>OZ005743.1:84513696-84670375 GCA_963930735.1 Dioctria linearis | reverse complement strand
AACAACAACAAGCTTTTCCTGTTCGAAATGCTGATGTAGCTGTTATGAAGGTGAAAAAGAACCATGGGCCCCTATTGCCTAATAGTATAAGGAGCATCATTGTTGGACCATCGAATTGTGGAAAAACTAATGTTATGATAAGTTTGCTGGAGCATCCCAATGGTCTGAGATATGAAAATATTTACATATATTCCAAATCTTTACATCAACCAAAGTATGAATACTTGAAGCGAGTGATGACTCCCATATCAGGATTGGGGTATTATACATTCTCAAACAACTGCGACGTTCTACCTTCAGAGGAAGCCATATCACATTCAGTGTTTATTTTCGATGATGTAGCATGTGAAAAGCAAAACAATGTGCGATCCTATTTTTGCATGGGTCGTCACGAAGATATAGACAGCTTCTATCTCTGTCAAACATATACGCATATACCAAAGCACTTAATACGTGACAATGTTAATTTAATCATCTTATTCAAGCAAGATGACTTGAATTTGAAACATATCTATAATGATCATGTGAACACAGACATGAAGTTTGATAAATTTCGAAGAGCCTGTGCTGAGTGTTGGAAGGATGAATATGGTTTCTTGATGATTGATAAGAATAGCTCACTAAACAAGGGGCGCTACCGTAAAGGATTTGATACCTTCATTGTACTATAAAAGAGTGAAACATGCGAAATCTTAATAAGTCGAAGTTGTTACTCAGTCGAAAGCACACCGAATCCTGTAGACCTGCTGAGTAGGTTAAAGCTGTTCACCTATTATCAGACCTGTTTGAAAAGCTGTTAAGCTGTTATCAGAGCTGTTTGAGAAGCTGTTAAGCTGTTATCAGAGCTGTTTAAAAGCTGTTAAGCTGTTATCAGAGCTGTTTGAAAAGCTGTTAAGCTGTTATTAGAGCTGTTTTAAAAGCTGTTAAGCTGTTATCAGAGCTGTTTGAAAAGCTGTTAAGCTGTTATCAGAGCTGTTTGGAAAGCTGTTAAGCTGTTATCAGAGCTGTTTTAAAAACTGTTAAGCTGTTACCAGAGCTGTTCGAAAAGCTGTTAAGCTGTTATAAGAGTTGTTTGGAAAGCTGTTTACCTGTTATCAGAGCTGTTTGAAAAGCCGTTATTCAGTTAATGTCGAAGATGAATGAAAATCTATTAAAAGAAATCATCAAGACAAGGAATGCAGTGCGAAGGAAATTTAAAGCTCTAAAGACGGGAAGGATTGAAGCAGAAGCTCAACTTGAAGAAACTTTCAAGTCAAGTTTGTTACCAGAGTCAAAAACGAGCCACCAGTCAAATTGGATCCAAAAGAAGAAAAAGAAGAAGAACCTTTGGAACCTTTTACTCCTCCAAAAAGAAAATATGTGAAAATAGAGGCTAGTAGCACACCTATAAATTATGGAGATTATTCCTTAACATCTGAAGAAGAATTCGCAACACCTAAACATTCAAGAACATTGATAGGAAGGTCTCCTGTCACCTCCTGCGATACGTCTGGATACATAGTTTCAAACTACTTAAAGCTATTCACTGATAATAGCCCTAAAATTGATCCAACCTATGGAGTTTACTATGAAGATAACACGTGGAGGATCGGTAATTCAACGTTTGATGTTGATGATGTAGGAAATATTGCTATCAAGGGGAAGAGCTATAAAACAACTTTGGGGTTATGTGAGCTGCTATTTATGAAAGATCCTGTAAAAAGTCTATATACTAAAAAGGATTTAACTAATTATGGATCTATTTTGAAAGATACCAATGCATATAAACGTGACTATGCTGAAGATGGGCAAATAAAGGGTACTAGAGCGGCTAAGTATAAAGCTATAATCAGTAAACTTATACAGCATAAAGGCATGGGTCTAATGCGTCTGCCTAAGGAAAACATTGATCACATTTACTGGGATGATCCAAGTGAATTAGTGGATAGACTGCGCCTTCTAATGGCATCAAAGCAGACTGGAAATACCAGTCACAACAATGAAATTGTATCTATCCTGGAGGAGTTGCGAGAAGCAGATATTATGTATAGTTTAAATACTACTCCATTACGATACTTCTACACAATCTACAGATGAGCGCTGACAAGTTTGGACGTTTCTCTAAGCGAGGAGCATATCTTGGGAAACCAGGTGAACGTGGACCAACAGGAGCTCAGGGACCAGCCGTTGAACAAGGAATTCAAGGCCCAGCTGGTAAACAAGGAGCGCAGGGTCCAGCTGGTGAACAAGGAGAGCGGGGTATTGGATTTAATTTAACGATAAACGGAGACTACGATCTGAACTCAAAGTGTATAAAACGACCTGGTGAGCCCCTTGAAAATGATGATGTTACTACCAAAGACTATGTTGACAAGAAAATTAAAATAAGTGTTGAAGAAATAGAAAAAAATATTAATATAGAGGTGACAAATTTAACGCTATATATCAATGATGAAATCGCGAAGATCGAAAACTACCTGTTTACTTCAGTAATAAATAAGAAAGGCTTGACACCAAAAGATGGTGTATATGAGTAAAAACTCTTGAGAAATCTGTTTCATTTATAATTACGATGAGTAAGACGCAAGTGGTAAATGAGCTGCATAAACCAGCGAGAAAAAATTTTAAACGGCGTCGTGTGATTATCAAAGGACTAGATGACTTGTGGCAGACAGACTTGGTTGAAGTATGTGAACAAGGGTTACCGCTATCTGCTGACAGTAATTGATACCTTCTCCAAATATGCATGGGCAATTCCAATTAAAAGAAAAACTGGTGTAGAAGTAAGAGATGCCATGCAGTCTATATTAAGCGAGGTACGAATACCTAAAAACCTGCAGACTGATGACAACAGCCTCTATAAAAATCTAATGCTGAAGCATGCAATTAATCATTACTCTACGTACAGTTTCCTCAAAGCATCAATAGTGGAACGATTTAACCGAACTCTGAAGGATATGATGTGGAAGGAATTCAGCTTTAATGGAACTTATCAGTGGATTGGTATGGTAAAGAAACAGCTCACTGAATACAATTCAAGAATACATCGAACTACAAAAATGAGAGCACGTGATATCAACGCCTCCAATGCGAAACAACTGCTTTCAACTGTATACAATCATATAAAAATTGTTGTTCCTGCAAAGTATAAAGTTGGAGATTTTGTACGCATCAGCAAATACAACCATATATTTGAGAAAGGCTATACACCAAACTGGACAGCTGATATTTATAAAATTATTAAAGTTCAAAACACAAACCCCATCACATATCGGCTGGAAGATTATCAAGGAAATCCAATCACAGGAGGCTTTTATGAATTGGAGCTGCTAAAAGTTAAACAATCAAACCTATATCTCGTAGAGAAAATCTTAAAGAAGAGTGGAGATAAAGCTTACGTTAAATGGCTCGGATTTTCATCAAAACACAATTCTTGGATTAATAACAAAGATGTTTTATAATTTCTTGAAAAACAACTATAACTATAATACAATTACAATACTTTTTTTATTTTACAATTATACATGTTTAAAACAAATTACTTGAATAAATGAAACTAAAACTATAATACATTTATTATTTACACTTGACTTAGATTCTTTCTGCTGCTGCTACTTGTTGATCTGATGAAATAGAGTAATGTCCCCATGGTAGAGTATCCATCGCTCCGCTCATAATATGACGCTTATTATCATAAGGACTCAATGCAATCTTTTTTTGACTGATAGTGTATACGTTATGGTGATGAGATCGTATGGAGCTCTGATTAGTAGTTAATATTCGCTTGTTATTTAAGCATTCGACGTAGTCTTCGAAATTGATATGCCCCTGGACTACTCTTTACTACTTTTGCTTTCTTTACAATTTTACCATCGTTTATACGCAGACTATACATTTTCGAGCGCAAGCCAACAAATTCGCTCATGATTTTCCCATTCAGCTCATCCTTGATTAGACCAGCAATCTTTTTATTCATGAGCGGTAAATCGAACTGGTTGTCTTTTGGGTAATCACTTGTATTAAATTTGTTTATATTTTCAGCCATAAAGTCATATGCATTTTTTCCTCAAGTTCATATATTAGAGAATCTGTACCTGTATATAGTACATAACTTTACATTTATCTCCAAATTCACGCTGCATTAATCTGTAGTGGAAATCGTAGAGGCATATCTTTGAAATTTCCATAGCTGCCATTCCAATATAGAGAGGCTTATTGAATAAGATTTTGAGTCGCCTTAATTCCACAGCAACTAAATTCTCATCAAATATCGTTGCACTGTGGAAGTTGGGTGCCGCAATCCGAGCTTTTGCACCATAGCGACCTTCCCACTTTAAGCAAAGCTTTATATGGCTATACTTGCGAACATTTTCCATGGTCTTACCAAAAGCTGCATTATTCATCTTCTTATAGCTGTCCTTCTCATGATCACTTGTAGCCTGCATCCGTTTGGTAGTATTTAAGTCAATATATGTTTAAAGCCAAGCTGATTGGTCGAATTGAAGAACCCGGTGCACTTTTTTCAGGATGAGTCCATGTGATAAGAATTCCTTCAAATTTCGGTAGTGTATAACATATTTAGTTTTAGGATGTAATGTTGTCAGAAGCTTTTCCAATTTTGCTCCAGGTGGTGCTGTATTCTCAGAGCAAAACGGTAAGTCCTTATGCTTATCATGTAGATGTTGAGGATAATCCAAGTCGACTCCGAATATGTATCCAGTTGGAGAATAATCAGGAATTTCGATAACGTCAATATTGGGCACATCAACCCATTTGAATCCTCCGGTGGGTATATGCTGTGACATGGCCCATCCATAAAGGTTATTCACATCATAACACATCAAGTATTTCTCTTTCTCCTCAGGCTTAAAATCATCCATATATTTATTATTGGCTTTACTATATCTGTTCGAGCATTGACTTAGACCACATCGATTGCCTCTCTCTATGAATAGCAGTATATCCACGTCGGTTATCAGCTCTAGTTTCACATTAGTGTGTTAGGAAACAAGAAATTGTTATTCATCGAAATGATCAGACAAAAGTTATTTATTATGAAAGAGCTCAATTAGAGCACCAACGTAATAAACTTACTTTGGCTTTATTGTGTAAATTATGTCAAATTTTCCAATAAGACAATAAAGCGCTTAATAAACATTTGTCGATCATTTCAATGAATAACAAGAAGCAATAATGCAAGAATGACCCCATTACGAAATAATTTGACTTAAGAAATAAATGTAATTTCATGTAAAAGAAAGAAGTTAATAGAGTTTGATTCAAATTGTCGTGAAGTTAAGTCGTTTTAATTATAACTCCCTAACATAAATTGGCGCAGCCGGTAGCTTTTACCAAAAAAAAAAAAAAATTTAGTTCATTGTAATACTATTAGAATTCACGTGCGCAAAATAAAGAAGTGAATCAGTGTGAAAAATTATATGGGAAAACGAAAAAATAAGTAAACAAAAAGAAATGTGGTGCAGTTATGTACATACATGTGTATAAAAGTGGATTTTAGTTTTCATGTGAATAAGTAAACAAAAAGAAATGTGGGGCAGTTATGTACATACATGTGTATGAAAGACGATACTAGTTTTCATATCTGGGACGACTAGCACGCCGAAATTACCTTTGGACAACAGGTTGGAAAGATTTATAAGGAGAATAGATTCCTTCAGTTTCGAGGAGAGTAGCCCAACCTTTTCTACGTCAACATCCGGAAGTAAGATCTCAGAAATTGCAAGTTCTGAGCTCCAAAACAACAATCCAACTGAGGTTCCAATCACAACAACAAGGGAACAAATAATAGTTGAAGTTCACGCAGCGGAAAAAATAGTAAGCATAGAAGAAACAAGCGACGCAGCTGTGGGAGAAATAGCCGAACAGCAACCAGAAGCGGAGAAAGTAAATGAAACGAGAGACGTGACTATTATACAGCTACGTCACGGAAGGAAATACTTGAGACCAAGGTTCAACTCAGCGCCATCCAGTATAGGAATACAAAGGTGTGTAGATTTAGAACCTAGTAATAGAAATTTTCTTAGTAATAATAAGACGAATTCGCATTCGAAAAATTTACTTAAAATTAGAAAAATGGAGACAGTAAATAGTACTGTTTTAAATCTTATTCCCCTTTTTTCTGGAGAAGATAATTCCAATTTGTCGAATGACATATGTATGTTTATGACTTGTTGTCGGCTGGCATATGAATCTTTAGAGACCCCCGAAGAAAAACTTCTTTTATTGAAATTAATTCCCACTCGTTTGCGTGGTCGGGCATTAGAATTGTTTCACGATAAGACTTTCCAAACCATTGAAGAGTTTTTCACTTCCTTTAAAGATAATTTTTCGGATGAAAAATCCTATATGTTACTTAATAATGAACTTCGTTTAATGCAACAAGTGCCTGGTGAAAGTCTGTTAACGTTTCTAAATCGTGTAAAAAGACAATTAGAAAAGTGTAAATTGAAAGCTAAGGAACAATACCCTGCGGGTGCACATATTCTTAATACAGAGTTAGAGGAACTTGCGGTTAACAGTTTTAAAATGGGAATATTTAACCCAACTCAAAAGTTCTATCTTTGGCAAGATCCAGAAACAACACTAGAGGCATTGCCTTCAAAAGTTAAACGACTCGAACAAGCAGAGCAATTCATGCTCTATCCAAATTTTGGTACACTAAATTGTACAACAGCTTATTCAAATCTTTTAACAAACCCCAATCCCATAAATGCCAATAATAATTTTAATTTGAATAAAAATTTTACCATGAACCAACTTACAGAAAACAGCTCAAGGTTAACTCCTGAACACAAAAAGCAAAATCAGGTCAAGTGTGGTTTTTGTAATCGCCTAGGCCGTACATATTACGAATGTCGAACTCGTAAGTCGACACCGTATTGTACTTTTTGTAAGGCATATGGTCATGCTTATCAAAATTGCCAACGAAAGCAAAACAATTTTAGAAATAATAATAATAAATTCATTAAGAATGAGCAGGGGAATTCATATAAAAAGGTGAATATGAGTCATGTCGACCGTTCCGGTTATAGTGAACAACCTCCTGTTCTATGCAACTTTTGTTTACAACCTGGACATGACGAAAATTTCTGCATAGCTAAAGAAAGATGGGAGAAGCGACAGCTACAAGAAAAACTAAGAAGATTGGAAACGGGAAACGATTTGGAGACGTCCGCCGACACCCCGGCACGTCTCTAATTAAAAACACCGTAAAAGGGTGCTCCGCTGAGAGTGATGTTCCAGTGGTAAATATCCCACTGAACATTACAAAAAATGAAAACGTTAACTTGATAGTTGACACCGGTTCAGAAGTGAGTTTAATAAAAGAAAGCAAATTAAAAGATAATATAGAAATCAACAAACATGAAAAAGTTAAGCTTAAAACGATAAATGGTCAAAGTTCAACTGTGGGAACTTGCGATGGTAATTTGTTGGTCGGTTCAAATTACATTTGTAAATTTCACATTATCTCTGATAATGATAACATTTTAAGTGATGGAATTTTAGGCAACAATTTTTTGTCCTCACACTGCGTTGTTGATGGACCATCTCAGCGTCTCAAGTTTCCTCGCACGGAAGCGAACGCTGAAGATATTTTTGTACCCTTTGTCAAAAATACTTCGAATGTTGACACTCCAACACTGGCAAAAATCAATCTTAGATCACGCTCTAAGGGAGTTGATTTGATGCCTAATGATAGATACATGTCTCAAAAGTCAATCGATACAGGATTGCTCTCAAGTGCATGCATTGAAACACAACAAGCCACGAATCTTAACTCGCAAGCTAAGAAAGTTGGTGTGCTAAAAAGTGATACAAAAGGGAGCATAGATCCCAAGCAATTGATAACATTCGAAGGAAAAATTAATTTTGAATTACCATCTAGATCGGAGGTATTGGTGCCAATTAAATTAAACAGTAAAGCAGAACTGCTCTGTTTGGCTGCTGAGATTGAGAAAGGTGTGTACATTGGTAATTGTTTAATAAAGCCTTTGGATGATACAGCCGCTTTAAGTGTTATTAATGTAAACGAGTACAGTGTGAAAATAAAAGATTACTCACCTCAGTTGAAATCGCTTGATAATTATGAAATAATTAATCTAAATATAAATTCCTTTAAACAGTATGAAAATATTGAAAATAGCAATGAAGTGGAATGTGATATAAGAAACATTTTTTGCACTCAAAGCTCTAATTTAAAAAGTTATAAAAAGGAACGTATTAATAAAATAATGAATATGGTTCAGTTAGGAGAAAATATTAATGTAGTGGAAGAAAATTCTATTTACAACCTTCTTTATGAGTATGAAGACATTTTTTATTTACCGGGAGATGCACTTACTTATACTAAAAGTATCCAACATGACATTCCGACTCAATCAAATCAAGCCCCTATAAATCAAAGAATGTATCGTCTTCCTCAAACACAACGCGAAGTAATAAATAGCCAAGTAAATAAAATGTTAAACGAGGGAATAGTTGAACTGAGTAAAAGTCCCTGGAATTCGCCACTTCTAGTAGTCCCGAAAAAGCCGGGACCTGATGGGGAGAAGCGCTGGCGTATTGTAGTCGATTATCGCAAGCTCAATGAAGTTACTGTGGGGGACGCCTATCCACTGCCTAGAATAGAAGATATTCTAGACCAGTTGGGTCACGCCCGATATTTTTCCACATTAGATCTTGCCAGCGGCTACCATCAGATAGAAGTAAGTGAAAATGACAGAGAGAAGACTGCATTTAGCACTCCTCATGGGCATTTCCAATTTAAACGTATGCCTTTTGGGCTTAAGGGGGCGCCGGCAACCTTTCAGAGACTAATGAATCATGTGCTTTCGGGTACATGCGAGTTCAAGTCATGGGCGTACCTTGATGATGTTCTTATATTTGCTAGTAACCTAATAAATCATGAAGATAAATTGAGAGAAGTTTTCAATAGGCTTCGAGCTCATAACTTGAAGCTTCAACCCGAGAAATGTAGTTTTTTGCAAAAGGAAATTGTATATTTGGGTCACAAGTGTACTACTGAAGGTGTTCTCCCCGATCCAAGCAGAAGTAAATGTGTCCAAAATTTCCCAGTGCCAAAGACAATCCGACAAGTACAATCATTTTTAGGTTTAGCAAATTATTATAGGAAGTTCATCAGCAATTTCTCTAAAATTGCCACACCAATAAATAGACTGCTCAGAAAAAATGTAAAATTTAACTGGGATCCTGATTGTCAAAATGCTTTTGAGACTCTAAAACAAGCACTTGTGAGTCCACCTGTGTTAATATATCCTGATTTCGCCAAATCTTTCAGCTTAATCACTGACGCCAGTAATGATGCTTTAGGGGCTGTATTATCACAAGGTCCAATGGGGCAAGATAGACCCGTAGCCTATGCAAGCAGATCGCTCAACGATGCCGAAAAACGGTATTCAACGATTGAAAAAGAGTTACTTGCGATTGTGTGGGCAGTAAAAAATTTTAGATGTTACCTTTACGGACGTCGCTTTACAGTATACACAGATCATAAACCTTTACGCGGTGAAGTAAATATAAAAGATCCTACAAGTAGAATACTCCGTCTCAGACATAAACTGGCTGAATATGACTATAGTATTGAATACAAAGCCGGAAGATATAACACAAATGCGGATGCGTTAAGTAGAGTTCCCGAAGTCAATGAACCCTTTTCCGGAAAATCAACTGAAAGTGCGTGCTTGGCAATCACTAGATCGAAAACGAAACAAATTGCTGATAGAAACAAAGTAAGTGAGGAAAAACAAGTAATAAGCACAAACATGAAAAAAAACACAACTAATGAAACAGGAGAGTCAAATTTGAATATCAAATATACACAGGATAATGAATCTAATCCAGAAGCAGTAATTCTTTCAGACCCCAAAGACATCAAGACTATTTTACGTGACTACCATGATCTTCCCCTTGGCGGTCACCAGGGTACTTTTAAAACATACAAAAAAATTAGAAACCGATTTAAATGGAAGAACATGTTAAAAGACATTATAAGTTACATAAAAGCATGCGAAGTTTGTCAAAAGAATAAAATAGGGAAAGACCATAAAATGCCAATGGAGATAACGGATACTCCATTTAAACCTTTTGATAAGACATACATGGATATTGTAGGTCCGCTGCCTGAAACTACTAACGGAAATAAATACATCCTCACTTTCGAAGACGATCTTACAAAATTCATGGATGTTGTTGCTATTTCCAATATGGAAACAACAACAGTAGCTAAGGCATTTTTCAATGAAATAATTAGCAGATATCGTATTCCTAAAATTTTGGTTACAGATCAGGGTTCAAATTTTACCTCTGAGATGTTCCGAGCTTTGTGCAAATTTCTAAAAATCAAAAAACTAGAAACAACTGCTTACCATCCTCAGTCAAATGGTTCATTGGAAAGATCGCATCGACCATTAATAGAATATCTAAGAGGTTTTGTTGATGAAAATTTGAATACATGGGATGAACACCTGAGACCTGCCATGTTCGTACGGAACAATAGTGTTCACGCAGGTACCAAACTAACGCCGAATGATTGCCTATTCGGTTTTACGGCCAGAATTCCTGATAACCTGAAAAGAGAACCATTGCCTATATATGACCATGAGAACTACTTTTTATACCTTAGAAATAAAATTCAAGTAGCGCATAAGCTCGCAAGAGAAAATTTACTCCAAAGCAAGAATATATCAAAACAGTACTATGATAAAAAAATTCATCCAGTAAAATTTCATGTAGGAGATGAGGTTCTATTGCGAAATTCAGCGAGACGCAATAAACTGTCCCCTTACTGGACAGGACCTTTTCCAGTTCTCAACATAAATAGTCCTGTAAATAGCACTATACTTATTAGAAAACGAAAGCGCCGTGTACACAACAATAGACTGAAGTTATTTATATAAACATTCTTTTCCAGAATGTCTCGCACACTCCTCATTTTGGCATGGTTACCAGTCATGATCGGAACAGAACCCGTGGAACTACATCCCGTAAGGCAAACGGGGATTATATTCGAAGAAGTTGGACGGGCTCTCACATATCGACAACATTGGACATTCTTAACGCAAATAAAATTCCCTTTGTGGAACGACACTCTGGGTTTTGTACGATCCTGCGAAAAAACTTTGGAATATCTATGTAGTGGTATAAATTATGGCCCAGGTGAGAGTAATTGTAAACATTGGAGGAAAGAAATAAATTTAAGAATTTTGAAAATTGAGGAAAAAATTAATGAAATCAATATTTATACGCAGTGTAACACATCAAGAAAGAAGAGAGGTTTAGTTAATTTAGGTGGTTCAGTGGCAAAGTTCCTTTTCGGAACAATGGATCACGAGGACTCAGATCAAATCTATGCTAGATTGGAAGAATTAGAGGGTAGTAACAAAAAGAGTATAAGCCTTACCAAACAACAATTAACACTCATAAAGACAAATACAGAAGTTATGGGAAGTTCACTCTTAAACCTCACATCTCAACATAATTTACTAGTTGAAAAAACTAATCGTTTCAATAAGTTTGTGGAAGATACTTTAAAGAATACCACAACTGAAGTACGACTGATTCACGTAATGACAGAAATGAACGAAGTCGCTTTATTCATGTTAAATGAATTACAAAAAATTTCGGAACAACTTACAACAACATTTTTTGTTTTGGAATCAATTCAACGCCAGGAATTAAGTCCATTAATGCTTCCCGCTAAAGAATTTAAATCACTATATGATGAAATAACATCAACTCAACATGATATAGAATCTGATTTTTCCATAACAAAGCTTATCACTAAAACATATTCTCAATGTTTAGGTGATAGAATCCTCATTAAAATCCTTATACCTATTCTTGAAAGTCCTTATTTCAGTGTAAATAAGATCTACCTAATTCCCACACCAATAAAAGATGGTATTTATTCCATTTTTGACGATATACCGGACTACTTATTTCATAGTTCATTTTTACATAAAAACTTTGAATTAAGTGAAGAAAAATTCAAATCACGTTGCATCCCATTAAACACTACATTCTTCACTTGTGAATCAGTAGAGCCCATGCGTATCATCCCAAAGGAAGGAGATTGCATCAAAAATTTGTTCAAAAATCCCTTCTCAGAATCACCTACCTGTGCTCATCGAATACTCAAACATTTTGACAATCTTTTAGTTCCCATGCAGCATGAAAATGCTTGGTTATATTGGATGCATAACCGTAGTCCACTATATTGTCAGTGTCCAGATGGCTTATCCACTGTGCATTTACAAGGTGTAGGTATATTTAGACTTTTACAACCTTGTACATTCAGACTTGAAGACTTTATTATTCCTTTTAAAACAAATGCGTTGTATAATTTATCGTTCACCCAACCAGAAAATCCAGAAATACCAATACTGGATAAATACAAACCAATTTTAAGAATGCAGAAGATTAATAAGGGCGACTTAAAAAGGTTAAAGGTACTAGAACCATCATCGTTACGTTCCATTCTTAAGGAAAGTAGCAAGACTATTGAGCATTTAGAGTACGACATGGCTCAAAGCGAAGCAAGTAAATCAACTACTTACTTACACAAGAAGTTTAATATTTTAACTTCTTCTCTTGGTACTATTCTGATAATAGTTTGCTCTTCTCTTCTTATTATAATCATAATAAAAAAACGATGTAAAAAATCCAGTCATCCGCCAGAGGTAATACGGAGGAGTGAATTCATTTCTCAACCTATAATAATTCCCAGAAGAGAACAAATCATTGTTCCCATACATAACTCGCCACAAAACAATGATGTTTGCATTGAAACATGCCAGCCTGCAACTACTGATACTAACAATTAAAAAGAAAAAGGGAATAAGATTAATTAGTTAACAGTAATATATATATATCCAATAACTAAGTATTAAAAAAAAATTTTACTACCCAAGACTAAAAAAAAAAAAAAACAAAAAAAATATATATGTATATATAGTATATATAAATAATAAATGAAATAAATAATAAATAAGTATACATATAATGATATTATAATCTAGCAACAAGAATAAATTAATTAATTAGCAGTTAAAGAAGAGTTACAAATAATCTAAAATAATTAATAATTTAGGGAGTTTAGAACAAAAGTTAATATGAGGTATATACAAAATCCGACATTTGCAAATGGTTTTTAAATTCTTTTTATGTTATTATATTACCAACACAAAAAGACACAAAAATTAATAAATAAGTAAAGTGAAAAAAAAAACGACGTTAAAATAAAATTAGAATAATACATAGAATCTGTAAAGGGGGAGGCATGTTAGGAAACAAGAAATTGTTATTCATCGAAATGATCAGACAAAAGTTATTTATTATGAAAGAGCTCAATTAGAGCACCAACGTAATAAACTTACTTTGGCTTTATTGTGTAAATTATGTCAAATTTTCCAATAAGACAATAAAGCGCTTAATAAACATTTGTCGATCATTTCAATGAATAACAAGAAGCAATAATGCAAGAATGACCCCATTACGAAATAATTTGTGTTAAGAAATAAATGTAATTTCATGTAAAAGAAAGAAGTTAATAGAGTTTGATTCAAATTGTCGTGAAGTTAAGTCGTTTTAATTATAACTCCCTAACAAGTGTATTTTAGCATAGCATCCCATATTACGCTTGGCATGGTGTAAGAATGTGCTGGATCTAAATTGTACGTCTTCATGCAGACATCTCGAAAATTCTCGAAGACGTCGACCAATAGAGGGACAACAATTTTCAGATATAGATCGGAATATTCACGCCAAGTGTCTGTATTTCAAATGTCCTCCACACCTTTTCTGCGCGGCTGTGGTCCTCAGCAGATATATCACTGTCAGTCATTTTATTATAGAATTGCTCCTACACTGGCAAGTTCTGGAAATCCAATTCATACCAGTCATCAATAAAATCATATGGGAAGACACCTTTGCGTGTAAGAAGTTTGATAGTGTCATCATCCAATCCCATCCATACTGATCATGTTGTGTTTAATTTATCCATTGGCAACGATGACGACAGCTTATCTAAAGATTGTGCCATAAAACGGAAGGAAACGACGAATCTGAATTTTATGTGGCTGCCTTCCATGTGCTTGGTGAACGAGATATATCTTCCCTTGTTTATTGGTAAGAGATCAACTTTTCCTGGGAAAGATGTAGCTAAATCCTTAATAATGAAGTGGGTATCCCATCCAGATAAATTGTGGAAAATGACTGGAACTATGGAGCGATCTTAATAGTTGAGGTTGTATGCATTATGCGCTGGTCCTCGATATTTTCCTGTTAAATGGCAATGGTCCCGAACCCGTTCCTCATCAGCTGCAAACGTCTTTTCACATATATGGCAGCAAGTATTTTCCATATATGAACGCCGTTCCTCTTTGGTCAGGCGCTGCATTGGCCTGATGTTCAGCTTTTCCTGTACAGCTATGGATGCAATTTTTTGCAATTCTAATGCAAACCATTATTGGCAATTCTTGCCTCGATATGCTCTGTAATATGAGAGCTTAGCATCATGTTTGCAGTGGAAATAGAATCCTAGGCTATCAACTTCTTGTTCCTGGATTCGCTGTGTATTTTGATCGTTTCCCTTAATCGGCTTCAATATTGATTCAAGATCGGCATATACACAAAACGGGACTGGATTCTTATGGTTATAATTCTAATATTTCAGCCATTTCTTTTCCTCTGAGGGGAATATAATCCTGCAATCATTTTGTTTCTCGCATTCAGGAGTGTGTGATGTTAATTTTTCTTTGTTGCAATTTCCTTTGGTAAGGGTATATACGAAGATCCTCGGAGTTGTTCAAACTTGTTGATGTGTACTGCTAGGTGTATTATAGAGTGCAGTGCCCAGCCACTGTCTTTTTCCAGGAATTCTTCCAGCTGAGTGTGTATTGGATCCAAAATGTTTGATTTACACCACTACTCTAAGTTATCATCTGCACTAACTGGAGCAGCTCTCGCTTGGAAATATTTAATGACTTTTATAATTTCATTGTCACCAGTTCCTTTAACAAATTAATATTAAAATAATGTTTTAAGGTATTTTTAACACGACGCGTAAATAATTTGGCAGCGTCTTGCATAAATAGCTTCGGATCGATATGTTTTAAATTTGCAATAACACCTTGTCGAATTCTGTCTGCGAATGCTGTCTTTATTTCCACCCACTTTATAAAATCACTCCTTCTTACGCGAGTAATTCCTCCAGCTCGAGGGGGAGTTCTAAATAGTGCTCTCAATGCTTTAATTTGCTCGAGACAGCTCTCGAAATGTCGTTTCCTAGCACTCTTATTGCACTTCAGAAATGCAACTTGAAATTTATGCATTTTTCTATTGCACTTTTGAACAATATAGTCTTTATTCACTGAAATTTTTCAAACACTCCATCACATTTTTTCGCAAATTTTCAATTATTGAAAAACTTTTATTTACTAACACCGAAGACATTTTTAATTTGTATGTACTATCACGGAGACTTACTAACACTGACTGATGCTCCCTAAGAGTTTGCTTGGGCTTTTATAGCAACAGTTTGAAAACATGAATGATCCTGCTGCTGCAATAATCATTGCACAGGATGAATTCCAACGAATTTGCTTACAGGCTGAGATGATATCGAATAAACAATAAAACACAATTCTTGGAACAATAAAATAAAATTTTTTGGTTGCCTACAGTAAGTCTGGTATCAAATTACATGAAAAGAACAAATGTGCTGATATTGCTTAAATTTGATTACACAGGTGTGCATGACTCATTCAGTTAAAATGCGAATTTGTAAACAGGAAGTTTACACGGGTACAACTTCTGCTATCTACAAATTCCTCGCTAAGAAATATTCAAGTAAGAAAACAGCATCCAAGATGACTTCATGCTGATATCTGAAACCCCCACCCCACACCACCTAGAATCAATTGGCATGAGCAAAAATAACTTGAGTTATTAATACGCTAATATCTCGAAAACCAAAGCCCGTAGAGGATTTCTGATGAAAATTTCATTACCGCCCTCCCTATCCTTATTATCCCCCCCACACCTACCCACCATCTAGAATCCATTGGCATGAACAAAAATTTCCTACTATTAACTTTAATTATTACTAATATTAATTCAAAACCAAAGCCTACATTTAGGCGCAACACTTGAAAACAATAAAAGCCTACATTTAGGCGCACCACACATCCAAGAAAACCGTAGCATTTTGCTGCTACGTGTGGGCACAAGTAAAGCAAAAAACTTCACACATCCAAAAAATCGTAGCATGCTGCTACGTGTGGGCACAGAAAATCGTAGCATGTAGCCACGTGTGGGCAAAAGTGAAGCAAAAAACTTCCCAAACCGTAGCATGCTGCTACGTGTGGGCAAAAGTGAAGCAAAGAAACTTCAGACATCCAAGAGGACCGTATCACACATCCAAGAAAGCCGTAGTACCGGAGCATGCTGGTAGTATCGTCTGATGTCATTATGGTGCAGTCAAGACCAAATGACACATCCAAGACTTAGCAAGTCAAGACTCAATGGTGGATCCAAGACATAAGCCTGTCAAAACTCAATGGTGCATCCAATACATTAACCGGTAAGCCAAGACCCAATGATGCAGCCAAGACATAAACCAGTACATTTCAGACACAAACCACATTTAGTATATACTCAAACCACCTAGCGATGGTGGCGCCGAGAGTTCTAGATAAAAAACTCTGGTCCAGAACACTACCCATATATAGCAACTTTAAAGAACATTCACACAACACCTCCATGGCTTGATGGTAGAGCGCCTCGGATTTTACAAAACGAAGCGTTCTCGGTTCGATTCCCGCAAAAGCCAGCATTATTTTATTAAAAATCAGCTAAGACAGAGCTTGATCAGCTGACGGGGATCTGCTAACCAGATGACGTCATCCCCTGTTCAGCCAGACGATAGGAACGGAACTCCCCAGGCATGCCCTCTGAGGTATACCAGTATGCAGAAGCCCTCTCAATGGCCCAGAACCCCAGTCCAGAGCCACCAAAATAGTTGGAATCTACCTTGCACTTTTTGTATGGAAAAGTGGGCCCGAACCGGCATAGCTACACTACTCCAATACACACATGATACACATGTTACTTTTGGATAATTCAATTCTTCTTAAATTGTTGTAATTTCTTCACATATTGCTGCCTGAATATTGGTTCACCCAATTCGCCAAATTTGATATTTTGAGTTAAGTACGGTTTCGAGATTATTTCTGAAGTTGAATTAAATGCTATAATTATTAATTAGAAACTTTAATATGATTTTTTTAATATGCACTATAACACTGCTACCTAGAGTAAATCAAAATCAATTTCGCCAAAATGTTGGGCTCCATGTAGTTGCAGCGACATTTCCTCCCATGAAGAAAAGGGTACTCATGTACCTACATACCTCCATGAAATCATCTGAAATAAAAAGAAAATATTGTTACGAGCGTGGCCTTAGTTCGTTATTTAAAACACAATATTTCAGATATCAAATACAAGTTCTTCTTTTATTTAATGTTACTGTTTTCTTTTATAACATACATATACAAACAATTATCAAATCAACTCTTTATAGTAATCACTAGTACTGTACTTCCAATTATCGTAATCCAAATATTGTACTTCGTTCATTTCACTGTCTGAAATAAGACTGGCCTCTTGATGTGAGTAGCGCAGTATTTATACTGAACGAATTATCCTATAACCTTCCTGAATATTCCGTTTTCCTAACTCAAGGTTTACTAAGTTGTCACTAGACTATAGCTGCTTCCATTTCCAACAGATATCACTTGTGTCGCTTTGTTGCTCGTAACACTGCCCCTCCTTAAATTTGTTCGCCCCGAACAACAGGTGGTCCACGATTTTCCGTTTGCTTCTTGTACCACGCTGAATCCAGTATACACGTCATTTATTCTAGTTATCACTGAATCGGACCTTCCCAGTGTTGTTGTAATTTTGGAGAACGTCCCTTACGTCGTTTCGGATTGTACAGCCAAACAAGGTCACCTTCATTAAATCCTGCTGAATTAGCACGTAAGTCATAGCGGGTCTTCATCCGATCGGCATTTACTGCTAATTTTGCTCTCGTTTCCTCGTGCACATAAGCTAATCATTGTCTGAGCTCCGATATGTAGTCCTCTGGCAACTTTTGTTCACCTCTGGGTGTACCAAACTTGAAGCCGCTTGGTAGATGCAGCTCCCTTCCGAATATGACCTTAGCTGAAGTTCGTCCGGTCGTGTTGTGAACAGCTGATCGATATGCTAAAAGGAACATGGCAATCTGTCGATCCCAATCACGTTGATGATAGTCGACTACTTTCTTTAGATGCTCGACCACTGTTCTATTTAAGCGTTCTTCCATCCCATCAGATTGTGGATGCGAAGGAGTTGTTCCGGTTTTTCTTATCTCCAGAATTTTACACATCTCCTAGAAAGTCCTGTAATTTGAAGTTCCGTCCTTGGTCCGAATGAATTTTCTGGGGTTGGTGTACCCAGTTCATTATTACTTGTTCCACAACTGAAGTTGCCTCTTGATTAGGGATTGCATAAGCTTCAGGCCATTTAATGAAATAGTCAATAGCAACTAATATGTAACAGTTACCGTTATCCCGTTTATGGAAATGGTCCAGCGATGTCTGCGGCTATTCTTTCAAACCAGGCTCCCACATTATACCCACTTACTTACTTACTTACTTCCTCCTCTGCTTCTGTGTGGTGGTCCTTTGCAAGAAGCACAGATAGTGCATCTAGGGCACCACTGCTCCACATCCCCTCGCATATTTAACCAATAAAATCATTCTCGTATTTTGGAAATTGTTTTATTCACCCCCAAATGTCCTCCAGATGATCCACCGTGCATTTCTTCTAGAACATCTTTGACCTTTGATGCTGGGAAGACTATCTGCATTTGGAATGACTCGCCGTTAGTTGCCTCCTACTTGCGTTTTAATATACCGCATTCAACGTGAAGAGAATTCAGTTGAGCCCAGTAGATTTTCAGCTTCTCGCTCCTCTCCGAAATATCTTTCTATTGTGCTCCTTCCATGTCTTCTTTCCAAGCAAGAATAGGTGATATGTCTGGGTCTTCTCGTTGTTCTGTTCGCAAGCTCTCGTTTTACCAACCTGTCGATCATTCCGCCGTTATCAACTGTATATTTAGCGTTCTTTCTTTCTTTTCCACCCGAAGGTAATGTTTGCATTTTAGTTTGCATGGACGTCGTGAAAGATTATCTGCATTTCCATGGATACAACCTCTTCGGTGTTGGATTTGAAAGCCATAAGCTTGGAGTCACTCTAACCACCTCGCCACTTTGTTCCACATGCTTTTTAAACTGCAACAGCCATTTGAGCGCTGCATGCTTAGTACGGAGGAGAAACTTCTACCAGTACAGATATTTATGGAAATGCTTGGTTGAGTTTACAATGGCAAGTAGCTCCTTCCTTCCAGCACAATAATTTCTCTCTGATTTGAAAGTGCTTTCTATAATAAGCTACTGGCACTTCTTGACCAACCTCCTCCTGTGAAAGCACTGCCCCAATACCTACATTCCTACCTGGCATTTGTGTCCGATATAAAAGTTGTTCCTAGAATTTGATAGTGAAGTACTGGAGTTTCACAGAGCTGTTGCTTCAAATTTGCGAAACTCTCGTTACATTTATCCGACCATATGAATGGTTTTCCATTCGCTGTAAGTTGATGTAGGCTCCTTGCTATATCTGCAAAACCTTTTACAAATCGCTTGTAGTAGTAGGTAGCTAGACCAAGAAATCTCCTTAATTGATGTTTGTCTTTTGGCACTATCCAATTTTTGACAGGTGCTATTTTCTCTGGATCAGTTCTTGCTCCTTTTGTTGAAACTATGTGCCCCATATATTTAACTTCATTTTTAAATAGAGCATATTTCTTCATACCGAGCCTCAGTTTCGCATCTCTCAGTCTTCGAAGTAGGTCCCGTAAGTTGTTTTTATGTTTCTCGAATGTCTTTCCGATTACTCCTTTGTCATCTAAGTACACAACACATGTTTTCCAGGTTAATCCACGTAAAACACATTCCATGAGTCATTCGAATGTGGCTGGAGTATTACATAATCCAAATGGCATAACTATAAATTGCCACAAGCCACTTCCAACTGAGAAAGCAGTTTTCTCTCAGTCCGCGGGATGCATTTCCACTTACCAGTAACCACTCTTCAAATCCAGTTTGGAAAACCATTGCGCTCCGGAAAAGGTATCCACTGTGTCATCAATCCTTGGTAACGGGTAGCTTTCTCGTTACGTTATTTAGTTGTCAGTAGTCTACACAGAATCAAGTGCTGCCACCCTTTTTCCTGACCAAAACAACTGGCGATGTCCAAGGGCTATTAGATTCCTCTATTACGCCTTGTGCCTTCATGGAGTTTATCATATTTGCAACTTCTGATTGTTTGGCTAATGGTATCTTCGTGGTGTCTGCTGAATGGGCCTAGATTTTCCTGTATCGATCCGATGCTGGACAAAATTTGTTTTACAGCAATCATCATAATTCATTGAACATAATTCCGAAAATTAATTGATTACCTCTTGGCATCGTTATATTGTTGTTCACTTAAGGTACTGGACGAAAAAAGTTTCTGAATCTCTTGAGTAGCAGCAGGTATAGGTATTGTCTCCCTGACATTATTACCATTATACAAATTAACAATTTGGTAAACGGGTTCGCAATTTCCAATTATAGCACCTTCTTTTAGTTGTACCTCATTTTCGGATGTGTTGAGCACTCTGACTAGAATTAATGTTACGCCTTCTGCCTTCACTAGATGTAGATGTAACGCTTGTCAGATTAGGCTCCACCAAATAGAATCGACAGGCCCCATGTCATCAGTGAGCTTTGTCCATACTAGTGTCTCAGAGCATGCAGAGAGAGTAATATTCTCACAGACCATCGTCCTTATTTGCGCAGGATAATCTGCTTATATTACTTTATATGTTGCCATATTTGAGTATCCGTTTTCCGATATCTAGATTCATTTTAAATGCGGTCATCAAGTCTACTCTAAGAATGCATTCATCCATGATGTCTGAAACCACGAAAGTGCTAGAAAATTGTAGTTCGGCTAGTTGAGCATCCAAACCAATTTCTCCAAAAACCTGTGCTGCTGCTCCTGTTGCTGTCCTTAGTAAATATTTGGTGCTGTTGTGATGCCATTTGTTTTTGACAAGATCTGCTCTAATAATTGATCTCATAGCTCCAGTGTCGATAGTGACTGCGCAGTTTTTTCCTACACTTCCATATATAACAAGACTGCTATTATTTCTCTGTACCTGGGCTACTTGAATTATGACTTCGGGACTATCGACTGTACCAACTAAATTCTGCCCGCCGAAGTTGGTTTTTACATGTTTTCCGATTGCTGAACAGAGCACTTGATGCGACTAGTCGCTGTTTGATTTTTAGTCCCTCCCCGAATAGCTTGCTCCCTGGCTTGACATCTTTGTCATTCTCTTATGTCCTCCTCTTTTTGTGATTCCATTTATCGGCGTTTTCTGCAATCCCTTTTGAGGTGTCCTGGTCTATTACAAGTCCAGTTTTGAAGCTAATGACTAGTGCTTCTGTTGTTGATTTCTTTCCCGCTAGCCTTAGTGCTTGTTGTAAGTTTTGCTCTGCAATAGCGTTCCGAAATGCCACTGTTGCTTCTTCATTAAGGAAATCCGCATTTACGCAAGAATATGAAACATAAGCTGATCTTTCCACATCAGCCTGCAGTTGTTGTAGTGATTCGCTATGCTTTTGAATCCTGTTTCGTAACTGCAGGAGATATCCTTGCTGCATGTGCCCATCTCCATAACGTAATTCTATCACCTGTACTAATGAAGTGTATTAACAATATTTTTCAATCGGTATAGTTTGTAATAGCTCTGACGCAGGACCTCGAAGTGCTTATACCAGAGCTGTAGCCTTGTCTGTATCATTCCACCCATTCACTTCGGAAGCTGCCCCAAATTGTCTCTTGAAAATATGCCACGGTTTTGTCCATCAAATATTAAAGGTTTCATTCTACCTGCACCGGATATCTCAATTCCCTCGTGCCGAGATTGTTGATGCTTTATCCTCTCCAAATCTACTTTAAAGTTGTCGAGCTGCTTCGTTAAATTTTGGGCATTTTGTTGTATTTCCGACACATTTTGTTGAACTTCCGACACTTCCTGCTCGATTCTTTAAATTTTCAAATTTTGTTCATCTAATGAATTTTTCCAAAAATTCTTCCGTTCCTCCAAATAAGTTTCTAAACAATTCTGTAGAGAACTCTTTTGTTCATTCGAGAGAATTTTGTTGTTCGTCCAAACGGTATTTCGAGAGAATTCTTTTGTTCGTCCAAACGGGTTTCGAGAGAATTATTTTGTTCCTCAAAAGCATTTTTTTTTGTTCGTCCAAACTTGTTTCCAGAGACTTCACCTGTTGGGCTAAAAGCTCCAATTTACTCATTAAAGCACCCAAAAGTTGTTCCATATTCATCTCAGATTTTTCTTCAGCTTCAGGTTCTTGGGAATCGTCTTCGAAAATAAATGTGTCCGGATTCGTCCCTTCTATTTCCAAAGCTTGTCTAAGTCACTCGACTAGAATATTATTTGTGCCTGACGTTTGAAATGACCGTTTGCTCAACTCCACTTTCAAATTCTGTACTCGAAATTCGTCCAGTTTACGTCCCATTGCTTTAGATTTTCTCCCAGAACTTTCACGTAATGCACTGAATTTCTTTCAATTTCACCAAAATTATCACACTTTGTTTTACGTCAAATGTCACCACTTAATTTCATGAATTAATCCCACTTCTGACACCAGTTGTTACGAGCGTGGTCTTAGTTCGTTATTTAAAACACAATATTCCAGATATCAATAACAAGTTCTTCTTTTATTTAACTTCACTGTTTACTTTTATAACATTTCGAAACAATTACCAAATCAACCCTTTATAGTTATCGCTAGTACTGTACTTCTAATTATCGCAATCCAAATAATTTACTTCGTTCACTACACTGTCTGAATTAAGACTCGCCTCCTGATGTGAGAAGCGCCGTATTTATACTCGACGAATTATCCTACAACGTCCCTGAATATTCTGTTTTCCGAACACAGGGTTTACTAAGATGTTACTAGCCTAAAGTTGCTTCCATTTCCAACAGAAGTCGGTTGTGTCACTTTGTTGCTCATAACAATATGAATTAATTAACGAATTAAACAATGAATTACTTATGTACTAAGAAATATAACTGGGGCTCTGGCTCGGCAGCAGAAGTAGTTAGCTGTGGTCCTGAGCAAGTGCCCATACTACCTCTTCGTGGTGGCCCCTGGAAAACCAGCCTCGGCTGAGCTAAAAGTATGGGTGTCTGGCATGGGAGTAGGGAGGACGAGAGGAAGGCAAGAGTCACACCAAACCAAACTGGACTCTGGTTCTGCCGAAGCAACTGCCACAGGTGTGTCCATTTCTTCTGGTTAGTGGCAGTAAATTGGAACGCAAGCCAAGATGGAACTGCATATGCCGAGGGCTGCACGGCCAGGGCGAAGCTTGGTCGCTAATAAGTCGAACTCCGGATAACTGGGCACCTCCGCTTTCAAGTAAGTCCTTTGCCATAGTATGGGGGCTCTGCTATGGTCGACCGTTAATTCCCGCCATCCAAAACAATAGTGTATGGATTCATTAAATAAAAAACCCTATGAGGGTGATGCCCCTCCAGGCGCATCGTCGGTCGGGACTGTATCATACCCACAGAACAATACTTTAGTTGAAGACAGTGCTCGTAAGGATACTGACTTCAACAAAATTTTATCAGGAACAGAAAGGTTATCGCCCAGGCAGGTTGAATACTCGTAGAAGCGGCTCCACGCGCAAGCGTTCAAAATACTTCTTGCGATCAGGTTTCAACAGGGACGAAGCCATGGAAATGACGACCCAGGAACCGATGGCTGAGCTGAAAAAGCTAGGGAAACTTTTCCGATCTGACGGATCATCTCCAGAGGCCTAAGAAGTAAGCGTGGCTGCACAGATGCCCAACACCAGGAAAAGAATGTTCATGACAAACAACCTGTTGGGAACCAACTTGCCCTGGTCGTCAAGCAAACGTCGATACCTAAAGATGGTCAGCCAACTGTAGAAAGAGGACCTAAAAATACCCCTCTCTTCAGTCAGGTACTGACCAGTGTCAAGGTTGCTATTGCGGCTCAAGATTATCCAAAAGCGATCCTTTCTATGGAACAACTCAAGGCCGTACAGAAGAGGGTTGTAGATGAGATAGAAGAGCAAGCAGATAAGAACGTTAAACCTAACTTCTTGGGCTGCTCTTTCAAACCAGGTTGGCTCTCTCTCAACTGCGGAGACGCGGCCACTGCCGACTGGATTAAGGCTATCATTCCAAGCCTTAACCCGAGGGATGGTGCTGTAGGGTGAAAACCTTCCGCTTCACAAGGCTTACATAGTGTACCTCCCAATGAGCGAAGGAGCCTCTGACGAGACGATCCTGCGGAGAATTCAAGCCCAGAATGAACTCAGGACCTCTCAATGATACAGCTGGTTCTCTCTATTGATAGTGCATCAGTAGAGAAAACCGACAAAGGTTAAGGCAGGATTAACTACCTGCTTGGATACGTCCACCTTCGATCGGAGAAGGCGCACATGAAAGCTTCGACAGCTACAGCTGCTGCCAAAGCCAAAGCTGCCGATGCTACCGGCAAGCCCATCGTAGATAATGGGAGTCCGACAAAGCCTATACCTTTAAAAGGCCCTAATGACGATGGCAAAACCAGCCGCAAGCACTGTCTTCCACCTGCCAAAGCGACTGCTCCAAAGCCCTAAAAACATGACAACGAAATGTTGCCTCTGACCGGACGATCATTACGTACGCACACTGACAGGACAGGACTCTCGACGGACGAAACAGGAAACAACACGTACCCCTTGCGGCAAAGATCAAACTGGCCAAATCAACCACCTCGAGAGAGATACCCCATATGGGCCCCCTGGGACACTGTTAACGCTACATTAAATGTGTCCAGATTAACCGTCACAGCGCAAAATGCGCCTATGCAGCACTCTCTGAACGGTTTCTCAAATCTGGATGAGATATTGCCCTAATTCAGGAACCTTGGGCATATAACGGTAAAATCTGTGGCCTCCCTTACGGGAAGGAAACCAATAGATTTTACTGCGTTAATGACGACAGGCCCCGTACAGCAGTTATGTGCGGTAGGGATAGTTTCGCTTTTCCCTTGCACAGATTTATTACAAGGGATCAAACTGCAGTCTTAATCGATTCAAAAATCTCCAAAATGGCAAGGAGCAGATTGTTCTAGCATCTGCCTACTTCCCAGGAGATCAAGAACTCCCACCACCACATCATACAGCTTGGAACAGCAGCAATATCAACGAAAGCGGTGAAGAGATTTTACACTAAGTACTCTCACAAGGCCTACAAATAGCCAAGTGAGGGGTAGAGCCTGTAGTGTCCTAATTATGTATATACTTATATATATGTATATATATATATTTATAATAAAAAAAAATTAATAAATCATTAAAAGTAAAATGGAAAGTTTGGAAAACTTTTTAATATCAAATTAGGAAACAGCATGGAGAATCACTATAAACAATACATATAAAAATTATGTCAAGTAAACATACAGTTAGAGTATCAGAAATTTCATGTATTGTAAAAATGTATTAAGGATCTGAGTATGCATTGGATAGATATAGAAGTGTCAGAAGTAAAAAAGTTATTAATATGCAAAATTTCGTAGCGCTGAGCTTCAATAAATACACTACGAATAAAAAGTATTGTATACAAAAAAAAATTAAATGTAAAATAAATAAATAATTAAATATGTTTATTAATATTAAAAAAATTCTTTTTATTATTATTATTTGAATTTCAATTAATCAAATATCTTTTCATTTTCTCAAATGTACGAGTAAAACTGATGATAAAGAGATCTGGAAATTCAAAAAGCAATTAAACAAAATTCGAATTTGGTGACTGGATACTAAAGAATTTAACTACAAAAGGAATTAATCTGATCCCACCGACTTCGAAATTGGTAACCCCAAAAATACGAACAAATCAACCTCAATATTAATCATTGGTGACATCAAACGAGAAAACAACAATTACGAACACGTCACCATCTATTTTCTTGACCTCATCATCTATTACGAACACGATCTTTGATTTCCCCCACCAGTGGTAAGGAACAAATAAGATCAGTAGTAATACAAAAAGAAGAAAAAGAAATATTCAAGAAAAATAAGGAACAAAAAGAAATATTCAAGAAAAATAAAGAAGAAAGAAAAGAAACATTTAAGAAAAATAAAGAAGAAAGAAACGAATCAAAAAATAAGGTTTTTCAAAATATATTTTACTGATATATATAAAAAAAAAACAAAAATTCAAATTTTCCAATTACATATAAATATTTAACTTCATACAGATCAACACTTTCCTTTATATATATATATAATATGAAACATACATGGCCAAGTATTATATATGAACTCCGGCCTGTTCGTGGGGACTTGCCGAAAAATGAAAGATTCGAATTCCAAAGTAGTATGCCTACTCATTATGGTAATTCCCTGCCCAGTGCTTCAGGCACAACGTTTCGTTTAAAAAAATCTCCATTTTCCTTCCTTTTCTTTATATGTATCTAGCCGTGGGATAAATCTCGGTTCCCTGAACCTTAGGAACAAAAGAATTCGTTGCTTTCATACATATACCAAATTTCGGTTTCTTGAACCATTATGACAAAAACTCGACTGCTCGTTCCTATAAAAGCAATTTTAATAAAATTTGACTTACGCAATGTCCGGTCCCTCGAAGGAGCTCCCTGGAAGCAGGTGGATTTCCATAATATTTTTTTTTCTTCTCGTAACGCTGTAAAGTTTAAGGTTATTTATGTCAAGTCAAAAGGTCTAAGGCACGGAGAGTCCTTACACTTATTCTACGGTTTATCTCAGTATTGGATAGGCCCTCCAAGCTCTTGGATTGCTATCTTCACACAAATTGAATCTTATAACCTAGGCAGACGGGCGAGATCAATGATCATTCATTCGTAATCGAATTTTTCAAAAATTGATTTACCATTGACTTTTAATTTTAATTATTAAAAATGTGCTGTCAATTACATACAAAAATTGACAGGACTTTCGTTTTAATCAACAAAACCTTGGGTAACTTGATTTTTGAAAAAATCAATTACGAACGAATGATCATTGAGTACGTTTAGACCGCAGCTATTTAGGACTAGTTTTACGTAAGTCGAATTACGTAGTACTAATCCTGCTGCTGTTTAGTCCGCTCGTATTAAAGCTTTGACAGTTGTCAAAATTGTCAGATCTGCCTTCTATTTCAGGAGAAAAATGAAAAATAATATATTGAGTTTGTTTGTACACCGCATGCACAAGCAAATGGAGCATAGAAGAAAATTTAAAATCAGAATGAGGAAATACTGCTATTTATATTACTAAATACCCAAGATAAAACATGCAAATTTTCAGGCTAATGGCAAAACATTATAACATAATCTGCAACAATTATTTATTAATTATGTATAAGGGGGTCACTATTTACAAACAGCCTCGCATTTCCTTATGTGACGTAATGTCTCCATTTAATACTAATTTTTGTAGGTCAATACCGCATCAGAAACCGCATTAAAGTAGGACTAGTTCTTAGTAACACGTCATGTTTAGACCACTTAATATTAGTACTACGTAAGTCGAACTACGAAATACTAGTCCTAAATGGCACGGTCTAAACGGGCTCATTGATTTTGTCCGTCTGCCTAGGGTATTACATGCTTTCCGCAAGTCATCTCTGATAGGTGAACTCCTATCATTGAAATTTTGGTGTACACAAAATACCTAAGCTTTGTGGCAAGAATTATGCAAATTTTTACTGTGTACCTGTAGATTTAGCCGTATATTTAGATTATGATGACTATCTTAAAGCACTGGTTCGTTCTGAACTATTTCCCATTCGTAATATAGTAGTTGTTCTATGCGGATCCGGGGACACTGTTTTGGCTTCCAGGATTTTTCCACAGACGGCGCCACCGTCGCTAGGTGGTTCCAGTCCATACTAAATGTGGGCTTCTGTCTTGCATGTATTGGTTTATGTCTTGGATGTACCATTGTGTCTTGGATGGTTAATGTCTTGGATGTGTCATTTGGTCTTGACTGCGCCCTAGTGGCATTAGCCGGTACTACCAGCATGTTCCGGTACTACGGTTTTCTTGGATGTGTCATTTGGTCTTGACTGCACCCTAACGGTATTAGCCGATACTACCAGCATGCTCCGGTACTACGGTTTTCTTAGGTGTCTGATGCCCCTAAATGTGGGCTTTTTATTATAATTTTGTATCAGGGATCCTCTACAGGCACGCCAATTCTTGAGTAAGGTTACCTGGTTACCTGTATTGAAAAGTCTTATGTTTTATAAACATTTGTTTTTATTTCCAATAAAATTTTTTATTACAAAAGTATTTCTTACAGCACATTGTCCAATATGAACTTGGCAAGATGGCGCATTTGTGTTAATCTCTATCAGTTTTCCACAGTTGTATTCATCTTCGACGTTGATAATGATTTCACCCTCTCCAACTATCTTCTGCATCCAATGAACTTTTTCAGCTCCTTTTACATATATGGTTTTGTTTTGAAGCAGTGGTTCAACTATAGTGTACAGCTTGTGATATGGTATGTAGCCATCATCCCAGCGGAATCCATGAAAATTGTGTTGAAGCCATTTTACTTGTCTCTTTTTGCTGAAGTCAAATCTTTGAATCTGAACGGTGGTTGAAATATAAAGTGCTGCATTAGGTTTTCATTGTTTAAAATTGTCTGTTCTTTAGTGATAAATTCATTGAGGTTTGTTACGAATCCTTGGACGTCTACGATGATAGCCATCTTCTTAATTTAACTTTCTAACTTCACTTGTCAGCGGACTGTATTCCACTATTCGGTCATATAGAAGCAGGTAATATGCTGTTGTATTAGCCGGTATATTTTCAGATGTCTTGAATTCTAGCCTTATGTCAACAGGTCCAGTTTTTATTGTTTCATTTTGATGTGGGCAATCAATGACAGCAATCGCAGCATCGGTTTTGAATTTCTCCCATGTGAGGAACGGCTGATACTGATGACGATAGTATTGTAGCGAAAATTACAACTAATTGCTAATTTCAGACTTCAACCTTACAGATTTTAAATTGATAACAGGAAGTCTTGGTCTACTATATCTTCCATTTGTAGAATTTCCATCGATTGTATCTCTGTGAAACCATGCTCTGATAAAGTTTCACAACATCTTTGTGATTGTTCTATACAAGGTGAAAATGAGCAAAAACGTCCTCCTGATTCCTTTAGAGCTTTAAGTGCATAAGGTACTGCTAAATGTGAGGCAGGGAGATCCAAAAAGACGGCATCTACCTTCCCATTGAGTTCCTCAGTAAAACCGTATTGGCATACATCTCTATGATAACTTGTAACAAAATCGCTATTCCTACAAGATTTGAGTGCTTTCTGAAATTAAAACCAAAACACCACAAAGAATCATTTTTAAATTTAAAATTATAAATTGACCTTACCTAATCAACAATTGCTGTTGCTCGGCTGCTAGGTATCTGTCTTGAAGCCGTCATAACGTCATGCATCGCTCCAGCTTTGCATCATTGCATTGTCCAAATGCGCTCCTGGGTGCCTTCGCCTGAAAACAAACAAAAAGACCACAAAGAACCACTTCTACTTTTTAATTGTTATATGCACCTACCTAATTATATCTGCTTCCCTCGATGTAAATAAACAATGCCGAATGAACGTCTGGGCTGGAAGCGGCGCAGCGACACAAAAACTGGAGACACTCGCGAGTTGAGATAATGTGATTTCGTTATGCAAAACACAACACTCAAATCAGACAAAAACGAGCACTTCAAGCTTGCGAAATCACATTATCTCAAATTACCAGAGATAAACAAACGCGAATTATCTCACTAATAGGGCAAGTACAGACGTCAGTCAGACCGAACATTCCGCGTAAAGACGAAATCGTACTAGAACACAAAATGGAAATGAGGTACGGGCAAGAAATTCTCATCACACATCTCGATCCGCCATGCGCCCCGAATGTGACCTAAAATTGTCGGCGCCAAGTACGGCGTTGATTGCCACAGACGTAATACAATGATTGTGACATTGTCGTCGTCATTTCTAGATAAATGAGTTTTGTTTTCTTTGGGATGCCTATAGGGAAATTTTTACATCTTTTTAAGAATAAGTATAAATTGTATTGAAAGCCGATGCGCATTTATGCCAGACTTAAAAGGACGGTGCGCGAAATGGAAGCAAATCTTTGATGACGACATTTTTGTGGCACAGCATTGGCTAGGTTCTAATGTCGTAACATGTATTCGAAAATTATTTGTTGGCGTTGACAGGTGCGTGTCGCACTCGGTTGTATTTCAGTCTTTAATTGCAGCTAGCTCACCAGAAATCACTGTGCAGCGGAATATTGCGATAGTACATATAGAAGGAAGTGCAGCAACTCGTGCGTGCTGCGTCCAGCTGCGTCTAAACCAGCTGAAGGTACGGTTTTTTAAGGAATTTATAAATTATTCCCGGTAAGAGTTTATTTTTTTATATATTTTTTTACACTTATACCATTGAATTAACCATAAATTGAATTTACTCAAAATATTTTGTTAGATAATAAGCCGAAAGCAGCCTGTGGCAGCAATAACTAGAATGGTAACACTCATGACAAATGATAAGCTGCCGTTGCTATGCCAAGTTATTGTTGCTATGCCAGTTGTTGCTATGCCAATATTGTTGCCATGCGCCTTTGACTACCGTTCTTTGGTGCCGTGTGCAAACTCTGGCTATATAAACAGCAGTCTGACTTGGCTCGATCTCTTTTTTAGTTTGGCAGTGCAGTGATCAAGTGGTTCTCGATTCCTAGTGTTATTTCCCAGTGTTGCAATTTTTACTAACAAATCAAATACTTTATTGTGGGTAGCGACTGCAATAAAGATTTTATACTAATCAAACAAGTGCTTTATTTTGGTTAGAGGGTTGAAAATTGAGATTTTTATTCTGGGTACCGACTGGATTAGAGATCTTATTTTTAACAGCGACTAAGATAAAGATTCTTATTGTGGGTATCGACTGCAATAAGAACAAATTACTAACACCAAACTCTTTATTGCGGGTCTCGACTGTAATAAAGATTCTTATTGTGGGTATCGACTGCAATAAGAATAAATTACTAACTCAAAACACTTTATCGCGGGTCTCGACTGTGATAAAGATTCTTTCTGTGGGTAGCGACTGCAGTTAGAATAAATTACTAACCCCAAACACTTTATCGCGGGTCTCGACTGTGATAAATATTCTTTCTGTGGGTACCGACTGCAGTCAGAATTACTAACCTCATTTTATTCTGGGTCTCGACTGGAATAAAGAAAATATCCCAATCCTAAAAACCTTAACAGAGAACCAAGTGAATCAGCTGCCAAAACACTGATCAGGTGAGTACCAAGTCAGATACAGTAAAATAAATTTTCTTTTAAAATATTCAGTTACAGTAAGAATAAATAAATTTTCGTTTAACTAAAATAATGTTATTGCTTAAATAACATAAATTAAATATTGCCGTGACACTTTTCAATTGCTAAGAGTTCGATGAAATTCTTAAAGGAATTTTAAATATCAGACCAAAACTGCTCCCTCGTTTACCGCTCGGCCGGAGCAAATTTTTATCCAAGATAAAGAAACGTTACAGTATGATTGTGTAAACTTTATATACATGTCATACAGCAATGCGTATCTATTCAAATCAAATTTCAAATTCAAATCATCATAGGGATATGATTCTGAGCTCAAATGAACTGCAACATCGGTAAGTTAGCAGTGATCAAACTTGCTTGCATCTTTGGTCTTATCGTTCCTTCGATTCGTTTGTAATGCTAAGATGATAAATTGAGGTTTCTCCAGTTGATTGGAAGTCCTAACTGACCAGGTTTGATGCGTGGATTCCGGTAGTACTGGATACTCATATATGTCCCAACTGCGGAATGGTATTTGTATCGGGCGACCTCTCCCCATAATTTTAAATAGTTGCAGCTTTTTATCATCGGATACTGTAACATGCGGAATGCTCCATTGAAGTTTGGTAATTTCAATTTTCACCTCATCTGTGGCCAATATAATGACATTAAAGTCTGTCCAGCTCCGGATCAATATGAGTTCATGTTTGGAATTTATCAGAATTTTCTTGTAATCTTCAGCGAATCCCAATAAATATTTCAGAGGTACACAATAGTTAAACAGTCCATTGGCTGGTATAACGGATGAATCTGGTGACCACCTGCCGTTGAGTAGTATCCTGCTTACATTTGTATTTAGCGATACGTAGTTTTTTAATGTTGTCGCAATCCGAAGATTTCTTGTACGATCGATTTCCGGTGCATTCAATTCATAGCGTAATTCCTCAAAAAGAAATGGTAGAGCGTTGTTAGCTAATTTTGCAGTTGCTGAAACGGTTCCATCCAGCTTTGTTAGAGATCCCTCAATGTAAAGAAAACTCCTGCTGGGTAGAAGATTCATGTCCTGATGTTGTACAGAGCTACGGATTTCATCGCTGTTTTTAAATGATGTTAGAAATGGTGAATAATAATGATGTTCAAATTTAGTAACACTGTTATCAAAGTGAGCGTCTGGTGCAATATCTAGTATTCCTTTATTCATTGTTTCAGCGTTAAGCCCATTGATTGTAAATATGCTGTATTTGCAGGTGTTAATGTAGGTCTTGATCGCTTCAAGGTTGTCCGCTGACTAATGATCTTGTTTGATCCGAGCTCGTATTTATCATTATTGTAAATCAACATGCTGTGGCTTCAAAAGTAACCTGATGGTTATAGTCTCTCTTCTAAATTTGATTAAGTCACCGTCTTGGTCAAGGAGCTTCAATGTTAGAGAACTTAAACGTTTGGTATTCACAGGCAAATAGATTACATTTTTGGGTACCTCCTCTAGTTTATACCCAGGCCCCATGTTCGGTGAAAACTCTTGGAGAGTGTGTACTTGTGTGTTGTTGAAGAATGATCCTGATATAATATTACATTCGATGCGTATAGTATTTACTTTAATGATGTTGACTGGCAACTCTGATATATGCACTACATATATTAGCAGATAAGTTCCTTTTACTGAATCCAAGCAGAGGAGCTATGGATCTCTGTTTATCAAAATGTATTTCTTCAGTTGCCCTAACTTCACTCTTCAATGTATTATTGTTAGCCTTTATCGCAACCTTTATCATTTTCCCTTCTTGATCCAAGTATCCTTGTACATATTTTGCTATATCATCAATCTCATAGGATTCAACAGGTATCTCAACAACCTCATTCCCTACATGAACCAGATTATTGCTCACATCAATATTTGGTATAGAGTTGTATGTTTGAAAATCAATAAATCCACAAACATAATCCGTTGCTAGTTCCAGCGGAGGAAAGTATTCAGCAGTGAGTAGAGATAAATTTCCCGTGAGAGTAAGTGTTAATGACATGATGGTTGATAATGAACTGTCAAAATTTCAATATAGATGCATTTATTTATAGATAATGATTAATGGCTATTACAATTATATAAAAACTCTAATCATAAGTGACCGCAAATTACTGCATCATAGTTCTGATATGAACTGTAGTTGTACGATATATTACTACCCAAGTATAGTTTGTGATCTCCCTTGGTGGTTACCAAAGCTATCAAAGTATTCGATGTTATCACCTTTCTTGTAGTACTCTACCCAGTGTGTACCTGCTCCAGTTGAGATGTCCAAGTTAACAATTCCGCTTTCTCGCTTCCATGGCTTTTTAGGTAGATTATCTCGCATAAATACTCCTCTGAAGTGCGGCAAGTGTGTATACTTGTGAAGATCCAACTCGTGTAGCGGTCTTTTGGGTAGCGTCTTTAATAGGTTTTTGGTTGAGGTTGTAGATAGAGTGCAAGTCCTTCTCTGTACGGCTTCAGGAACAGCCCGTTTCCATCTTTACCAACCGCTATAGTTTCCATTGCTTGGTTATGACTTTTCCTTTCTTCCAATTTTGCCTTTGCCGCACTGGTGTCATTTACTGCTTTAGCTATGCCTGCTGCACCTCCCGATAGTGCTCCCAATGCTGAAAGCCCAGCACACAACGGGATGAGGAACGGGAGTGCCCAACCAACCTTTTTTACAGGTATCGCTCATGGAGTTTTAATTCATCTCTACGCTTTCTTTGCGCAATATTTTTAGCTGCACTAATAGCTATTTTTGTAGCTTCCATCAAGTCTTTTGGTTTTTTGATTTTTAAAATCTTACGTGGATTTCGTACTGCTTCTCGGAATGTGGGTTGGCGTTTATTTTTAGCCTTAAGACCCATACCTAGCTTAATTTTAGCCTTCATTGCGTTTGTTATAAGCCAAGCGTTGGCACGTTCACTCAAATTTGCATCCGTAGATTTTGCACGCTGCCAGGCTTTTTCAGCTAATATTTTATCAGCTATATGTCGATCACTTGTATCTTTATGTCGCGAGTATGCTATATCGTGTTCTTTGCAGGCTGCATCCAGTGGATTAATGCCCGGATCTCCTCTCGCCAATCTTTTTTGTAACTTTGTTCGTGGTCCACCGTACTGGTATCCCGGTAGATGTAATTCTACAGGTAATTTGTTGATGATTGAATTTAATAGTCCTCTGCCCCCTTTCAAAATTTTCTGGAGCGTTTCGATTTGTGATCTGGGATCTTATAAGGTTCCGATGATGCTGTTGAAATGTAATATAAGCAGGTTTAGTTATAGGAATCCTGGTAGTTTTCGATATGCGGTTCATTAAACAACAACAAGCTTTTCCTGTTCGAAATGCTGATGTAGCTGTTATGTAGGTGAAAAAGAAGCATGGGCCCCTATTGCCTAATAGTATAAGGAGCATCATTGTTGGACCATCGAATTGTGGAAAAACTAATGTTATGATAAGTTTGCTGGAGCATCCCAATGGTCTGAGATATGAAAATATTTACATATATTCCAAATCTTTACATCAACCAAAGTATGAATACTTGAAGCGAGTGATGACTCCCATATCAGGATTGGGGTATTATACATTGTCAAAAAACTGCGACGTTCTACCTGCAGAGGAAGCGAAATCACATTCAGTGTTTATTTTCGATGATGTAGCATGTGAAAAGCAAGATAATGTGCGATCCTATTTTTGCATGGGTCGCCACGAAGATATAGACAGCTTCTATCTCTGTCAAACATATACGTATATACCAAAGCACTTAATACGTGACAGTGCTAATGTAGTCATCTTATTCAAGCAAGATGACTTGAATTTGAAAAATATCTGTAATGATCATGTGAATACAGGTATGAAGTTTGATAAATTTCGAAGAACCTGTGCTGCGTGTTGGAAGGATGAATATGGCTTCTTGATGATTTATAAGGATACCTCATTAAACAAGGGGCGCTACCGTAGAGGATTTGATACCTTCATTTTACTATTAAAGGATGAAACATGCGAAATCTTCATAAGTCGAAGTTGTAACTCAGCCGAAAGCACACCGAATCCTGTGGACCTGCTGCGTAGTTTAAAGCTGTTCACCTGTTATCACACCTGTTTGAAAAGCTGTTAAGCTATTATCAGAGCTGTTTAAAACCTGTTAAGCTGTTATCAGAGCTGTTTGGAAAGCTGCAAAGCTGTTATCAGAGCTGTTTGGAAAGCTGCTAAGCTGTTATCAGAGCGACTTAAAAGCTGTTAAGCTATTATCAGAGCTGTTTGAAAAGCTATTAAGCTGTTATCAGAGCTGTTTGGAAAGCTGTTAAGCTGTTATCAGAGCTGTTTGGCAAGCTGTTAAGCTTTTATCAGATCTGTTTGAAAAGCTGTTAAGCTGTTATCAGAGCTGTTTGAAAAGCTGTTAAGCTGTTTTAAAAGCTGTTAAGAAAGCTGTTAAGCTGTTATCAGAGCTGTTTGGAAGTAGTTAAACAATGACAGTTCTGGCGCACTTTTTTAGGCCTCCAGGATTTCGCCACAGATGGCGCCAACGTCGCTAGGTGGTTTGGACCCATACTAAATGCAGGTTTGGGTCTTGGTTGTATTGGTTTGGGTCTCTACTGCGCCCTAGCGGGATTAGCCGGTACTACCGGGATATGTCATTTGGTCTTGACTGCACCCTAGCGGAATTAGCCGGTACTACCAGCATGCTCCCGTACTACGGTTGTCTTAGATAGATATGTGGTGCGCCTAAATGTAGGATTTTTATCATGTTTTTTTTCTGCGCCTAAATGTAGGCTTTTGGTTTTGAACTAATAATTAAAGTTAATAGTAGGAAATTTTTGTTCAAGTCAATGGATTCTAGATGGTGGGTATGTGGGGGAGATAATAAAGATAGGGAGGGAGGGTAATGAAATTTTCATCAGAAATCCTCTACGGGCTCTGGTTTTCGAGATATTAGCGTATTAATAATTCAAGTTATTTTTGCTCAATGGATTCTTGGCGGTGTGGAGTGGGAGGGGGGGGGGGGCACAAAATGTTCATCAGAAATCCTCTGGTTTTCTAGATATTAGCGACATTTGCTTGGGCGCAAACGCCATTTCTTGAGTAAGGTACCCTAGCGGCCTTAGCCGGAACTACCCAGCATCATTCGAATTTCACAACATGACATCACCATGAAAAGATTCTAGAAGATGTCAGTAAGACATTAGCCGATACTGCCAGCATGCTCTGGTACTACGGTTCTCGTGGATATGTGAAGTTTTCTGTTTCACTTTTGGCCCACACGTGGCAGCATGCTACGGTTTTGGGAAGTTTTTTGCTTCACTTTTGCCCACACGTGGCAGCATGCTACGGTTTTGGTGCGCCTAAATGTAGGCTTTTGTTGTTTTCAAGTATTGCGCCTGGCTTTGAATTAATATTAGTAATAATTGATTTTTCTTGAGCACCTAAATGTAGGCTTTTAGTTTTGAACTAATAATTAAAGTTAATAGTAGGAAATTTTTGTTCATGCCAATGGATTCTAGAGGGGTGGTATGTGGTGGGGGGGGGATAATAAAGATAGGGAGGGGGCTAATGAAATTTTCATCAGAAATCTTCTACGGGCTCTGCTTTTCGGGATATTAGCATATTAATATTTCAAGTTATTTTTGCTCATGGAAATGGATTCTTGGCGGTGTAGGGTGGGAGGGGGAACGAAGTTTTCATCAGTAATCCTCTACGGGCTTTGGTTTTCGAGATATTAGCGACATTTGTTCAAACAATTAGCTAATTGGTAATTATATAATTACTAATTGGCAATTAGCAGCTTGGTTGGTAATTAGCTAATTGGAAATTAGCTAATTGGCAATTAGCTAATTGGCAATTAGTAATGTGGTGTGATGCGCTTTACTGGAATTCTCATAAAATAAACAAATTCAAGTAATATCAACACTTGCTGTAAATATTTAATACAAAACTTCAAGTTTAAGGTAAAAATATGGTTGCTGTGAGGTGTATTGGTACAATTTCTTTTGCTGAAAATAATGTTATCAAACCAAATTAAATTTCAATATTTATTTATTCACATCAAATTAATTATTTATTTCTAAATCTTAAGTTATAAACTTTTTCCTTATGTTCTATATTTAAAATTCGTAGCAATATAAGTGAAGTTCTATGAATCCTATCTTGGAAACGAAAGCGATCCAGAGCATATGTCTCCTAAGGTCCTTTTCTGAGTTCATATTCAATTACATAAACTTGTGGAGCACTAGTACTAAATGTAACTTTCATTATCACTAATAATTTAGAAAATATTAATAATAAAAACTAGTTTCACATTATTGATTTTTTTATTTAACGATTATAATAATTAATTGGGTACAAATTTTCGTCATGCTGAACAAATTCAATTTTGTATGAACGTCCGATTACTCCTTTATTGATTACGTAGAAGTCTCCCTTGGTGTTTATTTCATTCAAAGAGTCCTCTGAAATTCTGCTATACCTCGAAGGAAGAAAAAGGTGGTAGTTTTCCAACTCGAGAACCACACGACCTCCAAATGCAGTTTTGCATCGCCTTGCTGCAACAACCTTATATTTCTGGCCCAGCTCCATTTGGGATGTCTTCAGGGTTGGTGAGTATTGCTCCAGCTTCCTTAGTTCTTCCATTGCGCAAGCCATTGTTTTACTCTAAGTCGTTCTTGCTTCCTTGAATTCCAAAATAAAACTGATTGCAAATCTGATTCAGCTCCTCAATTTATAGTCATGATTCCAAAACAAGTTAAATCCTGTTTAAAGCAAATTTGCAATATCAGCACATTACGCTGAATGATTTATGTAATTTGATACAACACTTCCTGTAAGCAACCCAATTCCAAGAATTTTACTGATCGAAACGTTTCATTGGAATTCGTAAACATCCTGTTGTAAACACATTTAAGCAATGTCAGCAAATGAATCATGTTTATTCTACTGATCGAAACGTTTCCTTGGAATTCGTAAACAAATTCGCATTTAAGCTGCATGGTTCATACACACCTGTGTAAACTTCCTGTTTACAAATTCGCATTTTAGCTGAATGAGTCATGCACACCTGTGTAAACAAATTTAAGCTATATCAGCACATTTATTCTTTTCATCTAATTTGATGCCACACTTCCTGTAGGCAGCCAAAAATTTTATTGTTCCAAGAATTTTGCTGATCGAAACGTTTCATTGTAATGTAAACAAATTTCACATTTTCATGTATGCATTCATGTAAACAATCTTATTTGCAAATTCGACCAGCAAAATAAAGAAATCAAATTAATTTGAGTGATTTTCTTATCGTGTAATTCGATATCATCTCAGCCTGTAAGCAAATTCGTTTGAATTCATCCTGTGCAATGATTATTGTAGCAGCAGGATCATTCATGTTTACAAACCGTTGCTATAAAAGCGCAAGCAAACTCTTGGGGATCACCAGTCAATCTAAGTGATTCAAAGTGTTAGTGTTGAATAAAAAAAATTAAAAATGTCTATCAGAGTAATAAATGAAAGTTTTTCATTAATTAATAAATTGCGAGAAGATGTTTTGAAGTGTTTAATTGATGCAAATTTTGTGAATAAAAACAATATTATTAAAGAGTGCAACAGAAACATTCGTAAATATCAAGCAGCATTTCGGAAGTGTAATAAGAATGCTAGAAAACGACATTTGGACAGCTGTATTGATCAAATTAAATCGTTGAGAATGTTAATCAAAGCTCCCCATCGAGGTGGAGGCATTAAGCAACGAGTAATAAGAAGAGATTTTGTTAAGTGGGAAAAACAGCATTCGTAGGTAGAATTAGGGCAGGTGTTATCGTGAATATAAGCCACCTAGATCCTAAGCTGTTTATGCAAGATGCTTTCAAATTACTTGCTCGCCGCATTAAGAATACATTAAAACAACAATATCATATTAAAGTTGCTACAACGTTTTGCGGTGAGTTTATTAAAGAAACTGGCGATAATGAAGTTATGAAAGACATTAAGTACTTCCAAGCAAGAACTGCCCCAATCAGTGTGGAGGATGATTTGAATGAGGGGGAATAAATTAAATTTATATGACCCAATACTCACTCAGCTAGAAGAGTTTCAAGAGAAATACATTTAGCGGTGCATATCAACAAGTTTGAGCCGATTCGGGGATCATTTTATATACCTCTGCCGAAGGAGATTGCATCAAAGAAAGCATGTATAAATGTGAAAAACAATGATGAAGCATGCTTCGCGTGGGCAATAACATCAGCGCTATATCCTACAACTGTCAGCTCCGATAGGACCTCATCATATCCACATTATTCTACTGTGCTAAATTTAACTGGAATAACATTTCCCGTGACGCTTAAGCAAATTACACAATTTGAAGCCCAGAACGATTTATCAATAAACGTGTTCATCCTAGAGAAAGAGCGTTTCTTCACCACAGTTCCAGTTAGACTTACGAAACACAGGATGGAGCGACATGTAAATCTATTAATGCTACAAGATGACTATGACCAGGATGATGATGAAGATGAAGATAATATGGATGATGATGACGATGATGATGATGATGATGCCAGCAGATGTCATTTCTGCTGGATTAAAGATCTTTCCCGACTCATATCGAAGCAAACTTTTACTACTCCTAAGCCTGAGGAGAAAGAGAAATACTTGATGTATTATGATATGAATAACCTTTATGGATGGGCCATGTCACAGCATTTACCAACCGGAGGATTCAAATGGGTTGATGCTCCCAATATTGACGTTTCCGAAATTCCTGATGATTCTCTAACTGGATACATATTCGTAGTCGACTTGGATTATCCTCAACATCTGCATGATAAGCATAAGGACTTACCGTTTTGCTCTGACCATGCAGCACCACCTGGAGCAAAATTAGAAAAGCTTCTGACAACATTACATCCAAAAATTAAATATGGTATACACTACCGAAATTTGAAGCAATGCTTATCACATGGACTCATCCTGAAAAAAGTGCACCGGGTTCTTCAATTCGACCAATCAGCTTGGCTTAAACCATATATTGACTTAGATATCACCAAACGGATGCAGGCTACAAGCGATCATGAAAAGGACAGCTATAAGAAGATGAATAATGCAGCTTTTGGTAAGACCATGGAAAATGTACGCAAATATAGCGATATCAAGCTTTGCATGAAGTGGGAAGGTCGCTATGGTGCAAAAGCTCGGATTGCGGCACCCATCTACCACAGTGCAACAATTTTTGATGAGAATTTAGTTGCTGTGGAATTAATACGACTCAAAATGTTATTCAATTAGCCGCTCTATATGGGAATGGTAGTTATGGAAATTTAAAAAATATGCCTCAACGAGTTTCACTACAATTTTATGCAGCGTGATTATGGAGATAAATGTAAAGTCATGTATACTGATACAGATTCTCTAATATATGAACTTGAAGAGCAAAATGCATATGAGTTTATGGGCGAAAATTTAAACAAATTTGATACAAGTGATTACCCAGAAGATAATGAATTCAATTTACCGCTAATGAATAAAAAGATTCCTTGGCTAATGAAGGATGAGCTGAATGGGAAAATCATGAGCGAATTTGTAGGCTTACGCTCAAAAATGTACAGTCTGCGTATATACGCTGGAAAACTGTAAAAAAAGCGAAAGGAGTAAAGACTAATGTAGTCCAGAGGCATATCAATTTCGAAGACTACGTCGAATATTTGAATAACAAGCGGATATTAACTGCTAATCAGAGCTCCATATGATCTCATCACCATAACGTATACACTATCAGTCTAAAAAAGATTGTAATGAGTCCCTATGATAATAAGCGTCATATTATGAGCGGAGCGACGGATACTCTACCATGGGGGCATTACTCCATTTCATCAGATAAACAAGTGGCAACCAAATAGCTCTGATAATAGGTGAACAACTTTCCAAACAGCTCTGATAGCAGCTTCACAGCTTTTCAAACAGCTCTTATAACATGTAAATAGCTTTTCAAACAGCTCTGATAGCAGCTTAACAGCTTTTAAACAACTCTGGTAAGAGCTTAACAGCTTTCCAAACAGCTCTGATAACAGCCTAACAGCTTTCCAAACAGCTCTAATAACAGCTTAACAGCTTTTAAACAGCTCTGATAACAGCTTAACAGCTTTCCAAACAGCTCTGATAACAATTTAACAGCTTTTCAAACAGCTCTGATAACAGCTTAACAGCTTCTCAAAAAGCTCTGATAACAGCTTAACAGCTTTTAAACAGGTCTGATAACAGCGTAACAGCTCTTTAAACAGCTCTGATAACAGCTTGGGCTCTGAGGCGTTAACAATTTTTTAAGATTTTCTTTATTGTACGGTGGAGTCCGCCTTGCCCCTGCTCGGATCTTACTGGGCTCGCACGCGTCACTTATTTCGGTTCCTAGTTGAGATAAGAACTTGTATTTAGGAATTTTAGAACTTAAAAGCTTGTTCGGGTTGGGGTCGGATTCAGGAAGCTCGCTGTTGTTTATGTTGCTCGTTTGCGATGCATTCGGCTTGAGAACGTTTTGTATATATGCCGCTTCTCCTACTCGGATGACGGTGTAGTCATGCATAGGCAGCAATTGTACCAATAAACTGGAGATGACTTCCTGAGAACTGTTACTGTTGAGTATGGCTACTTGCACTGTTTCTCTTCCAGTGGGCAGTAAACTGTTGGCCAGGAAGACTCTATCGCCTACTTATTTTGAACGACAGAGCTTTTCTTCCTTCACTCGCAACGGGACTGTGGTGATAATTTGTGACCTAGCAGGTATGCATATTGGTTCTTCTAAGGTAACCAAATGCTGCCTCATTTCGCTGGTGTCTTGATCACCCAGACAGCTCCTTTTGTATTCCAGTGGCTCTTTTTGAACCTGGCAGCCAGCATTACTCTTTTGAGTTGCCTTGGGGACACTGCATGTAGATAGCTTAACCTGTTTAGGTTCCATCTTTTCTGCCAGTGATCTCACTTCGACTGCTTTTCTGGAGTACAGCTTGTCCGTTTTGTATGACAAGGGCACAGTAAACACATCGGAGTTGGTTTCCGTACAAGGAAACTTAAGTGCTTTATTTGGGCCTTCAACATTACAATTGTTTGATAGGCCGTCATCGGAAAGACCTGGCAAGTTTTGTACCACTTGAAACTTGCAGGGAATTTTATTTTTAAAATTGAAGTTACCCTTGCAATTTCCCAGTGTCTTTCCGGTTACAAAAAGGGGTCTGTAGAGTGCATGCCTCACTTGAATTAATTAGTTTGAGGTCTTTGATAGCTTTCTTCTTTATAATACTAACCTCAGCGCCAGTGTCCACTACTAGTTTTGTTTGGCCGTTAAGGCTTATGTCCAGCGGAAGTTTCACTGTAGAGACACCGGATTCGGGCGCTTGAGGCGAGTTGGGTTTATAGTCGAGCCGGGGAGTTTTGGGTTCACTGCATGTCGTTTCCCTGACTCCGGGCTTCCCAATTTTTCTTTTGCCTGCAGCTTTCATCTGCGTGCCCGCGGCGATCACAAAGTTACACTTGAGTCTTATGTTAAAGACTTGGAGAACTTTTGTGTTATGCTGTTCTGTTGGTGGTCTGCTGGGGAGGCGTTGAGGAACATTTTGTTGAGACTGAGTGAAGTCCTGGTGTTTTTCTCTATTTGTTCTGCAATCACGAACGTCGTGTCCATATTTTTTGCAGTTCGAGCAGAAAGGTGTGTTTTTGCGCTTTAGGCAATCTGCATATGTATGACCCTTTCGCTGACAGTAGCTACACGTGATGTTACGGACCAGTGCATCTGTGTCCGACCTTTTAGTTTCAGAGTATACAGGTACTCGGTGGCGTGGCTGTGGTATTGCGTTATTTGCGTGGCGTTAGAAATGGTTTGGGTTCGGTGCTCGAGGTGATGCGAACATAGGTGTCGATGGCATATGATAATACGGAGATCTGTAGAACGCTCTCACTCTTAATTCTGGGTCTACTGGATCCACTGGAGGAGCTTGTGCCAGAGGACTCTGGACGAATGTAGCACTTTGCTGTTGTTTCTCCATGTCCAGGGTTTTTGTATGAAAGCTTCTATATCGCCTTCTCCCTGCGTGAGAAAATATTGACACAAAAGTGGAGTAACTACTTTTGCGAGCATTTTTGGCGAAGTCCATCAGCTGTGTTTTCACAGCCGGGACTGCCTCAGCTCCATACTTTTGTGTCGCAGCCTCATAGCAGATCGTCAACAGCTGCTTCAACCTTGTAGCAAAAGCAGTGAGAGATTCCAATGGGCTCTGTCGTGTGGTGATCAATCTGTTCACCAATTCCTGATAAGTCTCACGGGGAAGATATGTCCTGTTCAAACGTTCCCTTACCTCAGTGAATGAAGTAGAGACGTCTGAAGCGAATAGCTGATATGCATCACCTCTTAATCTTGTAGGGAGAACCTGAAAGAAAGCCACCTTTTCTTCATCATTAAGGCACTGCAAAGTTTGCTTGCAGCAGCCGATGAAGGTCTGTAGCTCACGTCCCATTTGTGGGGTACTTTCACCCGCAAATACAGGGACGAGCTGAACCGGCAATTTTACAACTTTGGCGTAGTCTACCATGTTTTGTAGCCTTTTAGCTGAATATTTAAATTTAGGTGAACTAGTGGGACTACCTTCTGGGCTGGTTTCCGTTAAGGATTCTTCCAGCCAATCTATTAAAAGGTCCTCTGGTGTAGGGTCTGTCACTTCACTAACACAACCACTTTCTTTTGGGCCTTCACTTAAATTATCACTTTTATTTTGTTCTAAATTACTCTAACTCTTATTCTTATCTAATTCGAGGGGGCGCTGAGATTCAGTTAGCTTATTTAACTCTTCGCGAAATCGAACTGTATTTTCCTTTAAAGCCTGGATTTGTGCAAGCCTATTCTCGCGGGTTTGACTCAATTTCCTACTCAGTGAATCACACTGAGTGATAGCTAGCGTGCCTGAATTTTGCGCTCTCTCATACAATCTATCTAAGAACTTATTAAGACTTACTTGTGTAGTGGGACCTGACAATATAGTTACACTTCGTAGTCGAGGTCCTGTTGGAGTTGGTACTGCAGTAGTTGCTTTGCCTTCACCGGGATGCTTGTTGCTGGCACCAGGGGTTTGTCCCGCGTCGGATGATGGTGGAGGATTTGTCCTCTTATCTTTTGTAGTGTCCTGCTGGAGTGGATCAGAGATGTTGTCCTCTGACATGAATTGTCGGTTGAAAGGGGGGCTCTGGCTTGCTTATTTCCCTTTGATGTAGTTTGGAGGGGGGTTTCTTTAACCGTCTTCGTATTCCCTCTGAGCACTTTTGTCCGCTGTCGTCTGATTTACTTGCTGTGGGGGGCCTTGAGCCGTCTTAACTTCCCCTGGTGTTAGTTCAAAGGGGGGCTATTAAGGCCGCCTTCGAATTCCCCTTCAACTCCGGATCGAAGTCTTCTAATGAGCGAGCTGACTGCTGTTTTCTCGGCTATTTCGGGATTTCGTATTCGTCCTTCTGGTTGCCTTTTTGTAGTCTTGATTTCCCTCGGTGGTGCTTGTGGACTGACTGGGGTTAACGCGTGCTCGGCTGGAGCAGAGATGCCTGTAGATGAAATCTACCCGAGTGTTGGGGGTGACTTGGCTTGAATAGCGTCGTCAAAGTTTCCCCTTTTTGTTCGCAGGGTCAAGGAATTTAAGCTTTTGATTATTTAGCGAAATCAAGCTACCTCGATCCTACCGGCTGCGCCAATTTTGTTGCGTATTAACGGGCACCTTTTAACGTATCCACTTTACACCGTTTCCTGTTGTCACACCTCAATTTGATTTCGTATATTTTAGTTGCGGGGCAAGGGCTTTTGTAAATAAAACACCTTTCAACAGCTTTACACTTATTTCGGTACCTTTATTCACTATCACTTACGTAGGTATACATGACTTTGATTTTTGCACATTCCAATATTTTCGCTTATTCCTTTTTCCTTTATCTAATCCACTAATTTACTTACTATAAATTTCAACCAAAGCTCTGCCGGAGTCAGAACCAGGCGGCCAGTTTTTCGTTCATCAACTCAATTGATCATCAATCGCTTGATTTCCGACAAACCATTACCGTATCAAAAAACTAGTTACTTTCGACAACAAAGCACGACGCGATCGATCTGAGCTTTCGAGATAAACCATAAACTAGCTACAGTGGTTATTACGCGGTTTTTCCTTCACCGATCCCAGTATTCCCTTATATACTAGTTACTTTCTGTTTTGTTCTACCCATAGGTTATTTAACAACGGACTAATAATTTTGGGGAAACTGATTTCTCCAGACCGAGATCACCGAGGCGATCACTCCAAGTTTCAAAAACGAACACTACTCTCGACTTTTAATTTTTCATCAATTAAGTCTCGACAGTCAGGATAGGAAAATGCTTAATTAGCATTCCTATCCTGAGAAAATAATTTTTCGTTGGGCATGTTTAATCATGCCCACAAGAATTTCTCGCCGGACGTAGGTGAAATCCGATCTTTTCATAAATATCGAGCACCACTTCCTTCGCTTAATTGCCGTGCTACTTGAATTTTCATTTTTTGCTGACAAATCTTACTGAGGGTAAAATTTGTCATTGAATTCGACTTTATTTGTCGTCTTTTCAAGTGGGCTATGCGAAGAAATTGCTGATGCAACTTCTTTCGCTTGTGAAAATATAAGCTGGTCACGTCTTTTTTTTTTTACTCGATTCTTTTATATCGAAAGCAAAAAACAACCGAACTCTGACTACTTTAAAAAAATCAACTCCAGTTAGAAAATCAAGACTCTTCTCGTAATTTTTTGCCGAACCGCCGTATTCTAATTTAAAAATCCAACTCAACTCTTGATCAAATTCATCGTGATCAAGAGCCATTGTTCAGGATAGAAAATGCTAAATTGCATTTTCTTATCCTGAGAAAATTTTACTTTTTAATTCTGGACATGTTCAAACATGTCCAGAATTATTCGCGTTGAACGATGGCTGCAAAAATGTAATTTTACACTTTTTAAAACATCAGCCACCGTTTGTAATCGCGACGCGCATATACATGCAATGCATTTGTGTGGCGTGCGTTTCTTATTACGAAAGTTTTTTAGTCGTAATATGTATGTACGTATGTATATGCATGTTGAATTTTTTCGCGGCAAATTGTACTGAAGGTACGATTTGCTTTTTGATTTCTTTTTTTAATTAAATTGTTGAAATGACAAATTTTGCTGAAGGCAAAATTTTGTCGTGGAAATTTTAAAGTAAAACGACTTGGGGTGTAAAATGAAACTTTTGTTTTTCCCAAGTCGTTTGATGGGAAAATTTTATGACTTGTTTGGAATGTAAAGAAAATTGCTGATGCAATTTTCTTCACCCTTTTTGGGCTATAAACTAATCATGTTTTTTGCATGATTAGTTTATTGAATTTTTATATTTTAGGGTTTTTCTTTTATATGCCCAATTTTAGGTTTTATACGAAAAATTCTATTTCTTTTTTATATGAAAATTCTGTTACTTTAGGTATATAACAATCCTTCCCCCTGAGAAAAAGAGAATTATTCTTTGAAGAGGAATAATTCTCAGGGGAAGTTGATGTGGGTGCGTTCTTTATGGCTAGGTCTTTGGAGGTTTTCGGTTGCATTTTACATCTTTGTGTTTGTTACAAAATTACATAAGTTATTCTAGTCTTAGCTTGTATTGTATATCTTTAACTTATTCTATTTTCTATAGTCCTTATGGATTATCTTATTGTATGTAAAAATAAAAAAAAAATGTTTTTAGCGATATTGATTATTCTATCCCAAGAAATTCCTTGCCGTTCCCAAAAAAAAAACTCTGTTTGATAATAAAAAGATGTCATTTCATTTGGATATTGCTCGTAATTTAATATCCCGTGCCGCTGATAAGCGAACGAACTTATTTTTCTACCGTAGAGAGAGTGTTTGCACATTGCAAGTGCAATTGTATTTTTTTTTGTTTTTTTTTTAAGGGTCGGTTTGAGATATTAACATGCATCATACAGCGGCTTGGAAAGACGTAAAAAAAATGTTGTGCCTTGATCTGCATACGTACCCAATGCAAGTATAAACCGTGTGATATTTAGCTAATATCGAGTGGGTTGAGAGACAAGAAATGTATACATCTACTAATGCGGTTCATTGGGGCGCTATTTAAGTAATTTTGATAAGGGGTTAATACTTTATATGTCCTCTTGCTTAATTTTGTTGGGTTAGCTGTTTTGCCCTTTATATTGGCTGGCTTTTGTGGTTTTGTTCACAGTTTGTTTGAATATGGAGTTCTGCGAGATTGTACGTCCACGCGCGCCTTATATGAGCCCCAGCCCTTTTTGTGTACGGGCACTGGGTATTTTTGTCACCAGTGTGGCCCCACGGTGGCGGGGGCTAATTCGTTTGCTTTTACGGAGGGACGGGCGCCCGGATGTATGCATTTGGGCAGCTCCCCCTGAGGCTGACGCCTTTTTTTATGTGGAGTTTTGTTTGTTTCCACATAGTGGGAGCTCCTGGGTAGTTTTGGGTAAGTTTTTCTTCCACGCACGTAAAAATGTTTGTAACTCACTCTTTTTTTTCTTTTAGGGGCAACTCTGGCTTTATCCGGAGAGACTGGGTGGTGTGGCTGTCTGGTGTGCCATATGCATCCCCTTTATTTGCAGCCCGGAGACTATGAGGCCGGAGGCTCCGTAGAGAATTGGACTCTCTCCGATGCTGTGCCTAGTCCCGTTGGCGAGGACGGCTGGAATAACCAGGAGGACTGGGATACCCAGGAGGACTGGGATAAACAGGAGGACTGGGACGTCCCGGCGGTTGAGTCAAATCTCTTCCAGGAACTTGTGGAGGGCGCCCCACCACCTTATGATGGTTTACTCTGGGTAAGACATTTTTTTTTCTTTTTGACTTTATAGACGGCCCGCGACATGTGCCCTGACAGCTGTCCTGTCCTTGAGTTCTTGGGCTGCAGGTTCTTGCTGAAGTAATATACTAACGGGGCAGCATTGTCACCACCCATAATTTTTTGTCTTTCTATATATATAAAAAATAAAATTTTGATAATTACATAAGTGTTGTTCCGTACTTTTCCTATTTCTTGTGATTTCTCAGGTATTTATTTAGGTCTTGGTTTATAAATGTGATTCTTGGGGCTTTTCTTTTAGCGTTGAGTCTGAGGTGCGTTGATAGTTTTGGCATCTGTTTGATCTTGATTGCGGCGTTCTTTTTCGTTATTGGGAGTTTTTATATTGTTTTTGAGACTTTGTTGGCGGTATATGCTACGTTTGTTAAAAAAGAATTTCTTGTCTATTTTAGTTTATTCTAAGTTGATTAAGTATATTATTTTGTTTCCTTTTTTATTATCTTATTTATTAACTTATGTAATTCATTATTTCTACTTTGCTAGGTACTACTTAGGTCTATTAAAATATTTTATTTTTGTACTACTAAATAAATTTTATTTTTATGTTTTATTACTCTAACGTGGTGGCTTTATCTCTTATTTGCTAACTATTATTTTAACTTATTTTCTAAACCCAGTGTAGTGGAAGGGCAGTGGTTCCGCCAGTAATAAAAGGATGAGACGGGGCCAACCAACGAGTATAGATCTTTTTGATTATACTACTTGTATAGATCTCGCTCTGTGGAGACTTTGAGTACGTTTTAATTTTTCTTGGGGTGTTGCGTAAACCGGTTCCATAGGAACGTTTTCAGCTGTGGGCTGTTGTCTGCGTTTAGCAATCCATGCCATGAATGCCGGTACGATATATTTTGCTAGTGCCACCACAGATACAGTTAGCAACAAGAGTCCGGTCATTGATAGGGATGTTATTGATAGTATATGAGGAATCTTGGCCTTTGGTCCAAAGTGAATGTTGTTCACTTTGGTACGGATTTCGTCCAGAGATTTTGTATCTAGGTGGATACGTTGGTTTGTATCATCTCCGAGGAGTAACGTTGGTTGTTTATCGAGGTTTTTAGGAGCGGATATCTTGGACATATATTCTGCCAATTCCTCTTGCGTTTCGTTTGTGCCTGGGAAGTAGGTTGGTTGGAAAACTTTTAGCGGATGTAGATTTTCTGCTTCGTAATACAGAGTGTGAGACCCTATTTGCAAGGAACATGGTTCGTTGATTGTCATGTTTCCTTGTCCTGCGAGACGATGAGTGAGTAACTGTTGAGTACAAGTTATATGTACTATAGTAGTTTCGGTTAAAGAGTACAGCCACGAATTTGGTCTATTGAGCTTAATTATTGTATCTCCTGGGGGAATTTGAGCTCTGATGCTACACTGTGGGTGTTCGCCCAGTGGATTGAATAAAAGTTTAATAACACATTCATCTGTTTTTGTAGCCTTGGTGAGTGGTATATTTAGCTTACCAACCCACGTATCCTCATCGATTCCCTTTGAAATTTGTTTGAAAGATCTCAGGTTTTCTGGCTTCAGCAGCAGAAATTCCTGGGTCTGTATTTGACTTGCCACATGGGAAAATTCGATATCAGGTATTAATGAGTGGTTTGAATCCACCCGTATGGGAAAACATTTAATCTGTTGGATTTTCATCTTGGGAATATTAAATATGGGAAGTTTGACTCGGATAACTAATTTGTCCTGCAGCAAATGTGTCTTAACATCTGCTGTTTGATACAGAACTGACAAACAGTCCTGTAGATTGGGACAAGTGGAGTGAGATTTGTGATAAATCTCTAGCAAATGATTTGGGGAAATTAAAATTGGATGAATTTGATTATTTCTACTGGACACTATTATGTCCAGTAGAGCTTGTTGTCTAAATTCCAACTCTATCATTTGTAGTGTCAGACTAGAGGCAATTTCTTGTCTTATTTGGTGGGCTGTCAACTCGTCTGTTGTGTTCCGCAGATTGTTAATCTGGTTGGTTATCTGACGCTGTCGTTCAGACAAGGAAGATAGGGGTTTCTGAATTTGTTCAACCGTGGTTTTTATTACGCTGATCTGTTGTTTTTCCAGATCAGGTAAGGTTTGAGTATTTACCTCTAATTCGCTTAGTCGGCTGTACACCTCTTGTTCGTTTTTACTATCCATGGTACCGAAAAGATAATGCATCGCATTTCCAATTCCATCGAAGATGGATCGGGGCTTGCGCGATTTGGGCACAGCTTCCCTAATAACACTGGTACGCCTATTGATATTTTCCATCAGGGCGTGTATATGTTTTGTCTGTAGCGTACAAAGGTCCTGTATAGAAGACCCATTTCCATGCAATTGGTGTATGTAGTGTTCCGCTAGTTCTGCTAGTCGCGTCTGATTTTCCAACTCGGCCAGATCTAACTCAGTGATAATGCTCCAAGTGTCGTGGTAAACTGATAGGCTTCCAAGATCCTCAAATAGTACTCCCGTATTATTTAGGGGCATTATAGGGTAAGGTTCCGCGAGGGCTCCTATTATGAGCAGGAATAGTCCGTGGAAAATGATGGACTGCATTGTTATCTAGGAGAGGATAGGATAGGGTATTAAAATGGGTTTTTATTTGACTTTGTAGCTTACATGCTATTATATATGTGTCTTTGAATTACTTAAATTATATTGAAACCATGTTATTCGTAGAAAGGTTTTAGACGGTTGTTATGTACCGTGACCTCTCGTTTACGAATTTTTATTGTGGTGTTTACAGTACTAGGGATACCGGTTACCGTGTAGGGTCCTACCCAAATCTGGGACAGCTTATGTTTACGACTCTCGCTCTTGAGTAGAACCTTGTCTCCTCTGTGAAATGTCAGGGGACGTACAGCTTTGTCATAGTAATTTTTCGAGCGTTGTTTACTCATCAGAAGGTTTTTCCGTGCCATGGCGTAAGACTTTTGAAGCTTATACCAGAGAATATGGTAGTAGCTCTCGTGGTTATACACGGGTTCGGGGTCTCGCCTTAAGTTGGACGGAACGTCCGCTGTAAAGCCGTAGAGGCAGTCCATGGGAGTTAATTTTGTCCCTTCGTGTACACTGTTGTTGTAACGAAAGCAGCGGTTCGCAGATAACTATCCCATGACCTGGGATTTTCGTCCACTATAGTTCGTAGATATTCAATCAACGGTCTATGTGCACGTTCGAGTGCTCCATTTGTTTGGGGATAATAAGCTGAGGTTTGCAGCTTATTTATCCTAAGGAGTTTGCATACCTTTTTGAATAGGTCACTCAGGAAATTACTTCCCTGATCGGTGACTATTCTTTTGGGAATGCGGTAGCGCGTGACGATTTCGTCGAAGAAAATTTGCGCTACCGTTATAGCTTCCCCATTTGGTATGGCATACCAATCTATGAACTTCGTGAGGTTATCCTGAAACGTTAGTATGTATTTGTTTCCAGATTCAGTTTCCACTAGTGGGCCGACTATATCTAGATAAATTTTATCGAATGGCTGTTCCGCTATGCCTGTAATCACCATCGGCATTTTATACTGAGGTGAGGCCTTCATGGTTTGACATTTGGCACACCGCTTAATGTGCTTTTTGATGTCACTAAGCATGTGCATCCACCAGTACTTTCTTCGAATCCGTTTATAGGTTTTTATCACTCCCTGATGGCCGCCAAAGAGAGAATCATGAAAATCTTTTAAGATTAATTGAATCTCCTCTGGGCTTGTGATTACTTCAGGGGGACGAGTTTCGTCTATAATTGGTGGATTGGTACTAGGTGGACTGTCACGCTCTGCGGTCTCTTCTGGATGATGAGTTTGTTCTTTTTGCTTGGACTGGCTGTCTTGATTTGCTCCACTTTCCTGAATGTTTCGTGTCTGGGCTCTTGTTACTGCATAGCATTGCAGACACTCCTTAAGGTCCGATGAGTGTTTTTCCTCCTCTATGTCCGAGTCCATTTGGTGGTGGACTATAGCTTCTACCGTGAAGGTTGCAGTTTCCTTGTCTTTGTTATTATCCCGTGGAATGCGGCTTAAAGCGTCGGCATTCGTGTTGTACTTTCCGGGCTTATACTCAATTTTATAATTGAACTCGGAAAGTTTATGGTGAAATCTCACCAGACGGGATGTAGGGTCCTTAACATTGACGACTCCCTTGAGTGGTTTGTGATCTGTATAGACCGTGAACTCTCGGCCTTGTAGATAACACCTGACATTTTTAGTCGCCCAAACTATAGCCAGTAACTCTTTCTCAATGGTGGAATAGTTACGTTCGGCTTTGTTCAGGGTACGGCTGGCGTAGGCAATTGGCTGGTCACTTCCTACCTCTCCTTGAGAGAGAACTGCTCCAAGAGTCTCGCTGCTGGCGTCGGTGGTAAGGTTAAAGGGTTTTGAAAAATCGGGATTTATTAAGAGTGGAGGGGAAATTAAAGCGTTCTTAATGCTTTGAAATGCCTCTTGGCATTTCTCAGTCCACTTAAACTTTACATCCTTTCGGAGTAAGTTTGTTAGTGGATGTACTGTTTTCGAAAAATCGGGTATGAATTTTCTGTAGTAATTGGCAAGGCCCAAAAATGATTGCACTTGCCTTACTGTCTTAGGGATGGGGAAAGTTTGGACGCATGCCGTTTTTCTAGGGTCAGGTAGAGCTCCTTGGTTAGAACATTTGTGCCCTAAATACACTACATCGCGCCTGAGAAATTGACATTTCTCAGGTCGAAGTTTCAGGTTATTTTCTCTTAACTTGTCAAAGACTTTGCGAAGCTTTTCATTGTGGTCTGCCAGACTTTTTCCATAGATGACGATGTCATCTAAGTAGACGAAACATGCTAGGCCTTGTAGGCCAGTTAATATAAAATTCATTATAAGCTGAAATGTGGCCGGGGCTCCTTTGAGCCCGAACGGCATGCGTTTGAATTCATAATGCCAGTAGTTGGTACTAAAAGCCGTTTTTGCTCGATCCTTCGGATCGACGAGTACCTGATGATAGCCATTGGCTAGGTCTAGTGTGGTGAAGTATCTTGAATGGCCCAGTTGATCGAGGATATCCTCAATCCGAGGTAGCGGGAAGGCGTCGCCAATAGTTTTTTCGTTCAACTTACAGAAATCAATGACACGCGCCACCTTTTCTCACCATCTGGTCCCGCTTTTTTGGGGACTACTAACAGTGGTGAGTTCCATGGGCTTTTGCTGGGCTGGACAATGTCGTTGTCCAGCATTTCTCTGAGTTGCTCGTTTATGACATTTCGCTGTGTCTCTGGTAACCGGTACATCTTTTGGTTAATAGGTGCTTGGTCTTGCACCAGAGGGATGTCGTGGGTGATGGCGTTGGTATGTATAAGCCTGTCACCTTTTAAAAAGAATATGTCATCATATTCGTAACAGAGATTTGTTATTGAGGCTTTTTCCTCAGAATTTAAAGTTTCATCCAGACTGAGTTCTTGCTCTAGTCTGGTGAGGTGGGGCTGGTTACTGGTGTCTTCTTGTTCGACATCGTTTGGGAACAGATATCGTATATGTTGTAGGGTGGCCTTCTGATCGGCGCTTATTGCCCTGTTTGTATTGTTCTTAAATCTAAACCTATTGTTATTATCCATATTCATTTTACCTCTTAGCCTATTTCTTTTATTTATGAGTGGCGTTGGGCCAGGTGGATCTGCGGGAGTTGCTAACGGCAGACCTTTTGTATGCTGGCCAGCGCTTGACGTTGGGGTTTTCATGAGGGACCCGCAAGCGTCTTGGAGCAGTTTCTTATTACTGCTCGGTCTACCTGGGCTCTTATGCCCCACTTTCTTAATCTTAGGTTTACATATAACTTGATGCTCACCATCGCCGTCATTTCGACTCATGGGATTCAAAGGATGGGCTGTTGTAATATTTTTGTCTGGCTCTCGTTTGATGGGAACAACAGTGTAGTCTTTAATGGGAACCAGATTTAGGTTCACGCTGTTTAGAACTACTTGTGTACTGCGTGTGTTGAGGATTCCTATAGGGACTGCCTTTAACCCAGCTGAGAGTATGCTGTTTGCTAAGAAGACTCCGTCGTCTATTTCTTTCGACAGACTGATCATTTCTTCCTGCAACTGCAACGGAATGTTGACTACGATCTGAGTCCTTGCTGGTACGCACGCAGGTTCATTTAAATTCACCTGATGCTGTCCAGTCTTACGGGCCGGATCTTCGGTAATCAAGTCACCCTTATCGCGTTCTTGTAAGTCACAGCCGACTTCTTCTGACTGAGAAGCTTTGAGAACACTTCGGGTAGAAGGTGTATCCCCGTCGGGTTTAATATCTTCTACCAGTGTCTCTTTGTTGACTGTGTTTTGTGAACACGGGTTGTCCGATGCGGTTTCTAATGGAACAGCAAACTCTTCTGGATTGGTTTCCGTGCGGGGAAATCGCAGAACCTTGTTGGGTCCCTCAACATTACAATTTTTGTCTAGGAAATCATTTCCTAGTAAGCCGTCGTCAGAAATACCTGGGATGTTTTTTACCACCAGAAAGTTGCAAGGTAAGTTACTTTTTAGCATGAAGTTTCCTTGGCAACTTCCTAAGGTTTTTCCGGTGCCAAAGGGGCTTTGAAGCGTTAGTTTTTTGTTGGGGTTTATTAGCATGCGAGATTTGAGAGCTTTTTTCTTAATTATACTGATCTGAGCGCCGGTGTCCACTATTAGCTGGGCCGGACCTTTTAGACTTATGTCTAGAGGGAGTCTGGCGGTGGGCACACTGAAGTCGGGCGGCTGAGAAGACCCTTTTTTAATGCTGGTAGGGTTTATAGTCGAGCCGGGGAGTTTTGGGTCGACTCTTTGTCGTTTCCCTGTTTTTTATCCTCCCATTTTTTCTTTTGTCGACATTCGTCAATCTTGTGTCCACGGCGCCAACAAAAATCACATTTTTGTCTTTTATTAAAGACTCTGGGGCCTTTTATATTGCTTGGGTCTGACTGTGGTGGATTGCTAGGCGATCCTCGTGTGAAACGATTTGCAGACTGTGTTTGGTTGTTTCGACAGTCGCGAATGTCATGCCCGTAACTTCTACAGTTAGTGCAGAAGGGGGTGTTTTTGCGTTTTAGACACTCCGTGTAGGTGTGTCCCCGCTTCTGGCAGAAATTGCAAATTGCAAATTGAAATTGTCTGGAATCCCTTCGTGGAAATGGCGGGCGTAATGGTTGAGCATGTACGTATGGGGGATTAAACTGTCTGGGCTCTTGTGCTCGTGGTGATGCATACATGGGTGGCTGTGGTGCTTGATTGTAAGGAGTTCGGCTGAGAGCTGCCATTGGATATGGCTGCTGCGTTAGCGGCAGTTGGACGAACACTGTGCCTGCTTGTAACTTTTCCATATCTAAAGCCTTTTGTATCAGCTGCTCTAGATCATTTTCTACCAGAGTGAGGAGGTACTGGCATAGGTGGGGATTGTTCACTCCACTTTTGAGGGCATTCTTGGCGAAGTCCGCCAACTGTGTCTTCACAGCTGGGGCTGCCGTTGCTCCGTACTTCAGTACCGCTGCCTCGTTGCAAAGCATCAGCAACTGCTTCACTCTTGTTGTGAAGGCAGTGAGAGTTTCCAACGGGTTTTGCCTCATTGTGATCAGTTTGTTGACCAACTCTTGGTATGATTCTCGTGGTAAATAGGTTCTGTTCAGACGTTCCTCCACCTCACTAAAAGTAGTTGGAACGTCCGAAGCAAACAGCTGATAAGCATCGCCACGAAGTCTTGTGGGCAATATATGTAGGAAGGCTGGTTTTTCTTCCTCACTTAAACAGTGTAAGGCCTGTTTGCAACAGCCAATAAATGTTTGTAGCTCACGACCTAGCTGTGGGGTATTTTCACCCGAAAACAGAGGAACTAGTTGTGCCGTGAGCTTGGCCACCTTTGCATAATCTACCATTGTGATTATCTTTTTATTTAAACTTTTGTATGGTAGTCTACTGGTGCTTTGACGAGTTTCAGGGCTGGTTTCTGGACTAGAATCCGTGAAGGATACTTCTAGCCAGCCACTAAGGAGATTTTCGGCGGTTGTTTGGTCACAGGCGTCACCACCAATATCACTGACACTAGTATCACTATCAGCACTTACAACTACACTGGCTGTGGTCTTATCTATACCTAATGAACGTGAAAGCCCGGCGAATTCGATAAGCTCCTGTTTGAATCGCTCTGTATCTTTTTTGAATTTTTCGATTTGTGTCAGCCTCTGCTCTCTGCCTTGACTTAATCTGTGATCAAGAGCGTCGCAGTGCGTGACAGTGAGCTTATCGGATTCACGTGCCTTCTCTAACAACTTATCTAAAAATTTATCTAGACTTACTTTAGATACAACTGTGGGCCCTGTTAAAACGGTACCGCTTCGAAGGCGAACTCCTGTCGCTACTTGCTGTGCTGGGTCGTCTTCTTGGGCGTTTTCTGTACCTTCCCGGAGGTGTTGGAGATTTTCACCTGGGGATTTCTCCGCGTCGGATGAAGGTATGCAGTCTAATCTCGTGCCTGTCTCAGGTGCCGGTGTCCTTCTGACATATGCGTCCCGCGTTGTCCAAAAGAGGGACTTCCAGCCTTCTTAGAGTATTCCCTTCTGGAATGCTTTTTGCTACTAGGGGGGCTCCTGCCGTCTTAATTCCCTTGGCTGAGATTGAAAGTGGGGCTTTTGCCGACTTCGAGTTTTCTTTCAATCCTGGAACGAAGTTACAATTACCGGTGCTTCTTTTTGCTGCTGGGGGGGCCCTAGGCCTACTTACTTCCCCTGGATATGGTTGAAAGGGGGGCTTAAAGCCTTTTTCGAAATCCCCTTCAACCCAGGAACGATGATATCTTCCTTCTGGAGTTGGTTGTAAATGGGTGTACGTTGTCCTGACTTCTTTTCGGCTGGGAATGAGCTTCTATTAGTGAGTCCAGGTCCCCTGATGATTTCGTTTCTTTTTCCACTCATTGGGGTGAACGCTTGCTCGCCTGGAGCAGAGTCGCCTATAGATGATATCTACCTCGAGCGTTGGGGGTGACGTGGCCTTATAGCTTGGCTAGTGTCACAGGTTCCCCATAGATTCTTGCAGGATCAAGGCTTTTCAAGCGTTTACGATCTTTTAACTTGACCAAGCTTCCTTGATCCTACCGGCTGCGCCAATTGTTATATAATTTCTATATCGCTCACCTGTGAACTTGGTTCACTTCCGCTCACTAATAATCCAGTTCGGGGTTCTTGTTTCACAAAACACTCTGTTTATTTTTCTATCTCTTCTTTAATTCTTTATTTTTTTTACAAGTCGTAGCTATTCTATAATTTTCCTATTCTTAAAATACACATCTTTATTTTAACTACACAACCGAATTTTCTTTTTATTAGATCTTTATTTTAACTACACCACCAAATTTTCTTTTTATTAGATCTTTATTTTTAACTACACAACCAAATTTTCTTTTAATTAAATTTTTTGTTTGTTTTTATGCTACCCGACTCAAACCAACAAAACCAACAACTCTTTTTAGAACGACCGACTTAACTCTTAAGAACCGACTCCTGCTTCCGGGCCCGAGATTGCGCCGCTTTTACGTTTAAAATTCAACTCAACCCTTGATCAAATTCATCGTGATCAAGAGCCATTGTTCAGGATAGAAAATGCTAAATTGCATTTTCTTATCCTGAGAAAATTTTATTTTTTAATTCTGGACATGTTCAAACATGTCCAGAATTATTCGCGTTGAACGATGGCTGCAAAAATGTAATCTTACACTTTTTAAACCATCAGCCACCGTTTGAAATCGCGACGCGCATATACATCCAATGCATTTGTGTGGCGTGCGTTTCTTATTACGAAAGTTTTTTAGTCGTAATATGTATGTACGTATGTATATGCATGTTGAATTTTTTCGCGGCAAATTGTACTGAAGGTACGATTTGCTTTTTGATTTCTTTTTTTAATTAAATTGTTGAAATGACAAATTTTGCTGAAGGCAAAATTTTGTCGTGGAAATTTTAAAGTAAAACGACTTGGGGTGTAAAATGAAACTTTTGTTTTTCCCAAGTCGTTTGATGGGAAAATTTTATGACTTGTTTGGAATGTAAAGAAAATTGCTGATGCAATTTTCTTCACCCTTTTTGGGCTATAAACTAATCATGTTTTTTGCATGATTAGTTTATTGAATTTTTATATTTTAGGGTTTTTCTTTTATATGCCCAATTTTAGGTTTTATACGAAAAATTCTATTTCTTTTTTATATGAAAATTCTGTTACTTTAGGTATATAACAATCCTTCCCCCTGAGAAAAAGAGAATTATTCTTTGAAGAGGAATAATTCTCAGGGGAAGTTGATGTGGGTGCGTTCTTTATGGCTAGGTCTTTGGAGGTTTTCGGTTGCATTTTACATCTTTGTGTTTGTTACAAAATTACATAAGTTATTCTAGTCTTAGCTTGTATTGTATATCTTTAACTTATTCTATTTTCTATAGTCCTTATGGATTATCTTATTGTATGTAAAAATAAAAAAAAAATGTTTTTAGCGATATTGATTATTCTATCCCAAGAAATTCCTTGCCGTTCCCAATAAAAAAACTCTGTTTGATAATAAAAAGATGTCATTTCATTTGGATATTGCTCGTAATTTAATATCCCGTGCCGCTGATAAGCGAACGAACTTATTTTTCTACCGTAGAGAGAGTGTTTGCACATTGCAAGTGCAATTGTATTTTTTTTTGTTTTTTTTTTTAAGGGTCGGTTTGAGATATTAACATGCATCATACAGCGGCTTGGAAAGACGTAAAAAAAATGTTGTGCCTTGATCTGCATACGTACCCAATGCAAGTATAAACCGTGTGATATTTAGCTAATATCGAGTGGGTTGAAAGACAAGAAATGTATACATCTACTAATGCGGTTCATTGGGGCGGTATTTAAGTAATTTTGATAAGGGGTTAATACTTTATATGTCCTCTTGCTTAATTTTGTTGGGTTAGCTGTTTTGCCCTTTACATTGGCTGGCTTTTGTGGTTTTGTTCACAGTTTGTTTGAATATGGAGTTCTGTGAGATTGTACGTCCACGCGCGCCTTATATGAGCCCCAGCCCTTTTTGTGTACGGGCATTGGGTATTTTTGTCACCAGTGTGGCCCCACGGTGGCGGGGGCTAATTCGTTTGCTTTTACGGAGGGACGGGCGCCCGGATGTATGCATTTGGGCAGCTCCCCCTGAGGCTGACGCCTTTTTTTATGTGGAGTTTTGTTTGTTTCCACATAGTGGGAGCTCCTGGGTAGTTTTGGGTAAGTTTTTCTTCCACGCACGTAAAAATGTTTGTAACTCACTCTTTTTTTTCTTTTAGGGGCAACTCTGGCTTTATCCGGAGAGACTGGGTGGTGTGGCTGTCTGGTGTGCCATATGCATCCCCTTTATTTGCAGCCCGGAGACTATGAGGCCGGAGGCTCCGTAGAGAATTGGACTCTCTCCGATGCTGTGCCTAGTCCCGTTGGCGAGGACGGCTGGAATAACCAGGAGGACTGGGATACCCAGGAGGACTGGGATAAACAGGAGGACTGGGACGTCCCGGCGGTTGAGTCAAATCTCTTCCAGGAACTTGTGGAGGGCGCCCCACCACCTTATGATGGTTTACTCTGGGTAAGACATTTTTTTTTCTTTTTGACTTTATAGACGGCCCGCGACATGTGCCCTGACAGCTGTCCTGTCCTTGAGTTCTTGGGCTGCAGGTTCTTGCTGAAGTAATATACTAACGGGGCAGCATTGTCACCACCCATAATTTTTTGTCTTTCTATATATATAAAAAATAAAATTTTGATAATTACATAAGTGTTGTTCCGTACTTTTCCTATTTCTTGTGATTTCTCAGGTATTTATTTAGGTCTTGGTTTATAAATGTGATTCTTGGGGCTTTTCTTTTAGCGTTGAGTCTGAGGTGCGTTGATAGTTTTGGCATCTGTTTGATCTTGATTGCGGCGTTCTTTTTCGTTATTGGGAGTTTTTATATTGTTTTTGAGACTTTGTTGGCGGTATATGCTACGTTTGTTAAAAAAGAATTTCTTGTCTATTTTAGTTTATTCTAAGTTGATTAAGTATATTATTTTGTTTCCTTTTTTATTATCTTATTTATTAACTTATGTAATTCATTATTTCTACTTTGCTAGGTACTACTTAGGTCTATTAAAATATTTTATTTTTGTACTACTAAATAAATTTTATTTTTATGTTTTATTACTCTAACGTGGTGGCTTTATCTCTTATTTGCTACTATTATTTTAACTTATTTTCTAAACCCAGTGTAGTGGAAGGGCAGTGGTTCCGCCAGTAATAAAAGGATGAGACGGGGCCAACCAACGAGTATAGATCTTTTTGATTATACTACTTGTATAGATCTCGCTCTGTGGAGACTTTGAGTACGTTTTAATTTTTCTTGGGGTGTTGCGTAAACCGGTTCCATAGGAACGTTTTCAGCTGTGGGCTGTTGTCTGCGTTTAGCAATCCATGCCATGAATGCCGGTACGATATATTTTGCTAGTGCCACCACAGATACAGTTAGCAACAAGAGTCCGGTCATTGATAGGGATGTTATTGATAGTATATGAGGAATCTTGGCCTTTGGTCCAAAGTGAATGTTGTTCACTTTGGTACGGATTTCGTCCAGAGATTTTGTATCTAGGTGGATACGTTGGTTTGTATCATCTCCGAGGAGTAACGTTGGTTGTTTATCGAGGTTTTTAGGAGCGGATATCTTGGACATATATTCTGCCAATTCCTCTTGCGTTTTGTTTGTGCCTGGGAAGTAGGTTGGTTGGAAAACTTTTAGCGGATGTAGATTTTCTGCTTCGTAATACAGAGTGTGAGACCCTATTTGCAAGGAACATGGTTCGTTGATTGTCATGTTTCCTTGTCCTGCGAGACGATGAGTGAGTAACTGTTGAGTACAAGTTATATGTACTATAGTAGTTTCGGTTAAAGAGTACAGCCACGAATTTGGTCTATTGAGCTTAATTATTGTATCTCCTGGGGGAATTTGAGCTCTGATGCTACACTGTGGGTGTTCGCCCAGTGGATTGAATAAAAGTTTAATAACACATTCATCTGTTTTTGTAGCCTTGGTGAGTGGTATATTTAGCTTACCAACCCACGTATCCTCATCGATTCCCTTTGAAATTTGTTTGAAAGATCTCAGGTTTTCTGGCTTCAGCAGCAGAAATTCCTGGGTCTGTATTTGACTTGCCACATGGGAAAATTCGATATCAGGTATTAATGAGTGGTTTGAATCCACCCGTATGGGAAAACATTTAATCTGTTGGATTTTCATCTTGGGAATATTAAATATGGGAAGTTTGACTCGGATAACTAATTTGTCCTGCAGTAAATGTGTCTTAACATCTGCTGTTTGATACAGAACTGACAAACAGTCCTGTAGATTGGGACAAGTGGAGTGAGATTTGTGATAAATCTCTAGCAAATGATTTGGGGAAATTAAAATTGGATGAATTTGATTATTTCTACTGGACACTATTATGTCCAGTAGAGCTTGTTGTCTAAATTCCAACTCTATCATTTGTAGTGTCAGACTAGAGGCAATTTCTTGTCTTATTTGGTGGGCTGTCAACTCGTCTGTTGTGTTCCGCAGATTGTTAATCTGGTTGGTTATCTGACGCTGTCGTTCAGACAAGGAAGATAGGGGTTTCTGAATTTGTTCAACCGTGGTTTTTATTACGCTGATCTGTTGTTTTTCCAGATCAGGTAAGGTTTGAGTATTTACCTCTAATTCGCTTAGTCGGCTGTACACCTCTTGTTCGTTTTTACTATCCATGGTACCGAAAAGATAATGCATCGCATTTCCAATTCCATCGAAGATGGATCGGGGCTTGCGCGATTTGGGCACAGCTTCCCTAATAACACTGGTACGCCTATTGATATTTTCCATCAGGGCGTGTATATGTTTTGTCTGTAGCGTACAAAGGTCCTGTATAGAAGACCCATTTCCACGCAATTGGTGTATGTAGTGTTCCGCTAGTTCTGCTAGTCGCGTCTGATTTTCCAACTCGGCCAGATCTAACTCAGTGATAATGCTCCAAGTGTCGTGGTAAACTGATAGGCTTCCAAGATCCTCAAATAGTACTCCCGTATTATTTAGGGGCATTATAGAGTAAGGTTCCTCCGCGAGGGCTCCTATTATGAGCAGGAATAGTCCGTGGAAAATGATGGACTGCATTGTTATCTAGGAGAGGATAGGATAGGGTATTAAAATGGGTTTTTATTTGACTTTGTAGCTTACATGCTATTATATATGTGTCTCTGAATTACTTAAATTATATTGACACCATGTTATTCGTAGAAAGGTTTTAGACGGTTGTTATGTACCGTGACCTCTCGTTTACGAATTTTTATTGTGGTGTTTACAGTACTAGGGATACCGGTTACCGTGTAGGGTCCTACGCAAATCTGGGACAGCTTATGTTTACGACTCTCGCTCTTGAGTAGAACCTTGTCTCCTCTGTGAAATGTCAGGGGACGTACAGCTTTGTCATAGTAATTTTTCGAGCGTTGTTTACTCATCAGAAGGTTTTTCCGTGCCATGGCGTAAGACTTTTGAAGCTTATACCTGAGAATATGGTAGTAGCTCTCGTGGTTATACACGGGTTCGGGGTCTCGCCTTAAGTTGGACGGAACGTCCGCTGTAAAGCCGTAGAGGCAGTCCATGGGAGTTAATTTTGTCCCTTCGTGTACACTGTTGTTGTAACGAAAGCAGCGGTTCGCAGATAACTATCCCATGACCTGGGATTTTCGTCCACTATAGTTCGTAGATATTCAATCAACGGTCTATGTGCACGTTCGAGTGCTCCATTTGTTTGGGGATGATAAGCTGAGGTTTGCAGCTTATTTATCCTAAGGAGTTTGCATACCTTTTTGAATAGGTCACTCAGGAAATTACTTCCCTGATCGGTGACTATTCTTTTGGGAATGCGGTAGCGCGTGACGATTTCGTCGAAGAAAATTTGCGCTACCGGTATAGCTTCCCCATTTGGAATGGCATACCAATCTATGAACTTCGTGAGGTTATCCTGAAACGTTAGTATGTATTTGTTTCCAGATTCAGTTTCCACTAGTGGGCCGACTATATCTAGATAAATTTTATCGAATGGCTGTTCCGCTATGCCTGTAATCACCATCGGCATTTTATACTGAGGTGAGGCCTTCATGGTTTGACATTTGGCACACCGCTTAATGTGCTTTTTGATGTCACTAAGCATGTGCCTCCACCAGTACTTTCTTCGAATCCGTTTATAGGTTTTTATCACTCCCTGATGGCCGCCAAAGAGAGAATCATGATAATCTTTTAAGATTAATTGAATCTCCTCTGGGCTTGTGATTACTTCAGGGGGACGAGTTTCGTCTATAATTGGTGGATTGGTACTAGGTGGACTGTCACGCTCTGCGGTCTCTTCTGGATGATGAGTTTGTTCTTTTTGCTTGGACTGGCTGTCTTGATTTGTTCCACTTTCCTGAATGTTTCGTGTCTGGGCTCTTGTTACTGCATAGCATTGCAGACACTCCTTAAGGTCCGATGAGTGTTTTTCCTCCTCTATGTCCGAGTCCATTTGGTGGTGGACTATAGCTTCTACCGTGAAGGTTGCAGTTTCCTTGTCTTTGTTATTATCCCGTGGAATGCGGCTTAAAGCGTCGGCATTCGTGTTGTACTTTCCGGGCTTATACTCAATTTTATAATTGAACTCGGAAAGTTTATGGTGAAATCTCACCAGACGGGATGTAGGGTCCTTAACATTGACGACTCCCTTGAGTGGTTTGTGATCTGTATAGACCGTGAACTCTCGGCCTTGTAGATAACACCTGACATTTTTAGTCGCCCAAACTATAGCCAGTAACTCTTTCTCAATGGTGGAATAGTTACGTTCGGCTTTGTTCAGGGTACGGCTGGCGTAGGCAATTGGCTGGTCACTTCCTACCTCTCCTTGAGAGAGAACTGCTCCAAGAGCCTCGCTGCTGGCGTCGGTGGTAAGGTTAAAGGGTTTTGAAAAATCGGGATTTATTAAGAGTGGAGGGGAAATTAAAGCGTTCTTAATGCTTTGAAATGCCTCTTGGCATTTCTCAGTCCACTTAAACTTTACATCCTTTCGGAGTAAGTTTGTTAGTGGATGTACTGTTTTCGAAAAATCGGGTATGAATTTTCTGTAGTAATTGGCAAGGCCCAAAAATGATTGCACTTGCCTTACTGTCTTAGGGATGGGGAAAGTTTGGACGCATGCCGTTTTTCTAGGGTCAGGTAGAGCTCCTTGGTTAGAACATTTGTGCCCTAAATACACTACATCGCGCCTGAGAAATTGACATTTCTCAGGTCGAAGTTTCAGGTTATTTTCTCTTAACTTGTCAAAGACTTTGCGAAGCTTTTCATTGTGGTCTGCCAGACTTTTTCCATAGATGACGATGTCATCTAAGTAGACGAAACATGCTAGGCCTTGTAGGCCAGTTAATATAAAATTCATTATAAGCTGAAATGTGGCCGGGGCTCCTTTGAGCCCGAACGGCATGCGTTTGAATTCATAATGCCAGTAGTTGGTACTAAAAGCCGTTTTTGCTCGATCCTTCGGATCGACGAGTACCTGATGATAGCCATTGGCTAGGTCTAGTGTGGTGAAGTATCTTGAATGGCCCAGTTGATCGAGGATATCCTCAATCCGAGGTAGCGGGAAGGCGTCGCCAATAGTTTTTTCGTTCAACTTACAGAAATCAATGACACGCGCCACCTTTTCTCACCATCTGGTCCCGCTTTTTTGGGGACTACTAACAGTGGTGAGTTCCATGGGCTTTTGCTGGGCTGGACAATGTCGTTGTCCAGCATTTCTCTGAGTTGCTCGTTTATGACATTTCGCTGTGTCTCTGGTAACCGGTACATCTTTTGGTTAATAGGTGCTTGGTCTTGCACCAGAGGGATGTCGTGGGTGATGGCGTTGGTATGTATAAGCCTGTCACCTTTTAAAAAGAATATGTCATCATATTCGTAACAGAGATTTGTTATTGAGGCTTTTTCCTCAGAATTTAAAGTTTCATCCAGACTGAGTTCTTGCTCTAGTCTGGTGAGGTGGGGCTGGTTACTGGTGTCTTCTTGTTCGACATCGTTTGGGAACAGATATCGTATATGTTGTAGGGTGGCCTTCTGATCGGCGCTTATTGCCCTGTTTGTATTGTTCTTAAATCTAAACCTATTGTTATTATCCATATTCATTTTACCTCTTAGCCTATTTCTTTTATTTATGAGTGGCGTTGGGCCAGGTGGATCTGCGGGAGTTGCTAACGGCAGACCTTTTGTATGCTGGCCAGCGCTTGACGTTGGGGTTTTCATGAGGGACCCGCAAGCGTCTTGGAGCAGTTTCTTATTACTGCTCGGTCTACCTGGGCTCTTATGCCCCACTTTCTTAATCTTAGGTTTACATATAACTTGATGCTCACCATCGCCGTCATTTCGACTCATGGGATTCAAAGGATGGGCTGTTGTAATATTTTTGTCTGGCTCTCGTTTGATGGGAACGACAGTGTAGTCTTTAATGGGAACCAGATTTAGGTTCACGCTGTTTAGAACTACTTGTGTACTGCGTGTGTTGAGGATTCCTATAGGGACTGCCTTTAACCCAGCTGAGAGTATGCTGTTTGCTAAGAAGACTCCGTCGTCTATTTCTTTCGACAGACTGATCATTTCTTCCTGCAACTGCAACGGAATGTTGACTACGATCTGAGTCCTTGCTGGTACGCACGCAGGTTCATTTAAATTCACCTGATGCTGTCCAGTCTTACGGGCCGGATCTTCGGTAATCAAGTCACCCTTATCGCGTTCTTGTAAGTCACAGCCGACTTCTTCTGACTGAGAAGCTTTGAGAACACTTCGGGTAGAAGGTGTATCCCCGTCGGGTTTAATATCTTCTACCAGTGTCTCTTTGTTGACTGTGTTTTGTGAACACGGGTTGTCCGATGCGGTTTCTAATGGAACAGCAAACTCTTCTGGATTGGTTTCCGTGCGGGGAAATCGCAGAACCTTGTTGGGTCCCTCAACATTACAATTTTTGTCTAGGAAATCATTTCCTAGTAAGCCGTCGTCAGAAATACCTGGGATGTTTTTTACCACCAGAAAGTTGCAAGGTAAGTTACTTTTTAGCATGAAGTTTGCTTGGCAACTTCCTAAGGTTTTTCCGGTGCCAAAGGGGCTTTGAAGCGTTAGTTTTTTGTTGGGGTTTATTAGCATGCGAGATTTGAGAGCTTTTTTCTTAATTATACTGATCTGAGCGCCGGTGTCCACTATTAGCTGGGCCGGACCTTTTAGACTTATGTCTAGAGGGAGTCTGGCGGTGGGCACACTGAAGTCGGGCGGCTGAGAAGACCCTTTTTTATTGCTGGTAGGGTTTATAGTCGAGCCGGGGAGTTTTGGGTCGACTCTTTGTCGTTTCCCTGTTTTTTATCCTCCCATTTTTTCTTTTGTCGACATTCGTCAATCTTGTGTCCACGGCGCCCACAAAAATCACATTTTTGTCTTTTATTAAAGACTCTGGGGCCTTTTATATTGCTTGGGTCTGACTGTGGTGGATTGCTAGGCGATCCTCGTGTGAAACGATTTGGAGACTGTGTTTGGTTGTTTCGACAGTCGCGAATGTCATGCCCGTAACTTCTACAGTTAGTGTAGAAGGGGGTGTTTTTGCGTTTTAGACACTCCGTGTAGGTGTGTCCCCGCTTCTGGCAGAAATTGCAAATTGCAAATTGAAATTGTCTGGAATCCCTTCGTGGAAATGGCGGGCGTAATGGTTGAGCATGTACGTATGGGGGATTAAACTGTCTGGGCTCTTGTGCTCGTGGTGATGCATACATGGGTGGCTGTGGTGCTTGATTGTAAGGAGTTCGGCTGAGAGCTGCCATTGGATATGGCTGCTGCGTTAGCGGCATTTGGACGAACACTGTGCCTGCTTGTAACTTTTCCATATCTAAAGCCTTTTGTATCAGCTGCTCTAGATCATTTTCTACCAGAGTGAGGAGGTACTGGCATAGGTGGGGATTGTTCACTCCACTTTTGAGGGCATTCTTGGCGAAGTCCGCCAACTGTGTCTTCACAGCTGGGGCTGCCGTTGCTCCGTACTTCAGTACCGCTGCCTCGTTGCAAAGCATCAGCAACTGCTTCACTCTTGTTGTGAAGGCAGTGAGAGTTTCCAACGGGTTTTGCCTCATTGTGATCAGTTTGTTGACCAACTCTTGGTATGATTCTCGTGGTAAATAGGTTCTGTTCAGACGTTCCTCCACCTCACTAAAAGTAGTTGGAACGTCCGAAGCAAACAGCTGATAAGCATCGCCACGAAGTCTTGTGGGCAATATATGTAGGAAGGCTGGTTTTTCTTCCTCACTTAAACAGTGTAAGGCCTGTTTGCAACAGCCAATAAATGTTTGTAGCTCACGACCTAGCTGTGGGGTATTTTCACCCGAAAACAGAAGAACTAGTTGTGCCGTGAGCTTGGCCACCTTTGCATAATCTACCATTGTGATTATCTTTTTATTTAAACTTTTGTATGGTAGTCTACTGGTGCTTTGACGAGTTTCAGGGCTGGTTTCTGGACTAGAATCCGTGAAGGATACTTCTAGCCAGCCACTAAGGAGATTTTCGGCGGTTGTTTGGTCACAGGCGTCACCACCAATATCACTGACACTAGTATCACTATCAGCACTTACAACTACACTGGCTGTGGTCTTATCTATACCTAATGAACGTGAAAGCCCGGCGAATTCGATAAGCTCCTGTTTGAATCGCTCTGTATCTTTTTTGAATTTTTCGATTTGTGTCAGCCTCTGCTCTCTGCCTTGACTTAATCTGTGATCAAGAGCGTCGCAGTGCGTGACAGTGAGCTTATCGGATTCACGTGCCTTCTCTAACAACTTATCTAAAAATTTATCTAGACTTACTTTAGATACAACTGTGGGCCCTGTTAAAACGGTACCGCTTCGAAGGCGAACTCCTGTCGCTACTTGCTGTGCTGGGTCGTCTTCTTGGGCGTTTTCTGTACCTTCCCGGAGGTGTTGGAGATTTTCACCTGGGGATTTCTCCGCGTCGGATGAAGGTATGCAGTCTAATCTCGTGCCTGTCTCAGGTGCCGGTGTCCTTCTGACATATGCGTCCCGCGTTGTCCAAAAGAGGGACTTCCAGCCTTCTTAGAGTATTCCCTTCTGGAATGCTTTTTGCTACTAGGGGGGCTCCTGCCGTCTTAATTCCCTTGGCTGAGATTGAAAGTGGGGCTTTTGCCGACTTCGAGTTTTCTTTCAATCCTGGAACGAAGTTACAATTACCGGTGCTTCTTTTTGCTGCTGGGGGGGCCCTAGGCCTACTTACTTCCCCTGGATATGGTTGAAAGGGGGGCTTAAAGCCTTTTTCGAAATCCCCTTCAACCCAGGAACGATGATATCTTCCTTCTGGAGTTGGTTGTAAATGGGTGTACGTTGTCCTGACTTCTTTTCGGCTGGGAATGAGCTTCTATTAGTGAGTCCAGGTCCCCTGATGATTTCGTTTCTTTTTCCACTCATTGGGGTGAACGCTTGCTCGCCTGGAGCAGAGTCGCCTATAGATGATATCTACCTCGAGCGTTGGGGGTGACGTGGCCTTATAGCTTGGCTAGTGTCACAGGTTCCCCGTAGATTCTTGCAGGATCAAGGCTTTTCAAGCGTTTACGATCTTTTAACTTGACCAAGCTTCCTTGATCCTACCGGCTGCGCCAATTGTTATATAATTTCTATATCGCTCACCTGTGAGCTTGGTTCACTTCCGCTCACTAATAATCCAGTTCGGGGTTCTTGTTTCACAAAACACTCTGTTGTATTTTTCTATCTCTTCTTTAATTCTTTATTTTTTTTTACAAGTCGTAGCTATTCTATAATTTTCCTATTCTTAAAATACACATCTTTATTTTAACTACACAACCGAATTTTCTTTTTATTAGATCTTTATTTTAACTACACCACCGAATTTTCTTTTTATTAGATCTTTATTTTTAACTACACAACCAAATTTTCTTTTAATTAAATTTTTTGTTTGTTTTTATGCTACCCGACTCAAACCAACAAAACCAACAACTCTTTTTAGAACGACCGACTTAACTCTTAAGAACCGACTCCTGCTTCCGGGCCCGAGATTGCGCCGCTTTTACGTTTAAAATTCAACTCAACTCTTGATCAAATTCATCGTGATCAAGAGCCATTGTTCAGGATAGAAAATGCTAAATTGCATTTTCTTATCCTGAGAAAATTTTATTTTTTAATTCTGGACATGTTCAAACATGTCCAGAATTATTCGCGTTGAACGATGGCTGCAAAAATGTAATTTTACACTTTTTAAACCATCAGCCACCGTTTGAAATCGCGACGCGCATATACATGCAATGCATTTGTGTGGCGTGCGTTTCTTATTACGAAAGTTTTTTAGTCGTAATATGTATGTACGTATGTATATGCATGTTGAATTTTTTCGCGGCAAATTGTACTGAAGGTACGATTTGCTTTTTGATTTCTTTTTGTAATTGAATTGTTGAAATGACAAATTTTGCTGAAGGCAAAATTTTGTCGTGGAAATTTTAAAGTAAAACGACTTGGGGTGTAAAATGAAACTTTTGTTTTTCCCAAGTCGTTTGATGGGAAAATTTTATGACTTGTTTGGAATGTGAAGAAAATTGCTGATGCAATTTTCTTCACCCTTTTTGGGCTATAAACTAATCATGTTTTGTGCATGATTAGTTTATTGAATTTTTATATTTTAGGGTTTTTCTTTTATATGCCCAATTTTAGGTTTTATACGAAAAATTCTATTTCTTTTTTATATAAAAATTCTGTTACTTTAGCTGTATAACAAAATTGGAGAAAATCAAAAAAATCGTGCGAAATCGGGCGTACAAGAAATGTATGGACAATCGTCGACCAGCACCAGGACAGAATTTTTCTTCAAAACAATATGGAAATTCGAAATTTTAATCAACTGAAGATTGATGTACAATCTGCGGGTTGATGTGCAACTGCAGTGTTGCTATGTAACGTACCTCTCTATATATAATTATATATATATGCTCTTAATTCACGACTATGGGCTAATATATATGCAAAGTTATACGATATGGATGAAAAAGATTCCTAATTTATCCTTGTCAGTACCCAAAATCAACAAGGTTCTTCAAAAGTAGCTGAGAGTTAAGCTCAATATTAGAAAAAGAACCAAAAATATAAGCTAGAGTCAGGAGCTTGTGACGACAAAACAATCGTTAAAAATGTTCTACGAGCTATACTCAATCATCGCTGCAGAAAAATATCAAAATAATTCATACGCGCTAAACTCACGTTATGCAAGACAAGGCAAACAACTTCCGAGTTGGACGTTCAAACAAAAAATCAAAAAGGACTTACAATAAAGTTTTCTCCCCCCACCCTCCAAGAGCCAACTCTACACATAAAACACTCCAGGCTGCTCCCCCTCTCAGGTCAGAAATATTGATGCAGGCAAGCGACGTGAATGTGTGCATGAAAAATGTTTGAGTTCTCACAGAAATCTGGGAAGAGTCGGGTTGGAGAAACTAGAGACTGAAAATGATACTAGAGATTCTTCAGCCAGGCAGTTAGCAGTATGCCAACTCCTTATTACTGAAGGTCTCCAGCATCACTTCCATCCTCCAACAACTCTTTCCTTCCTCCTCACCTGATTGTCATGTCTAACTAACCTTCCAACCGGGCAGAGTCATGAATCTGGTCAACTAGTTAGCTGAAAGCCAAAAAGTCGTCTCACAGATTCACAACTCTGTCCAGCCAGTTGGCCAACAGAGACATGTCTCCGTGAGAGCTCATTCAAAAAAATTTGTGTGAGGCCCCCTACCATTTCCATGGCAGAAGACCAGCGGGAAAGATCATTTAAAAAAAATTCAAAAAATTCAAAAACTTTCAACAATTTAGAAAAATTCAAGAAATTGCACAGGCTTGCGGCTTGACCAAAGTCAAACCTAAAGTCGAACTTCAACTTTCAAAAACTTTCAAAGCTTTACGTTACTGTACTCTAATCAACAAATCAAAAATATCAAACACTTTCAAAAGACTTTAAAAACTTTTAAAAACTTTACTTTACTTTACTGAAAAATATAAAATAACCAACAATTAGACTCAGGTCCACGTATAACTTCCACTGGATGTGAGACTTGAGGTCGATCAACTAGCAGACACCAGATGATCGTCTCACACTAAGTCTCAGTCCCCAGCAAAATTTATACTTAGACCACCGAAGTCTAACTGAGGTGGCCCCACGTTGGGCGCCATTTTTGTTATGGAACTCTGTTGAGTGATGAACATCAGACGTAAAGTCCAGGAAAATGTTATTACCCCCCCCCCCACCCTTATCCTAGATTATAATACCCCCCATCAAACCGTCATCTAGAATGAACAAAAATTTCCTACTGTTAACTTTAATTATTACTAATATTAATTCAAAACCAAAGCCTACGTTTGGGCGCAACACTTGAAAACCGCAAAAACATACATTCAGGCGCATCACACATCCAAGAAAACAGTAGCATTTTGCTGCTACGTGTGGGCACAAGTGATGCAAAAAACTTCACACATCAAAAACACTGTAGCATGTTGCGACGTGTGGGCACGGAAAACCGTAGCATGCTGCCATGTGTGGGCCAATTGAAGCAAGGAACTTCCAAAACCGAGACCAAATGACACATCCACACACACACACACATACACACATCCAAGAAAACCGTAGTACCGGAGCATGCTGGTAGTACCGGCTAATGCCGCTAGGGTGCAGTTAAGACCAAATGACACATCCAAGACATACGCCAGTCAAGACTCAATGGTGCATCCACGACATAAACCAGTCAAGACCTACCCAACGGTGCACCAAGACATAAACCCAATGCAGTCAAGACACAAACCCACATTTAGTATGTACTCAAACCACCTCCCGACGTTGGCGCCATCTGTGCGCGATATCATGGAAGCTAAAACATTGTCCCAGGATCCGCAGAGAACAACTACTTATTATGTATTTGATTACTTTAATCAATATAAGCGTGCAATTCTCAGCCCTTTTGTGCTCTTTTCGATTACCTAAATTACCTATATATAATACATGCTCATATTTTGAAGGTCCTTGCTCTAACTCGAATCGATGTGTCGTAGTAAATGTACCGCATATAGGTATCAAAATTCTCATAATCTAGTGCACTTTATCTTTAATCTATCTCAAACCTCTTCCTATTGATGTGAATATCCCGTCTATGGTCAAAGAACTCATTCCTTCGAAGCCGGCTGGAACAATTATTTATTCTATTTAGGAGTATATCTTCTTTCCGTTTGTTTCTGGAGCCTTAGGAGATGCTGCTATAGCTGTCCCATTATGAGTAAATGTTGGGCATTCGCGTTCAGCATGTGGAGTTACTTTATTTAATATCCGCATTGGAGATTCGACATCCCTAAGAGGCCCGCTTCGAGCTCTGAAGGAGCACACAAATTGTTTTATCTGGTTCCCAACCAAGTGACGTCGACACACCAAATTGCCGTTCAGGGTATTCCACCTTGGTCGCAGTATAAACAAATATACTAAATTCCTATTAAACCAAATCCAAATACACTTTGTCTATCGAAATTGTTCGAATTACCTATCAACTTTCATTTGTTTCGTTTATTCTTCCCAGGTAAAGGCTGCGGTTAAAGGTGTAATAAATTTTTTTTTTAGATTTCAAAATTTGTAAATTGCAATTATAGCATTGATATATTTATCGCCATCTTCTGGTAAATTGTTATGAATATCACCACTTCAAATTGTTGGTGATTTCTTCAAACTCTTACTTTTATCCAGCCACCTGGAGTTTAAAATGATTATTAGGGAGAATGAAGTCGAAATAAGAGATTTTCTTCCAATTATCATATTAGCTATATTAGAGAGTAAATACTAAAATACTTATTCTGTTAAAATGCTCATTTTTACACAAGTTTTAAAAACGACTATTCTCTCTAAATCCAATGAGTTTGACTGAAGTTCCAATTCCATTCCGCACGGTCCACAGAACAGCTTAATTTGACATTTGATACACATGATACAAAAATTAACAAGGTATGGCGGAATTATCTGCCAATTGGTTGATTGCCTCATTTGTGTCAATGTCAGCAATTTGCGCGTCCCAATTCCAGTCGTCTTTATCAAAGTGAAAAAAAATTCTATTTGCTTTGCCACTAATAATTACTTTTCCCGAAGTTATTTAAATGGACAAACTAATATTTTGTTACATTTTTAGTATATTCGAAACGTGTTTCAGTTAGTATAATACGAAAAGCGAGAAAAAAATTCGCTAGAAATGATATATTTGTCCAAAAATCATTTGTCAAAAGTTTTTCTCGATTCGGCTATACCTTGTTATCTTTGTATCATGATTTGAACAAGCGTGGCCTTAGTTCGTTATTTAAACAGGGGCGGATTTCCCTATAGGCCGAGTAGGCCCGGGCCTAGGCCTAGGCGGCAGCTTTAGGGGGCGGCAAAACTTGGTGATTTTTTCTTGTAGTTGTGGGTATTTCATTACATTTTTATACTTTTTCGTTTTTTTAAATAAAATAATTCGTTGGAAAGTGTTATTTTTAATTCTACTCCATTTTTTTCAAATCTACTCCGATTTATGAGGCAGCCTACTCCGCTAATTCTAGCCTGAGGTCCCTTTACTGGATATAGATCATTCAATTTTTCGTGTTTTACAGGGAGTAGGGGGGCGGCAATCTTCCGTAGGCCTAGGGCGGCCAAGTGATCAAATCCGCCCCTGTATTTAAAACACAATATTTGAGATATAATTCAAAAGTTCTTTCTTTATTTAACTTTACCGTTTACTCTCACAAATTCACAAATAATTATCAAACCAACTCTTTATAGTTTTCGCTAGTACTGTACTTCTCATTATCACAATCCTAATATTTTACTTCGTTCACTTCACTGTCTGAAATACGACTCGCCCCCTGGATGTGAGAAGCGCCGTATTTATACTCTACGAATTATCCTAAAACTTTCCTGAATATTCCGTTTTCGGAACCCAAGGTTTACTAAGATGTCACTAGCCTAAAGCTGCTGCCATTTCCAACAGATGTCGCTTGTGGCACGTAACAATATATATTCTTAATCGCTAGCTAACACAAAGTATTAGCATTAAAGCTATGGAATTTGAAAATGTTCACCTGAAGTGCATTAATGGGATGGATACAAAACCAATATGAGAAAGAAAATGTGCCAAAATATGCCATTTATAATTAAATGTTTAGAAAACATGCCGGCATGATTTGTTTTTGAAATTGTGCTAATCGTGGCAGAAATGTGCTAAAACAGCACAAAAATGTGATTTCTTTTATTTCTAATTATCCTTACCTAATTAAGTAAGATTTGTTTAGGTAAATTTTAAATTCTTTTTGCGGGAATGCTGTTTTTTCATTTCTGTGTATTGTATTGCGCTTAATTATTTCAACTCTTTTGTTTATAATTTTTTCGTATGTGAGTAATATTTACTCAGTATTACCAAAAGTATAAGTGAATACTAAAACGGGCTTCATTCGAGGTTTAAGGGCGACATACCTACATCAGCACCTCCGCCTCTCTCCTCATGACCCCTAATCATTTCTTTATCTCCTCCCTGTCATGCTGTGTTTTGCATGAAATGGAATCCCCTGAGCTTGGCTTTAGTAATTTAAATAAAAGCATTATTTCTGTGCATTATAAACGGAATAACAAACTTAGTATATCTTATGATTTCATCTAGGGTATAAAAAGCATGCCTTCGACTCTACTTCCGGGGCTGCATGGGAAAAACCCAATAAAACATTTTCCTTTAATAAAACTAGCGTTTGTTCACTGGTTTTCTTCTTACATGCTGTAAAATTTACTAAAACCAAGAAAGCTAGAAAAATATAGTTTCAAATATTTTGTTGCCTTCATCAAGCACAAATTCGGAAGATATGGACAAGCCGTTTTGAGATTTATATAACAATAGCATTATCGCTTTTTAAAATTCTATATAACTTAAAGCGAGATATGGTATTTAAAAAAACGTAGACAAATCTTTTTCAAGAAGGTGGCTAACCTCCATCCCCCAAACTTCCTAATATCTAGGATCTACGCTCATTTGATGGATATGCCTATCTACAAACCCTGAAAAAATCGCCGACACTGGGCTTGATGCAATTTCAAATACTCAATTAACGTTGATGTCTGGTTACACTTCAACGTACATTTTGAGCTTGAAAGAGACAAACAAATTTTAACCAAAATTTGTGCCATTTTTTACTATAGGAATTGGATATGTATGAACAGAGAAGAAAAGCTGAGAAAAAAGAGATCTCATGCTATGAAGAGAATTTACGAGTATCAGGATCAGCTGATAGCTGTCACTGCAGGCTTTATTGAAAAACGTTCTAGTGTCCAATAAATTCAGTTCATTTTAACGATGGCAGGTAGTTGCTGTTACTGAATTTTCACTAAATAGAGTAAAATTTGAAGGGAAATGTTGGAAATGGGTCTTTGATGGACTTTATTTGGATGATACACCACACATTCGAGTCTATTTCATTAAAATTAAAGTCATTATAACAACAGCCTGTTTAGGGAATTTATAATCAATGATTAATCAAATTTGGAATTTGTTCGAATAAAATGAAAGCTAAAAATTTACGGAAGGATTACAAAGGGGAAACTGAAACATTGGGAAATCGTAGAAAGCCTGCTTGCATTATTTTAAAATTCACAAGTTCACTTTTGCGTGCTTCTGAATATTATGGAATGAGAACACAGACAACACCCTCTTCCGCAGCAAATGAACTTTTTATGTTTATGTCGCTGCCACCCTTTTGGCCGTCGACGTCGACGTCGCCGTCGTTTGTGCTCCCTTGAGCTCTGTAGAATGTCCTTATGTATACAATGACTTCCTTCTAACCTCTGCTGCTGGGAGATAACTGCACACTGTCTACCCTCAATTATTTAACACAGCGCTCCAAGCTTTTGTTACGACTATAGGGATAGAGGTATGAACTTACAGTCTAGCCATACTTTATATGGATACCAAATTCACATATGTATTTTCAATGCAGATGAACTTTTATTTTTTCATTACGAGAATCAAAATGGAATATAGTTGTTTTGAACCCGAGATTTTATGATTAAAATTAAATAGCACAATACTTTTATTAATTGAAATAAAAACAAAACTCGCTTTGAAAAAAGTCTTATGTTGCTAATTAATACCTACTAGCATACCATCGGAACGCCTTAGATCTGCACATCTGGTTAGTTACATATTCACATATTACTTCTGAGAAGGATACATCAGCACACTCTAGCTGTCCATTTGGAAGTTATGGCTGAACCATATAAGTCAAAATATCGGATTTTTAACTCACCTTTGTTAAAAATAACATTATTTTAGAAAGGCCGGATAATTGTATATATAATCGGTTTCTTCAAGGAAAAGGAAACATTAAATACTTTATACGACTAGTTTTGTATATATATATTCTTATGCTAAGTTATATTGCTAGATTGCTGATAGTGAGTTCCTCGTGACTAGTTGCCTGATTGTGGGGTTGACTGAATAAGAACAAGAGTTAAGAAAATTTGCTCTTAATCGACTGATCTTTTCGTTTATCATCTGTGTGTGAGAGATGATGTGGAGTCTTTCCGTAAAAAAATAATAAGGTAAGTTTAGCATTAGCTTTAGAATTATGTTTTGTTTGGTTTGTATAGTTTGGATGTATATTTTCGCGCAGTGTCACCAGCAGGGGCACCCGTATAAAAGAACACTTTGAAAGATACTCTTATATAGTATTAGTTTGTTGTCTACAGAGAGCGATGACCTCCTATGAAATAGTGGATATAGAGTCTTGATTAGAGTATCTGCTTTTTTGATTGCCATAGTCGTGTCTACTTTGTATGTCAGTTTGGTGTCTAGGTGTAAGCCTAGGTATTTGGTGTTGTCCATCCAAGCTTTTCGTTTTCTTGAGCAGAAATGGCTTGGTGTTATGTATGTAAATTATACCCTAGAAAAGTATAAAAAGGGAATAATTTTAGGAGGCATACATACATGCATACATATTGGAACATGATTAGCTTACCTTCAAAAACATTTGAAGAAAGCGAATCAGTTCTTCAAATTCCTAAAAACCCTAAAATTTAAAAAATATTAAAATATTCCAAATCACTAATTTTCACATAAGCTAACAATGCCTAAAACATGGTTAGCTTATCTATTCAATCAGTGAGGAAAATTGCACCAGCAATCCATAAAGTCAAACGTAATTATTCCCGACAGTTAATTTAAAAAAATAAAATAAAAGGCAAAATCGTACCATCAGTACGATTTGTCATGAAATTACAATATGTGTCTACGAATGTACATACACACATATCACAAAAAAGCTTTCGCGATAAGAAGTGCGCGCCGCGAAAATACATTATATGTATACGCGCGCCGCAATTTCAATCGACGGGACGGTGGCTGATGTTTATAAAAACATCAAATTTCAAGCCATCGTCCAACGAAAAATATCCTGAACTTGTTTAAACAAGTCCAGAATAAATGAAAATTTTTCTCAGGGTAAAAATGCAACTATGCATTTTCTACCCTGAACGAGGGCTCTTGATTGCGACGAAAGCCATCAAGAGCCGAGTTGAATTTTTAACTGGGTGACGGTCGGCACGGCGGTAATTAAAGTAATTAAAAAAGAAAAGTAAAAACATGTATTTCGGTATTTCGGATTGTTTTTAAGAGATTCCTATCAATAAGAAAAGTTTTAAAGTTGTCTATCGGAATAGTTTAATAAAATAGTAATACAAAAGAAAAAAAATTGAAAGTTGTATTTCGGATTTGTGTAAGAAGTTTCTAATAAAAGGAAAATTGTAAGCCGCGTGTTTTGGATATAGTTCCTGCCAGTCCCAAAAAGGTACGTAACATTGGGTTTTTTCTGCATTGACCTTAATTTTCATTTTGTGTCGTATCGGTTAAGTGATAAAAGAGCTGCCTCTAAGAGTCTAAGGCATTTATTATTTGATTAGGGTCAGTTAATGTTGATAAAATTGCATTGTCATCGTCATAAAGCCCAAGCTAGCAGTAGTTGGGCTTTGATACATCGCTAGTAAATATTTTATAAATAAATTATAGGGTTGATAGATGATGCTCGCGGTACGCCCATAAAAAGATCTGTCTTGAAGAAAGCTTTGAATTATTTTGATAAGATATTTTGGAAATCCCGCTTTTTAAATGTCCAGCGTTATCTTGCCGCATGATTTTTCTCGCTATGTTGTCTATCCTAAGCAGCTGGTGGCAGCTGGAGATGTTTTAGTAGCGAATTTGTAGTACCATCGTGTCCCGGTGCTTTATTTGTTTTTATTGCCTTAAGTGTTTTGGAAAGATGACTAAGTTTAATTAATGGCGTGATAAGGTGAGAAGTACAGGCGTTTAAAATTTGCAGCCTGCATCTCACTTCATTTTCGTACGTTGGACTTCTCCAGCATTCTGTAAGCTCGTGATTGGTTGAGAATGTTTTGGCGAGCACTTCGGCTTTTTCTAGATCAGTGACCAGGAAATTTGTTGACATTTTCAAAGGTAGGAAGTTTCGGTTTTTATTTTTGAGCATTTTGTTTATTCTCCAGAAAGGAGTAGAGCTTTTGTCAAGAGAGGATAGTTTATGTGACCAAAGTAGGTTTATATGGCTGAAAATTGTGCAATTTCAGAAACCCAAAGATTTCACTAATATAACATCCTGTACCTATATAAAATGAAACCAAAGATTGTACAACATTAACAATAAAGAACGCGCATTTTACCTCGATGAATTTTCAGTTGCAAGAGAACAGCAGATGGACGAGTGAGATTGGGTGGTGGACTCGACTTTGCCTTTGAACAGGCCTTACTGAGCTCGCACATACCTCGTAAAAGGCTCTTGGGCCACGGCTGATTCTTATAACTAGTTTTGCTGGCTGGTGGAGTCGACTTTGCCTTTGAACAGGACTTACTGAGCATGCAGGCTTCTATAATTGAGCTCATATGCCTAGTAGGTATCTTAATTTTAGGTATATTTGATGGAGGAGTCAGCTGCATTTGGTTTATCGGCTAAAGAGTCGCTCTGATTTTTTTATTATAGTGGCAGGAAGTGCCGATATATATCTTCAATGGCAAAGTGTGTCGAAGTTCACAATCTCTTTTGGCAGAGTTTTGTCGGTGCGATTTTTCAAGCAGAGTATGCCAATGTTTTAGCGAGAATTAAAAGAACACTTTTGATGATCAATTAACTCTGAATTTTATTAATCAGTCACAGGTTATTTATACAATTGTTTTCCACATGAAATGACAATACTAAGGAAAGATTATATCAGAATTGCAATAATGGATTTATTAATCATTTATGTTGTGTCAGCTTTACTGATCACAACACTCACATTGATTATTGAATAAACCACATAGAATTATAGAATTTGTCGCGTGAAGTGATTTAAAATTATGCTTGCATAGTAGAATTTGCTTACGTTGCAAATTCTTCTTGCGGTCGAGCATTTTGTTTGTTTATATTTTGTTTGCTGTTTTGATTATTGTTTACTTTCATTGACTGTGGTCACGGCTTTACATCCTCACCCTTAAAAGAAAAAAAATTTGTTGTACATGAAAAAAAATTGTTTTGTTTTGTTTACACATGGTTGTATTATTACTTTAAACATACTCTACTTTTTATCTATCTACTTATTTTACACTATTTAATATTTCTATAGGGTAACTTAGACTTAGTTGTTCAATGTTTTGTTTTAAATTATTTACTGTATTTGAAATTTTTGTCTCATATATTTATTTTTGCATATTGCCTTATTTAAATTTACGTTTTATTATTTTTATTGTATATGCTATTTGAAATAATGCCTTACTTAAATTTACATTCTATTATTTTTATCGAAATCATTCCTTTTATTGAAATAAAGCCTTACTTAAACTTACATTTCATTAACCTGTTATTATGTATTTCGTTTTGGACTTTTCAATTATTAATATTGTGGAGTTTACTCCTTTTTGTTTAATGATCTTAAAGGGTCCGTCATAAGGGCTTTCATATTTTTTTTTTAATTCATTCTCAAGTATACGTAATCATTGACGTTAAAATTTGAGGGATTGGTGCTCTTGTCTTAGCTTCTTCCAAGTGGTCTTTGTTCTTTTCGTGGGTTCTTTCCAATCTTGCTGTCAGTGCTCTTGCATTGATGTGTATGCTGTCTATTTGTTCTTTATTTTTAGGCATTTCTGCTGGAAGTGTTCCTATCTTTCCAAATACTAATTCAAACGGTGTGTGGTGTTGTGTTATAACAGAATACATGGTATGGAGTTAGCTCATCCCAATTGTTTTCTTCGAGAATGTTCTGAAGTATTCGTTTAGCATTCTATGGTTTCGTTCGATTGATCTTAGAGTTTCGTGATGAAACGGTGTAGATGTGACATGTTTTATGTCCAGAAATTTGCACATATTTTTAAGTAGTTCATTTACAAATTTGGTGCCTCTGTCCATTTTCAATGTTCATACTTCAAAACGAATCGTTCAACAATAGTTTTTGCTACTGAGCAGATTTTTTTTATCCATTGGCTATGCCTCTACAAATTTTCTCAATTCGCAGTGTAGCCATAGAATGTATCTAAAACCGTTTGACATTCTCAAACGTCCTACGGTGTCAACTGAGATCGTTTCAAAACTACTGGTTGGTGTGTGTTTGGCAACCTACAAGCCTTTTCTTTGCTGTTCCTTTGGGTCCTGAAAGAAGAAAAAAAAACTCACACCAAGTATCGTGAACTAACGTAAAAATACATATCTGAGTCGGCCCGCTGTGAATGTTCGAACCTGTGCCGGTGATGGGTTGTATATACATAGCCATCTTCAAGAATCAAAAAAGAAAACAATTGTTAGTCAATATTAATAATAATTTAAGTACTATTAGATTTATCAACACTTAGGGTTAGCTTTTTTACATAAATTAGATACATTAAATATCGTTGAATTCCATGATAATATTAAAATATTTTGTAACCAGAGTTGATCATTGGATTTTTGCTGTACTGAACGGTTACCCCTTTTTTAGTTATATTTATTCATGGTAAACTTTTCTTATTTTTCGCATGCTTTTATCCGTATGCTGTATCAAATTGTATCTTTTTAATATTTCTTATGTCGGAGAGGGATGTGCATTCTCACATATAGAGCTGGTTTGATTCTATATTGTCGCTTTTTTCCATCCCACTTTGCTGTTTTCTCGCCATGTTACGTGTGATAACATTTACTTCTGTCGGTATCATGGACTTTAACTTGTCAGAGTCTATTTTTATTTTCAACAGCGCATTTGCATTTCTTTTTATTTTCCGTGAGGTCTTAATGCATTCTCGTTAGTTTGGATGACGGGTTTTTATTTGTGAAAAGGCTGACGAGCGGTCGATGGTCTGTTACAACTAAGAACTTGTTTCCATACAGATAGGGCCTAAAAGAAATGATTTCCCAGTGTATACCAAGCAGTTCTTTTTCAATTATCGACTTGTTCAACTCATGCTTACTTAATACTACCAAACCATCGCTTCGATGTTGATACGTTTTTGATAATGTACAAAAAACGCTTTATAATTTTGTAATAGAGTTGAAAAATTTGTAGGTGTTGACGATATCCCTTTGTTCATTTGTCATAAATGCTAACTTAACTTTACGCCTTTCAGGTAAGCTGAGTTAATTGCGCTGCGCATATTGTTCTGTGCTATATTGGAGCGGCGTGCGCTTTCGCACAGATCAGATATGTGTAGATAGTTTTGGAGAAATCAGTGCATCTAAGATACAAACAACAGCCATAAGCTTTCTCACTTGCATCTGAGAATGCATGTAGTTGAACATCATACTTCTTGTCAGTAGAGTAAATGTGCCTTGGAACATTAAATGATTCAAATAAATGAAGCAGCTATGTTTCAACCAGCTGATGCGAAACTCTAAGGGCAGTTATTCATCCCAATTGAGACTTACCTTCCACAGTTGCTGCATGAATACTTTACCCAGAATAACTACCGGGTTTATAAGTCCCAGAGGATCGAGCAGCCTTCCAATATTAGCTAGGACAGTACGTTTGGACAATTTCTCCTTGCCTTTTCGCTTAACTAAATTTTGAAGCTCAATTGATCCAACTGTGGCTGCCAAACAAGACCAAGTGCTTTTATTGGATCAGACTCATGAAACTGAATTGACTGTTGCCTTTGTTCCGATGGTATTTCTTCTAAACATTTTGGTACCGCTTTCTGAGCTCAAATCTTCGTTTTTTTTAGAATTTCACTGACCTGTTTTCTTTCTTCTTCCGCTTCTTGTAGTGTTTCAGCTCCCGTGATCAGATCATCCACATAAAAGTCTGATTTTACTGCACTTGAACCAATAGGATCACTTCCTTCTGAGTCTAGAGACAATTGTAATAGGGAGCGAGTAGCTAGAGATGGTGCCGCTGCAGTTCCGTAAGTAACTGTTTGTAGCTGTTAATAATTCATCTGATTACGCCAAATAATATTCTGATAGGTGCAGTCTGCTGGATCGACTTGTATCCATCGATACATTTTGCAAATATCGCCCGTTATTCCTATAGAATGTCTACGAAATCGAAGAATAATATTATATAAGTCAGGCAGAACTGCCGGGCCTATCACTATGACATCATTTAGGAAGTAGTTTGACGCGTAACTTTGTGCTTGAACTCTCCGTCTTCAGGACGGAAAAATGAAGCATGACATAATTAACTGCAGATAACACGTTTATTTCAAGTTTATGGATATGTTCAAGTTCAATGTATTCATGCATGAAGTTCTTGTACGAATCGTAAATCGACTGATCCTTATGAAGACGAAGTTTAAGGTTGAGAAATCTCCTTGTAGCTAATTGGAAGGTGTCGCCTATACCACTTGGATTTTTCCGAAAAGGAAGTCTAGTATGATGTGCCCAGACGAATCTCTTTTAAACGTTTCATTAAAATGAGTTTCACAAAGAATTTCCTCTTGTGACTTTTTTGGAGCGACACTGCCATGGCTTTCAAGCTCCCAAAATCTTTGAAGGATTCGCGAAAGTGACTCATTATCATTTTCGTTGATTGTGGTAGCGGCCAGGTTCCATCTGTATTTAGGTCGACACCTTCCCAAGATTTTTCCGGCTACTACCCAACCTAGTGTAGTCTTCTGCCGTATGGGCAGATTTTCTCCTAGGCTTATATGACCCACTTCAAGGAGTTGAAAGTCTAGTTTAGCGCCAATAAGTAGATCAATGCGATTTGGTTTGAAAAATTCTGGATCAGAAAGCTGAATATTCTTAGGAATGTTCCAAGTAGAGGTGTTGACTATAAATGATGGCTGAAATGCAGTAATATTAGGAAGAATAATTGCATTCAACTCAGCTAAAAAGTTATTTTGCCTGGAGAAAATATTGAGTTGTGTTTGGTAGTTGGAAGTCATTGTTAAGTTGTCACCAATTCCGCTGATTGTTGCTAATGTCCTTCGTTTCTTCAGTTCTAGTCGTTGTACTAACTCGGAAACAAAACTAAGCTGAGACACGGAATCTAAGATTGCTATGCAAGGAGTGAGATTACCGGGAGCATGCTTAACATTGACAATTACTGTTGGCATGAAGGCATAATCTGATGGCTTATTCAAGGAATGTTGGTTGGAATGAACTGAGAATTTATTTCCTTCATTTGAGGTGGAAGGTTGTAAACGATTGTCCCTAGCTTTACTATTACTGTTATGTAGTAACGTGTGGTGCCTTCCTTTACATATTTGACAAGAGTAGGGAGATCTGCACGAATCTTCATTGAACAAAGCTTTAGTTCTTTATCCTTGCTTACTCTATCAGCTAAAGGCATGTTCATAAACTTGCAGCATTCGTTAATTGCATGCCCACTCATATTACACACTGAACAATAGCGTTGATTCGAAGAAATTAGAGCCATTTTCGCAGGTTTCTGAGATCTAATTACACTAATGGCTGTTCTAGCAGCTTGAGATTTTCTTGTTATTTCAAATTTTGCCGACGTTTTAGTAAGAAATGTTAATAACTCCTGAAGAGTCGGGAGTCGTGACTCTGGCGCCCTGTATTGTGTATATATTTTGTTGATTTGTAAATGCGTAATTGTTATTATGTACGAGTATATGTATATTAAAATTATAACTACGTAGTTAGTACCAACAGCTATTTTGGCACAGTGAGTACAGCTTACAATTTTGTTTTCTTCTGTAGACAATGTAATTTTGCAGGCAACATTGAGGGAAACTTTGCCACTGATATCACTGCATTGATGATAAACTGCAGTCGGTAGAATTGATGAAGTGAATCACTATGGTATGAATGAATATTACCCCTGCTGAGCTAAAATATTGAAAGCTTTTCATGAAAGGGTGCGATGTAAATGTTCATTCAGCTCTACAAGCTGTTGCTTCTCCCCTTCAATCCTATCACCATCAACCCTGACTAGATTTAATTTCGGCTCCAAGCTATCAATTCAACTTGCGAAGGTCGCTACGATGTCATTATACTTGGTAGAGATTGATTCATTTAAAAATTTGACAGAGGCATCGATGTACTATTTCAGTCTAATTTCTAGTTGAGTGTTGGTGATGTCGCAGATGTCCGTACATATTTCTGCTTCACTAGTATTAAGTGCGCTGTTAGCGCTTCGAGTGTGGACAGTAGCAGTAGGATGTGCATTATCTGTGCCCTTTACAACTTTAGATTTCTGAGTGTTGGATGGATTGAAAAGAAGTTAAGTCCTCCCGGGGGAAGACTTTCGAACTCAGGCCACAGCAAGGTCTATTGTTCACCTTCTAGACCTATGAGAAATAGCAATAGCTCATAGGTCCCAGCCGGATGACCTAAAAAACTCCGTTTACCGCTCACCGGAGACAGTGACATAAGAAGTCAGTTACCGTTTCGGGCTCTTCTCCGCATCCTCAGCATATAGGGTCATCAACAAATCTCATCTTGTGCAGGTGACCCCTAAGAAAAGAGTGGCCAGTGAGAATTCATACCAGGGTTTTCAGTGTTGGCTTGCTAAGTCCCAAAATCTTGCTGCTCAGATTTGGGTTAGGTTTACCCAACAGTTCCTTAGTAGTTCTGCCGGTTGGAACACCCAGCAAGAGGCTGTTGGCAGTCAGCCCAGGCCGAAATTTTAGATACAAGAATGTTTGTTGCAATCCCGATTGTAGAGGAAGATTCCTCCGAGCTTGCACCAACACGAGCGGGCTTATCCTCTCTTTCGTTCCCACTGATATCGTTGTGACCTGGCACCCACACAACGAGGACCTTGTTATACAGCGAGAAGGAATTTAAGGTGGTTTTACACTCCAGTACTAACTTGGAGGTTACGAAAGGGTTTGACGAGGCGTTTACAGCTGCTTGGCTGACCGAGCAGATGGCAATCTCCTTGTTCGTGTTATCCGCGTTGAGGAGGTACCTTCCCGGTTCTAGAATAGCCTTGACTTGAGCCTGAAAAACCGTGACATGGTTTTCAAGGTGTAGAGCGATTTCCATAGGATGCGCCTTACAGAAAATACCTGCTCCAGTATTTTCTTCAGTTTTGGAGCCGTCTGCATAAACAACGGGTTTGTTAATGGCAAACTGAAGTAGATAGATATACTTATCGAAATTCGCTTTTCAATATAGTCTATAGAAGAAGGCCGCTGCCCTGCTATTGTCAGAAGCGGTGGATTGCACGATTTTAAAGATGGATTCGTGGGGAACTCTTGCTCTTGCTCCAGCGTGAATCCAGTTCTGATTGAGATGCAACCTGAGCGCTGCGATTGATGCCCCCTTCTTGATATGGATCTGCACGGGATGTATATTGCGGATAACCGCGAGAGCCCGAGTACTGGTGGGCTTGAGAGTGACGCTTACGCTAAGAAGGCACAGTCCCTGAATCTTTTCCAATATCTTACGATGATTGGCGAAATCCATTACTTTCCACCACACCATAGAACCGTAGGTTATGAAGGGTCGGATAACGCTAGTGTAGATCCATAGGATCAGCTCTGTTTTAAGGCCCCACTATTTTCGTATATTTCTGCGGCACATTCCCAAGGCTCTAAGTGCCTTAGTCGATCTGTCCTCGAGGTGTGCGGTTTCCAGTATAGCTTCTTTTCTAGTATGATACCGAGGTCCTTAACCCTATCCTTTAGCTCCAAACGTGTAGAGCGAATATAGGGGAGGTTGAGATTGGGGATGTTCCTTTTCTTAGTAAAAAGGCATAGATCTGTTTCAGTGGGTTGATCGATAATCCAAAGTCCGTAGCCCAGTCTATAACTAGTCGGATTGCGATTTTCACCAGTTCACAGAGTACAGATTCATAGCTACCAGTGATTAATATCACCACGCCGCATGCATAACAAACCACCTTATATCCCCTTCGGGTGAGAGTTGATAGGAAGTCATCAATAATGAGCACCCATTATAAAGGTGATAGATAAAATACCGCCTTGGTGGGTGCCCTGTGGATACTTTTCACTCAGCTCACTCCACCCAGACTGGCAAAGGACTGGTTCACTCCATGCTTTGTTAATACTTCCGTGAACTTATGTAGAAGCACATTGTTGAAGGCGCCTTCTACATCGATGAAGACAGTCAGTGTAGATTCCTTTAAAAGGAAGCCTTTTTCAATCGAGTGGATAAGCTTCTTCTGAGTATGGAACATCTCAATTCTCACTCGCAGATACGCTCAAGTGTTTTCAGTAGGAAAGAAGTCTATATGCCTTAGCTGTTGAGTAGTTTACCCGGCTAGCTATGAGAATAAACACAACTTTAATCTCTTGCCATAGATTCAGAGCATATCCCGTCTTAATGCCTGTCCTAAATAAGAGAACTAGGTTTCTAATCAGTATGTCGCCCGAGTGTTGAAGGAGAGCTGGAAAATGCCGTGCATGCCCGGGGACTTAAAAGGTTTGAACGAATTCACTGCCCAATTCACTGACTCTTCTGTGATGAAAGCCACATTTTTCTACCCAGGAACAATTACATAAGGGAAACTATCGGTTCGTAGAGATGAGGAGCCGTCATCAGGAGCGTCAGGGTAATGTTAGTTTAGTAGGATTTCCAGAGATTCCCCAACCGAAGAGGCCCGCACTCCGTCAGTATTCGTCAGGAGCTCGGGTTGGCTGGGTATTTTGGATTATTAACAGGTATAGAATATAAGAACATGTTGCTTTCGACTCAGAATGGAAAACAAAGAGCACGATTCAATGCAATATGCAGTACTTCTAAAGCTTCTTTCGGCACACTGGACGAAGATGATGGCAAGCTATATGATGATCAATTTCATAACCTTACTTTAAACCAAAACTCTGTCCTTGGCCTTATGAAAAGCCAAAGCCGCAAAGGAGAAGGAATTTCTATCTGTGCATAAAAACCTAAATTGAATTCAAATAGCACAGCATTAGTAGAAAACAGAATATTAGATAACAAAATATTCATTGAACTTGAATCCTTATTTTCACTCGTATCGTGGATGGCATTTAGATATCAAAATGCCCAGACAGAACTAATCAATCTTTTAACCAATTCAAAGCATGGAAAATTTCATCCAACACTAATATCAAATAATAAAATAGAAAAGCTTTTATCAAACATCAGGCAGGAATTGCCAAATATAATAATGCTTCCTATCAACTCCAGAGAAAACATTATAACACAAATTCACAAATTGAGTACACTAGCCACGAACATCTTCAACAATAAAATAATTATAGAGCTTAGAATCGCCTCCCTTTCAAGGAACCATATCAAATATTTAAAGCAATGCTATCACCTACGCTCCTTAATGGATCATTCGTATACTTTAAGCTATTAATAGATTACAATCGCGAACATCATACCGAATTAAGACTTCAAGACATTCACAACTGCGCAACATTAGACGATATGCATTTCTACTGCAATATCTCATCATATATCTTCAATCCAAACACTAAAATAAATCAATGTGAAATAAATCTAATAAAAAAGGGTCCCATTACATCCAAATGTAAAATTTTAACCTTTGAAAAGAATTAGTATTGGATACAATTATCGCAGCGAAACGCTTGGCTTTTATCTCTAAAAGAACCACTCCATATAGGTGTAATTTGTGAAGATTCCATTAGCTCACAAACCCTGCTAGGAACAGAATATTATATCTTTATCCCGGTTATTATGTGCGTAGCAAGGAATACATCCTGAACGAACATAACCTAAAAGTTTCCAAATTTAACTCCTATTTCCGATCCCAACTATGAAAATTTCTAAGGTAATGGAAAACATGACGTCTTCTACAAAGGAAACGCATACAGAACAAAATCCTTTAAATATTATAACAAATTTCTAGAATCAATTCGCTCGCAAAAAGATCATCACATAAACAACAATTATCAATACTGCCGTATTTAACAATGACACTAATCATCTATATTTGCTGCATTAATTTGTGTACTAATTACAAACGAAAATCCCGTGAATTCAAAAAGACCTCTGTAATCACTCTAAAAATTAAGTCGGGAGAGGACTAATTCGATAACCCAAGTATGTAATCTCTGCTTCGCGCATTTAAGGTCAGACCGGCATTTCGCAATACTTCAAGCACTCTTTCAAGTTTATCTATACCCTCGTCTATAGCCTTGCTAGAATTTAGAGACTTCGTCCATGTAGATTTGCATTTCTCCTTGCCTCATTTCCGTCTTGATGTTCTTCGTCATGCGTTGGAATACTGTAGGTATATTGGCTAACCCAAACGGCATCCTGTTGAATTCATACACACCGTCTGAACTAATAAATGCGGTATACTTTCTTGCCTGTTCCCTCACGGATATCTGATAATAACCTGAATTCAAATCTAACGCTGTAAAATATTTAGCATCGCCTAAATTATAGGTCTTCATCGATGTTAGGCATAGGAAATTTCTCTTTTTCGGTAAAGGAATTTAAACGTCGATAATCAACGCACATACGATCTTTGCCATCTCCTTTTTCGACAAGAATTACTAGGCTTGCATAGTTCGATTTAGTCTCTTGAATAATATTAGCGCCTAACAGCTCAGCTACCACCCTACGCAATCGTTCACTCGAAGTATATGGCATTCGATAGGATTTTTGACATACAATTTCGTCTGTTTCTAGTCTTATCTCCATTTCAAAAACGTTAGTCTTACCGATATTTTCTAAGTTATCAGCAAACAAAATCTCATATTTATTCAAAACTAATTCGAGTCTATTTTTTTCCACTTTTATTCAAATTTTCTCCACTCTCCACGGTTAATTTATTGGACTCCGTTTTTTTCATATGTTTTTATTTTGCTCGCATTTAATCATCAACGAGTTTTTTGTTTTAATAACAATTATATCCGGTTCTTTATAAGCATTACTACCGATAAGCAAATCCGCAGGAAGGTATTCGTCTTCTACAATTAATGCATCCACTTTTATGTTGATGTCGTCGATTTGTAGCTCATCGCGTACCTTCTGCTTTACTTCTTATTATCCGCCCCTAAACCCCATTAAAACTACATTACATGGTATCTTATTCAAATCATCCGTCTTACTTTGACGTATCAGCGTTAAGTCGCTACCAAGATCCTAACAGTTTTTTCTACCCAAAAATTTTGTCTTATTGTTTTCTGCTTGATTTATTACGTTAACCCTCTGAATTGGTATTGAACTGCATTTTCCTGTTTGGTTTCGTGGATGAACCTTACCGCATGATTTACATCGAAGTCGTTTCTGAGGTTTCGGGCAATTTATCGAATAGTGGCCAAATTCAAAACAATTAAAACATTTATTACCTGTTTGATCCATGTTATTTGCTTTTGTCTCACCTCTAGGGACAGCTTACATTGCGTACGTGCGAGAAGAAGGAACTACTTTGTAGCCAATTGACCTTCTCAATGAGCTGTGGTGTTGTTGAAAAGTTACACGTCATTAACGCAATACTAATTTTATCGTCGTTTAAACCTTTGATAATGTATTTTATCGTGGCACTAACTAACAAATTCGCTTGCTATGCCATACTTTGCACCAAGAACACATACATATTTTTCTACACTTTCGGTAGATTTCCTGATACGTTTTGACAATTTTTCGTGAACGTCGGCTACATTCAGTATACTTGGAAAATTGAGCACGAATTCTGTGCTAAACGATTTCCATGTCAAATCAGTTTCCACGACCGTGTAAACCCATATTTTCGCAGCACCTCTCATTTTAGAAATCACAGCTAATACAACTAATTTCTCATTCCACCTATAAATTTCCATGTCTACATCTGACGGATCCAACACTGATATTGTATCAATAATGTCCCTTAACGACATCACTGATTGCACAGACCCAGTTGCAAATCGCTGTTCGAATTTAAACACTTCACGTTATCTGTCTAATAATTCCCGTTCTCGTTGCAGCAATTCTCTTTCAGGTTTCATGTGTTCGTACGAAATCTCCTTCCTAACAATTACGTTTTCTCGATGTCGACTTTGCAATCGCACCATTGTTTCATCCAACTGGCTTCTCTCGTCGTCACTGGACGAACTCTCGCCATCGCGCAGAATGCTAGCAGAACACACACGTGCACTATAGTTTGCTACTGGATTTCGTTTATTCAGTCCAAAACCCTCGAGAATACTTCCCAAGGCATGAAACAGAAATCTAGACGCGTGCGTTCGGAGTCCGTTTTCTAAAATGTTCTATATTGATACTTATTGAAAAGTGCCAAACATTGACTTTATATATGATATGGAGCCTAAACTACTATCCACACAGGAAAATAGTCTTCTAGTAATTTTAAGCTAAAGCTCCTAAGGAGGAATTTCGTATTCTTGAAGAGAATCGAAATTACACGGAGTTTAGGTTGGTTGAACTAAGTATCTGTAGTTTACATGGTGATTTGTTTTACTTAGGCTAGTAATTGGTTATATTCTAGATTCTATCTGTAATTTATTATCTAGGTTCTTTGACTTATGCTTATAGAAGTTTTGGTTAACACGTATTTGCTTAATGTAGAATAGATTCTAGTACAAATTTTGTTTGTAAATAAGTATTTTAGATTATTAGTATTTCAGTAAATATATTTCTTAAATTAACAAAATGTGTGTTTCTTATATAAAAGTTTTCTAGTTGAGTAAATGTAATTCTTAGTATTTGAGTAAATATAATTCTTAGATTTAACAAAAGAAATTTTTTTTTGTTAATAGTATTTGAGTAAATATAATTATAATTTGTTATAAGTTTTTTTTTTGTAATATATATATATGCTCATTTTTATGATAAAAGGAAATTTGCGTTTTTCTTTCTCTTCTCTCTTGTCTTCTTTTAAGGTAATGCTCTGGTTAGAGGAAATTTATTAGTTTTAGTGGTTTCTTTATTATTTTCCTTTTCGTTATCACTCTCTTGAGTTGATGAAGGCGGAATGTCCGTCGCTTTAAGTCTTTTAGCTTTTAGATAGGGTAGGGCTATTTTTATAGCGCATATGATTACAATGATCATTATCGTTATATAGATAATGGAATAATGGTGAATGTCGTGTGCTGTCACGTTAATTAGATTTTCGTTTTCAACCTTTTCTAATGTCTTTATATCTTGGCTTATTGCCTTTATTGTAATTGGTTCGATATTGTTACCGCAAATATTATCTACAGTTCGAGGAGATTTCAAACTGAATAACCACTTGTTAGGGTTGGATAATTGTATCCATAAGGTGGAAATGTTTAAGATGTTCATTCCACATGATAAGGGAGGCGTTTGAGAGTGCCTTAATAATTCCATTTCACATTGGTTGTCCTTCGCATTTAAGTTATGGATTGGATGCGTTATTTGACAAATTGTGAGGAGTTTTTTGCAAACATTTTGTAATATCTTCACTACTAGAGGGGTAATGTTTTTCCCTATTTAGTGTGACTAACAAGTATTCGGTAGTGGGTTTTATATAAATGAATGATTCGTTAATTAGGGTAGGTAAGGGGATTACTTTATACATTTGGAATTCTGTATTTAAGGGTAGGGGTATTTTAATTTCTATAATGATTAAATTATTAATTTTATTGGTACTTGTACGGCTAACTCTATATAGATCTAAGAGTTGGTTCTGTGTAGTGGCTACAGGTAAGGTTGCACCCGACGGAAGGTTCTTCCGAATAGTGGATAAGAGATGTTCAAGTTGATAGGGGGTTATTATGAGCGGATTGGGAGTTCCGTGCTTTATGTCTAATAACATTTCTAAAATGGCCTTTTGGGCATTTTGGTATCTCATCAAAGACAATATTGTGATGGATAGAACGTTCTCTAGGTCTAATATTGCGAAATTTTCATTGACATCTGTCGCGAGTTGATTAAATGACTTCGTGACTTTCTCAATTTTATCTTTAATCGCCTTGATGTAATTTTGGATTCCCGTTGAGGTTTTGTTGAAAATATTGACAGTTTTGTCGACAATCAGGGTTTGAGATTTTAGTAATTCTAAGAGATGGTCTTCGTTAGCTCTTAGTATGTGTATTTGTTCATCATAGTGTTTAGCATCTTCATCCACCGTCCCAAATAAAGATTTGCTAATACTACCAATGACGTTTAAAAGAGCTCGCTTGCTTCTCAAATTTTTGGGTTCCAAAATTTCGTTGATCTGATCTATTTCATTTAAGATCAATCTTTGGGTGTTTATTTGGTTTTCACAGTTTTTTGTAATATTATGACATAAGTCTTCCGCTTGCTCTGCTTGCATTTGCAATAATTCTAGTTCAAAATAAAAATTGTCTAAATTGTAATACATAACTAATTTCCATGTATTGCTGTAGAGCTGTGCATTTCCGAATTACTCAAAGTAGATTCCGGGTGTTGCTGAGAAGTGTGTAACTTGAGTTCCACTAGTTTGGCTGACGCATAAAGCCAATAATACAATAAGTCCACGAACGAATGAGTTGATGAGTGAGCTCATTTTGATCTGAGGGGAGGAATTGAATGTTTGGGAGTTAGTCAATGAATAGTTTCAGATTGTTATTGTGAATTTTCTTATTTTTATTTTTGATTCTCACAATAAAATTTTCTGCAGAAATGGTATCTATCACTTTGTATGGGCCTTCCCTTCTAGTGTGGTTTTTGATCAGCACTTTATCACCAATTACAATTGTGTTTTGCTTTGTAGCCTTATCATAATAAGACTTGGAATTTTCCTTGTTCTTTATAAGCCTTTCTCTTGCCATTTTGTGGGAATATTGGAGTCGACCTTTTAGCTCATTTACGTAATTATCATAGTTATATGTGACTTCGGGGTCTTTTTGTATGGAAGAAGGGATTTCTACATGAAATGCGTATACAAGTTCATGTGGCGTATAGCCAGTGCTTGAGTTAGTGGAATTATTATAGGTGAACATGGCATAGGAGATCCAAGTGTCCCAGGTTAAAGGATCTTTTGCACATAGTGTCGAAAATATTCGGCTAGAGTTCGATGGCTTCTTTCTAGCGCTCCATTTGTTTGTGGATGGTAAGGAGTTGTCTGTAACTTATGAATTTTTAATAATTTACAAGTTTCGGTAAACACTGAGCTCAAAAATTTGGAACCTTGGTCGGACAGAATAGCTTCAGGTAGGCCATGTCTACAGACAATATGTGTAACGAATGCTTCTGCTACCGTATTTGCTTCAGCGTTACTTAATGGAATAGCTTCCGAATATTTTGTTAAATCGTCTTGGAACGTGAGCAAATACTTGTTGTTCAGGTAACTAGATGGTAAGGGACCTACAATGTCCAAGAAATTTTTTTCGAAGGGTTTACTGCTCGTTGTAGTAATCTTCATAAGAACTTTCTGGTTGGATTTGTTCACTTGACACGAAGAGCATTTTTTTATGAATTCCTTAATATCTTTATTCATTCCTTGCCAGGAATAAATTTTCTTTAATTTATTGATGGTTTTTGTTTCTCCTTGGTGACCGCCTAAAGGAGTGATATGATAATCTGAAATGACTTGTTTGATAATTACAGGGTCTTCCAATTGAGTTATTTTGTTGAAGAAAAGGATAGGCTTCTTATTGGAATTTTGAAATTCCTCGGCGCATAGTAATTTTAACTAGAGATAACTTGGCGCATTAATAATGAGTATTGAAATGGACACAGTTTTGTCAGTGGGAATGTGTTCTTTAAATTTCTTGAAAATAATCCTGACTTCATTTCTATCGCTTGCAGTCCTAGTAGGAATAGGTACACGCCCGATTATAAATGAATTATTCTTGGTTTTATGTTCTATTATATCTCCGACTGGTATTACTAGATCTTTGGGCAGATGTGTTCTTAACAAATTTTCTTGAGTACTGTTATTAATGGGTAAAATGAAATACTTATTTTTTATGCCTCCAGTTTGCAGTAGGTTGTGAGGGTTTTCCTCTATGATAATCGGAGTAAAATCGTGATTTTGTTTAATGTCTTGAGTCTTTTGTTGACTTCTAGTAATAGCTTGTATAGCTTTTGTTTCGGGGATAGCACGACTGAGTGCGTCGGCGTTTGAATTTGCTTTGCCCGGTTTATATATGATTTGGTAGTCATATTCTTCTAATTTGATTCTCCACCTCATCAATCGGGAAGTGGGATCTTTTAAATTCATGAGCCACGTGAGGGGCTTATGGTCCGTGACTATAGTAAACTTGCGACCATATAAATAAGGACGAAATTGTTCAACCGCAAATACTATTCCTAATAACTCTTTCTCAATTGTTGAGTATCGAGTTTCAGCAGGGTTTAGAGTTCTGCTGGCGAAACATATAGGTTTATTGATACCAATTTTTCCTTGCGATAGTACTGCGCCGATTGCGAATTCACTTGCATCCGACGTTACAATAAATTCTTCGTCAAAACGTGGGAATTGTAAAATAGGAGAATTAGTTAATTTTTCCTTCAATAATTTGAACGCTTCGTCCTTTTTTAACAAAGTAGTGAGAGGTTTGGCCAATTTGGCAAAGTTAGGGATGAATCGACTATAATAACCGACAAAACCTAGAAAATATTTTACGTCCTTTTCTTTTCGAGGTACTGGATAATGGTCGACTGCTTCGAGCTTAGAAGGATCTGGTAAAACTCCGTTTTCAGTGACTAAATGGCCAAGATAGGCTATCTGTCTACTGAGAAAATGGCATTTCTCAGGCTGCAACTTCAGGTTATGTTCCCTGAGCCGCTCAAAAACATGCTGGAGTCGAGAATTATGTTCTGTTAAATTATATCCATGAACGATTATATCGTCCATGTAAACAAAACACTCGATGCCTTGCAATCCTACCAACACATTGTTCATCAGCCTCTGAAAAGTGGCTGGAGCTCGTTTTAGACCAAAGGGCATTCGATTATAATGATAATGCCCGTAAGGTGTACTAAACGCAGTCTTTTCTTAATCGTTTCCATTCATGGGAATCTGATGGAAACCATTTGCTAGGTCTAAGGTACTAAAGTACTTAGATTTCCCTAGTTGGTCCAAAATGTCAGTTATATTAGGGAGGGGGAATGCATCTCCTACAGTGATATCGTTGAGACGCCTAAAATCAATCACTACTCTCCATTTCTTATTACCAGCTGCGTCTGGTTTTTTGGGAACTAACAACAATGGTGAGTTCCATGGGCTTGAACTAGGGCTTATTATTTCATCTTCAAGCATTTTATTAATTTGTTTATTAATCTCGTTACGTTGTGCTTCTGGCAACCTATATGGTCTAACGTTAACGGTAGGTTTTCCTGGTAGCAAAGGAATTTCGTGCTTAACTGCACTGGTACAAGTTAGAAAATCTCCGTCTAAATAAAATATGTCGTTATACCTACGACAAATATTTAGGATGGACTGATTTTCTTCAGCGTTACAGTGTGAGAGGTCTAAGTCAGATGCGAGTTTAGTGAGTCTCTCTTGAATAGGATCCTTTTGCGAGTTTAATTTAATAATATCAAAATTCCTTAACTCATGCAAATGTGGTCGAATTTCTGTTTCACTTATTGTAACTTCTTGCTGATTGGAGTTGAGTGGGAGGATTTTCACGTGACCTGTTTGATCAGGTTCTATAAGTGTACTTCCAAGTAACAATCCTGACTTCAACTCTTGGTGTTCACAAAGAAAACTACCTCTTTGTGATATTCTTATTTTGGCTACCAATTGAGTGCGAGCCGGTACTTTAATACTGCTGGCATTGCATTCATTTGCTCTACTTTCTTTATTTGTAGAATTATTTTGAGACTCGCCTTCTTTGAAGGGGTCTGTTTTTTTTAATTTATTTGTTTTTGCTTGAATATGATGAGACTCGCCTTTCTTTGAAGGGGTCTGTTTATTTAGGCTTAGGTCTTTTAAACCTCCATACCTGTTATCTGCTCTTATTTGAGGAGATACCTCTGAACTTGGGTCTTTCAAACCTCCATACTCGATAAGTGTATCTATCCTCTTATTTGAATCCACATTTTGATTAATGGGTAATTTTAATATTAGTGATTTGTTGCTATAATCGATTATACATGAAAATTTGTCAAGAAAATCGTGCCCTAGTATACCGTCGTATTTTAATTTAAAATTTCCCTCTACCATGTGAATACGGTGCGTGAATATATCACCATTTATTTTAAAATTACATTCAGCTGTTCCTAGCGTAGACAAGGGTTTTCCTGCTAGTGAGGATACAGTGAAGTTTACTCTTTTGTTTACTAGGGTATCACCTAGTGCTCTAGTGGCTTTATGGGCTGATATTTCAGCTCCTGTAATAATAAGAAAAGTGCTAGTATGAAATGCAGTAATTGAATTTGCGATCGTCACTACTAGCGAATGGTGATCACTTATTAAGGGGAGATTTAATTTTGTGGTAGATTTGTTGGTTGGGAATGAATATCTGCTGAGATAGTCATTTGATTTAGGCGAGACTGAGACTCCGCTAACTCGTCTCGCCGAAGACCGTTTTACGATTTCTCCATATTTCTGGAGTGTGTTGGTCTTTGCTTTTTGGAATTTTTCCAATTGCTCGCGGTCCTAATATTGGGATTTCTATTAGGATTATTCGTGTTAGGTGGTAAGTATGTAGATTGCTGTGGAGGCCTATTGTTTTGCGGAAAAGAGGGAATTTGGCGTGGGGGAGCTCTAGTCGGTTGCTGATATTGAAAAGCTCTATTCTGTTGCGGATATTGTTGTGGTCTGGGCGCAAAATTGTGTACAGGTTACCTGTACTATTGTTGCTGGAATAGCCGCTTTCTGCATTCTAGAACGTGATGGTTGGGGGTTTTGCAGTATGAGCAAACGAGTCTGGGGATTTCTGTTCTTGCTTTGGACGAAAAGCAAGTTTCAGCAGTGTGCCCTTTCTTATGACACTTATAACAGCTATTGAGGCGTTCACTGAAAGCGCTGTTTTTTTCAGCCTGCTCCATAGCGAATTTCATAGAGTCTTTTAGCTCTGTATGGCTTTTGGCTTTAGTGAGGAGACGGATATAATCGTCTTTTAAACCGTCTTCAAAAGCTCTAAGTACCATTTTCTTATTCTCTTCTAATAAGAGATTCTTTAGGGTTTGCTCGTTTGTGAGGCTGGAGGTGGCGTCATTATAAAGTGCCAATAATTTTTGTGCTCTGAAAGCATATTCTTTAGTTTCTTCTTTAGAATTTTGCTTTAGAGATAGAATTTCGTTCTGAATAGAGATACGAGAACGTGATTCTAGGAATTGTTCTTGGAGGGCCTTTTGAAGCTCCTTCCAATTGTTAATATCGGCATATTTAACAATGTCATATGCCCTTCCGACTAATTTAGCTTTTATCACCTGTAGATAAAGAGCTTTTGAGGCTTCTGTTAAGTCCTCTCTTTCAAACATTTCGCATAGGTTCAGAAACGTATGCAAATTTTCAGAATTCCCGTCGAATTCGGGTATTAATGACTTGGGGTCATTAAGGGTGAGTGTTTCTGGCTCAGCCATTTTGCTATTCCCTGATCGCTTTTGTTGTGCTGTTTTCTTTGTGGGTTTCCTTCGGTGTGAAGTTAACCCTGATAGAAGTGTGTCACGAACGCTTCTTTGCGATCTGGTTACTATAACCTTTTTGCTACCTTCCACTTTAATAAGAATTTATTTGATATTCCTCAAAAGAAAAAATTATATAGGAGTTTGTCGATGTTAAAAGATTTGTAGAAAAATTTCTAACACCGGAGAGAGTACCTTTACCTATAGAAATTTAGACCAGAGGAGAAGAGAAATTGTGACTGGGTCTGAGACAAAAGAAAAAAGTAGAGTGTATGTATATATATATATATATATATATATTACATTGTCTACTTACATATGGGATTTTGATTTTTTTTTTTGATTAACTTATTATCTAGCCTAGATTTAAATATAATTATTAAAATCAAAATTTATATATATATTTATTAAAATTAAAATTAATCTAACTTACGTTACTCCTATTGTCGTGGTTTTTGTTCCACACTTTATTAAAAGTGTCGAAGTCCCAGGTATCTTCTTCCTCTCGCTCCAGGATGTCTCTGTGGATTTCACTGTAGATGCTTTCGGGCGTCCGGTCGGTGTTCTCGATGAGGACGTCATTCAGCAGGCCCACCAAGTTGTCTCCGTCCGTGGCGTTGTCGTCCGGAGGGCTGATGTAGCTCAGATGCTCCTGGGGGCCAGAATAACTTTCCAGGGAGTCGTCCAGGTAGCTCTTTAGGTGTTCAAAGTCTTCGCTGTCTTCAGAAAAATAGACGAAGTCGTCCAATAAGCCGTCAATAAAGAGCACATTCGTGTTGTTTTTTTAAATCTTGCTGCTTCCTCTGGGTTTTGTGGGTTTTTTGCAGGTCTTACAAACCTTTACAAAATCCCACCGCTGCCACCAAAATTTTTTTATACGTTGTTACACCTCTTTAAGTATAACGCAATATAATCAAAAATGTTAATTCAAACGCAACTTTCTGAGAAAACAAAATTTAGTATAATTAAATGTAATAGATTAACAATTTTCTGTTTCGGCTTTCCACTTTAAAAAAACACTTATCGACTTTTCACTTATTACTGGTAAAGATTTATTTTAATTAGATACTTAGGAGGCCTTACCTTTGGTAGGGGGACTCTCCTATTAGGTTCAAGAATACTCTCTGATTTTCCTAATTCAACCGCATCATATTTATATTATTGAAAATTCAGCAATTTTCTAAGAGAAAAATTGATGATCGCTCAATTTTCTGTTTTGAATAACAAAATCAGGAAATTGAGCGGAAATAACAAATTTTGAAAAAAATCGAATCGAAAAACAATTTTCTGTAAGTTCGGTGATCGATTCCATGCATAACAAAATTTCAGGGTCATCATAATTCATTAATTCATGAAACTTCATGTCACTTTACCAATGCAACGAAATGCAGCCATTCAAAGGTGCACCTGTTGTGTAATTTTGCCGGTCTTAGATCGGTCGGTGACGTAGTCACGTATTTGGGCTTAATTTCCTGGTGACGATTTTCTTCGATTGCTTTCATGAATGAATCATTACGTTGAGCGAATACTAGCGCCGGATCATATTACATTTCATTTGTAGAAGAAATTATGTCCATTTTAGGCACGCGCCAAATGGGATAGAATATCTGACACCTGATGGTTGTTGTTTATCGTTTGTGGAAGTATACTTTGTTGCATTTACGTTAGGAATTCGTAATTTTAGGATTATGCAACAAGTTTATTGAATTTTAAATGAATTTAATTGAAATGCCTTTTTTTTTTGATTAAAGGTAAAAACGTGATTTTGCTAGACGCATGACGTGCGTTTGAGATTTGTGTTTTGATTTACGTTATGAATCCGAGATTAGGTAGTTAGGCATGGTAGCTTTAGTGGATTCATAACATTACATTTCCAAAGACTACACTTTCTATATACCTTATTTAACAAAATAATAAAATAGTTTTGATTACAAAGTAACCTTACCATTTTACGCTCAATACCTCTCAGCTGAGTGATAACTGCATGTGTGTATGTGCAGCCGGAGTCCGAATCTGTAGGCAGCTACACTCGATATCATCAGCCCACGGCATCCCATGACGGCACAGCGACATTACAATGATTACTCAGCTGAGAATTTTTGTTTGAGAAATCGTAATCATTTGGTTAAGATAAAATTTTTTAAATAATTTTGTTAGGAAAGGTACGAAAATTTTATTACAGTTCGGAAGATAAGGAAGCAAGCTTAAGATTATCAGAACACCATTTTTCTGTATGAATAGTAGTTTAGGGCGGAGGAGCTATTCAAATCAAATTTTCGTCAGTTTTACATAAAAACACTGCACATATTTTAGTATGTAAGGACTCCGATGGGCCTCGCATGTTGTAGTGAGGGAGTCTGTTTCATGACTTGTGAAATATTCTCGAAGGTTTTGTTCAGTCTAACCAAAACCCTCGAGAATACTCCCCAAGCCATGAAACAGAAATCTATGTGTGCGTGCTTAGTCCGTTTTCTAAAATGTTCTATATTGATACTTATGGAAAAGTGCTAATTGGCTTTATATATGCCATAGAGCTAAACTACTATCCATAAAGGAAAATAGTCTTGTATTAATTTAAAGCTTGGTTCCTTACCTTCCCAAAGGCTACACTTCCTATATACCTTACTTAACAAAATAATAAAATAGTTTTGATTGCAAAGTAACCTTACCATTTTACGCTCAATACCTCTCAGCTGAGTGATAATTGCATGTGCGTATGTTTAGCCGTAGTCCCAATCTGTAGGCGGCTACATTCGATTATCAACCCACGGCATGCCATGACGGCACAGCGACATTACAATGACTACTCAGCTGAGAATTTTTGTTTGAGGAATCGTAGTCATTTGGTAAGATAATTTTTTTTAAAAAATGTTGTCAGGAAAGGTATGAAAATTTTATTACGGTTCGGAAGATAAGAAAGCAAACTTAAGATTAACAGAACGCCATTTATCTCTATGAATAGCAGTTTAGGGCAGAGGAAGTATTCAAATCAAGATTTTGTCACTTTTACATAAGAACACTGCAAATATTTTAGAATGTAAGGACTACGTTGGGCCTCGCATGTGATAGGGAGGGAGTCTGTTTCATGGCTTGTGAAGTACTCTCGAGTGTTTTGGTCTAACACTGCCAACCGGCGGCGTGCTAGTTTCACGAATCTTGCAAGACTGTGTTGGAGTTATTTTGATTCCATTTTCGGCTGGTTTCGACGCGCAAACACTTTGCTCTAATCGCGTCACTAAAAGTGCGTTGTTGCCAATTTGTGGCATCGCACGCTGTTTAAGCGTTTCTTTTAGGGCTTTTGTCGTCATTTTTTCAAACATTTCCATTGTTTCACGTTTCTACCGTATCGTATAATTGTTTTCGCGATATATTTTTCCGTTCACATATATGTCGATTTATATATACCGACAACCGTTTACGCGGATCTATCCCACTTCTGAAATGTAATCACTCTGAAAATTAACTCCGGAGAGGATTAATAAAAGAAACACAATATAATTGGGAACAGAAAAACTTGTTTATTGAGAGCGTATTGTACTTTGCCACTTTTTCTCCACTCACTCGCTTCCTCGTTCGGACAGTGTTGTTAACTTGTCTTTACACATCCCTTGAACATTAACTGGAAGACATGCCTAGAGCTGCATCAATAAAACTTAGGTTAAAGATAACTCCTGCACCTAACAGAAAAATGCCAGAAAACGTTTACCAAATTTAACTTTAACAGTTACTAAGCAGGGAGATATGACAAACAAACAAAACTGAACAATGGCAACTCCTTCCTCTCTTAAAATTTTCCTTATTGCAAAAAAAGGAAAGGAAAAAAACAAATAAATACTTTTATTTCGACTAATAAATGTATAATTAAATATATTTGGAATAAATAGTAATATAGTAAACAAACAAAAAATTAATAAATACAATTTTTATAAATAAAAAAAGATTAAAAGGAAAAATGCCTGAACATTTTTTAACGTTTTTCTTTCTTGATGGAAATAAGAGTAAGTATAATGAAAATAAGAAAGAGATATGTAAAATAAATATAAATAAAAGCTTTTTTATACATTAACATTTTTATAATATAGTATAAGAAATAAAATAAAACAAATAAATATAGTACCTATAATAAAAAAAAAAATTTATAGTAATAATTATAATTAGAAGAACTATCTAGGTATTATAGTACCATTTTTTCCATTATATCAATTATCCATTATAAATTATATAAAGCAATTTTTATTAAATATTAAATTTCCATTCCCCCTATAATTAATTCCACCACATATAGCAATAAAATTAAAACTTGTAGAAATCAATAATTTAGATAGAAATATGTGACTAAAACTATTATGTACATATATTCTTTAATTTCAATAGTATCTAATAGTTAGTTAGTATAATGTTATAATATAATTATATCATAGATCATTATATAATAAAGTTAATATTCATTGTGAAAGAAAATTTTCTTCTCAAAAGAACGAAACTTTTTTCCTCAGGGGGAGGGATGTTGTGACTCAGGTGCTTAAATCAGAACCATAAAGGTTCATGCACCAATATATTGCCCTATGTAATGCATCGATGTATTACAAAGTTGACCCTGAAAATTAATTGAAATTCATTCATTCAAAATGTTATTTAAAATTGCAAATGCATTTCCATCTCATAACAAAATGCAATTAAGCATAAATTGCATTTTGTTATCAGACACACATTTCATTATCACGATCTGCATACTTACCTTCTTTTTCGTATATACACTGTACATACTTATACGACTAAATTTCTCCCATCGAAATCACTTGTACATACATACATACAATTATTTTCGCCCTCTTAAAATTTATATTTCAAGCCGGGCGCAGAACTGCATATCAGATTTCAGTTTGCACTGCATCCATATACCTTGAATGAAAACTTTTCTGCATTTTCTCACGTACGATTTTTAAACGTTGTGAGTAAGTAACAAAAAAAACAAAAAGCAATATCGCCGATACTCGAGGAGTTCTTTCGAAAACCGTTGACCAGCAAAGTCCGAGGACTCGCGCATGACCTAATTGATAAAGGTTGAAATTATTGACAGGTATTACCCGGATTGCTAAAAATTTAGATTATTGAAAAGTGTTGCGAAACGCAAATTGAAAGAAGTTGTAATTATTAAAAGATACTGTAAATCTCGAAATGTTGAAAATACCACAAGGCATTGTAAACCCAAATCGTTAAAAAGTGTAAGGCATTTAAAATAATAAATTCTAAAGAAGAAAGAGCTTACTTTGTGACTTCAATCACAAATTGTTTAACATTAACCAGGTTGAGTACACTCGACCATAATAGGCATCTCTAGTACACAAACATCTCCGTCCAAATAACGAGATATAATTCAAACCAGTTTCTGATTTAGTTTATCAAAACAAAAATTGAGGAAAACCGGAAAAGCTTTCTTTCCCAAAAAACCTAGCAGTGTGGTGAAATCGTTTAAAGCCATATACAACTTTCCACATAATGTGTGATTCGCAATGAGGTCTAAACCCACCATAGCCTCCTTGGACTGAGTAACAGTTTATAGTTCTTAAATTCCTATGACAGCGTAGACAGGCCTTGAGGAAGTATAAATATCGCTGCTGTTTACATTGTCCAATTTAATAATTTTTAAATCAGAAATTCTAAAATTAGGATACTAATAAGGCCTTCAGCAAATCTTTAAGCTCTGATTATTCTAGTCTTTGGATCTATAAAATAGTAGTTTTGCAATTTCATTTTGGTTAAATCTTTAACCAAGGGTTCCGTCATTGTGGTAATATCAGTGCTTCTTCCTTTATGAAGACGAGTAGATTATCGCAGCACAGCCCAACACAGCGTAGGGTGATGAGTTCAATGTGGCCTGGCTTTATACCTATATAATTCAGCATCAATATTGGGTGATTGATTCCTGAATTTTAAATCCTTCCAACAGCATGTTGGCCTCATCAGTTCATATAGATTGATCCGCGGAACTGATCATTGATGTTGTTGTTCTGTTTGTTGGATGTTTACTCACTTTAGCTTCCCTCGGTGATCACATATTGGACCATTTGCGTTTTGAGTCCTGAAGTTCAGATTGCATTGCACTGAACCACAACTAGTTCAAATATTACGCCGGGTCACATTCAACAATAGTACCACTCAAGCCGTTCTATTACATTTTGTTTATAGCGGAGACTTTCGGTATTGCCATTTCAGGGTCATGCAATATACACATAAAAGGTTTTGTATATTTTTGAAAGTTATACGACTTCCTGATAGACAGAAATTCCGATCTATATATACATTAAATTCACACAAAACTAACATATTATCTGCCCCAATTTTCTAGTTAATATTCTTTGATGTGCCATTATTTCTATGATATTTTTCTAGGCTGTTAGAATTTTAGTTGATATATTTTCTAGATTGCTGATTATAAAACGATTGATGTCGTAATGATGTCGAAAGTATTCAGCTTTTGGCATATATCGAAGAGTAGGTATGTAGGTATATTCAGTTACTTCTAATACTTACGTTCATCGTAGGTACGTTGGAATTGTAGCTAGCAGACTTCGTGTTTAATAACATGCGCCTATAGATTTCTATTTGTAGAAAATAGAACTACTTCCTTACTTTCTTACTAAATACTACTAAAATTCTAAATAGCTATATGACAAGTAATGAATATGGAATAAATAGTTGGCATTTGCAGTAACGGAATAAAATTTTTTAAATATATTTTACTCCACTAATCACCCAGTCAAATTCAATATCCATTGGGACGAATTAAAAGAATGAGTGAGTGAAAAATTTCTAATGTTTCACATGTAATATGCAAAGCTCGCGTACTTCTCGAATCACACAGCTTTCTGTGTTGATTGGTCGGACAGCTTTCCTCAAAAGAAGCAAAAAATGAATCAAAAACGTTAAATGCTGCACACCCATAAAACGGAAAGCAATAAATGAAAGCCAAGGTTGCCAACAATAAACTCTCTACACTCGCAGATATAGCACAAATGCCGACCGAGTCCACAAATAGCCTTCTGGCATGCATTTTGTTCCCTGTTTTTGTAGCGCTCCCAACGCTGCACAGCAATGCTCAGTTCCTGGGGTGGGGAGAAGTCTAGAACTCATAGAACTCCATGATGGCTATTATATTGGGATGCAGACTAGAATACCAGATCCGAAGCCCGAAGAGGACGACCAGATTCAAGCCTGTGTGTAATGAGCTTGATATTGAAAACTGTGCCGCATCTGCGCAGTTAAGTAATGCCAGCATAGATAATAAAGAAAGAACTAGCGAAGTGGGAGTGCATATATAGGTACATGGACTTAACTGTACATGTATGCTATATTCCTGTATTATGTCGATCGATGCATAAAAGAAGTGCAAGGTCGACGCACTCGGTCGCCAGGCGTACACAACTTTTGAGTACTGAACGGGGTTATGGGCAAGGTCTGGTTCTGCAGGGAAAAAATGAAAGGGAGTGGGGAGTAATGGGTGAGTAAGTTATTTTCTGTCGAGTGGAGCTGTGTGCCTGTGTAGATTTGGAAGGGCACCGAACACTTCAGTGCTATGTGAGTCATGTGGCTGTCTAGCATAAATCTCTGCGGGTGGATGACTTGCAATGCAAACACCGGATGGATTAATGTTAAACACACTGCTGTATGATTCCCTAATTTATACTTATGTGAGACTATTCTACTGCTGTCAATATTCTCCCCTTTTCCCGATATTTACATCATGGCTAAGCCCCGCGAAACTCTTCTCATTTTTGTAAGTTTTCTTTTATTCGCTCTAACTTATTAAAATTGCTCATTAGTGCATAGTAAAACAAGCCGAGTTTTTACTGATATAGGTACATATGAAGACGGTCTCGATTGTGCGATTAACGTACTAATTTAAAGTACAAAAAAAAGTATACGATAGCGATATTTAGGAATCACAACGCTGAAATATTCCTTGCCTATATATTCAATACAGATTTTCTGAAGAATTTTTATGGTAAAATAGCAAAAAAAGCGTAAAAGCGCACGCAAGCGCTAATAACCAATGACAAAATATACTAGAGGCCTAAATTGAAAAAAACGTCATAGTGAAACGAGCCAGGCAGCAACAATACACAAGCAGTATTCTCTCTTTACACATAATAAATATTTTTGAACTAAAGCGGCTATCCAGGCTATCGCATTGATGAATTAAGAAGTATGCAGTATGCAATACGAAATATGTGGTACCATGGGCGGCACAAGAACTAGATGTCGCATGCCATACTGCAGCAGAGTGTACAGATTGTGACAAGGGAAGCACATTTTGGAATGGACCATAACATGTGTTAGACCGCGCCAAAAGCAAATGTTCTTGTAATATCAGTTTTGTATACATTTGATCGACTTCCTCAACACTTCAGATACGAAAGAATATGAATCACTCGACGTATACATCATTTCAAATGTTGTGGTCTATTCCGAAATGGACCAACCAGCCACATAAATTTTGTATACTTTTTTGATACTACGTGCGACATCTACTTCTTGTGCCATCTATGGCAGTACTTACTTAGTACCTACTTGCTTTAGGTTGCAATTTTGTTCAAATTCACACAATATTGAGTGCAACACCAGTAATAAATAAATGTTTTCGTCGGAGGAAGTAGTTAAAAAATTTTGGTGGTTTTTCAGACGCCGTAGGCATTTTCCAAAAATTAGGTGTAGAAGTTTGCCATTTTATAGAGAAGGTTTGTAGTATACATAGTTCAGCAATTGTCGCTAACGAGATGATGAAAAGTTCAAGGGTTTCTTCAGAATGATCAAAAACAGCTTTCCACCACTTTTACAAATTTTATATTGAAAGCAATATGCGCAAAATAACGAAATAATTTGTTTTCTTGTTTTTTTTTCTTTTTTCTACTAGCCAATTTTTACTGCTACTTCGTCAATGTGACCGCTTTCAGCGTATTAACTAAGAACAATCTGTTGCAGTTTTAAGTAAAAATTACATTAAAATCAACGAATTTTGCAATGATTTAGAGCATATGTACGGAAGACGTTGTAACGTTGAAATATCACTTACTGACTTAACAATGCCAGTATATTATTGCACCAAGTATGATTTTCATTAATTTGTCTTACAATTACTGAAACTAAACTAAATAAAATCACTAGAATAACCATATAGTTTCATTAAATGAAATGCCCCGATTTTCTTAACAGAATGAAAATATGTCGTTCTATCCAAGCAACAATCTTATAGAATTACAAAACAAGACTTTAATTCTATGATTTTAGGACCTTGTAAGTATAAGGCAGTTAATTTGATATAACGTATTTTATGTTATTATTAATGTAAAAAGTTACTTGAAATATTTTTTCATACCTATAATGATAGCTTCTTCGTTCGATTTTTTTTTGTTTTTTTTTAATTACGAATTATAAATTGATTTCATTTAATGCTTGTTTTTTTTATACCTTATGTATGTTTTTTTCTTAAAAAATAAGGATGCTTTTCTTGAAAGTTGTCGACCAGTTGCTCATAAAATTTAAGCAATTCCCTAAGTTTCTTCAATTGCTGGTAATTTCGAGAAAAAAACCATTGCTCACTTTTCCACAATACTAATTGTTTATATTATAATGACGAGAAAATAAGATTTACTACAATAAATGCAGTGAATGCACATTTTGGTAATACATATAAAAAAAGATCTTTGAGGAATAGGTATAGGGAAATATATTAAGAAATAGAATTATTATGTGTATAGAAAACCTATGTACAGAAAAAGTCTCTTTATTAAAATTAATTTTTAGATTTGATCATATATACTAGAAAATAATATTTAATCGCACTTCAATCTTATAAGCCTCTTACTTCGTGGTAAATAATATAAATGAATTGGTGGCACATTAATTAGGAATTAATTCATAATTGTTGGTGTTATTTCCTGGAATATAGGTTATTAGGTGTTTATCATATGAAGCAATTGTTACCTCTTCACATAAAAAGTATATTTGATTATATTTATTAATTATATCAATTATCTGATATCAATAAAATAAATCGGCATTGATTTTTTACCAACAAGAAAAAACTACTGCTAATTGTCTACATTACCTACAATCTAAGAGGTAGTTTCTTACAACGTCATCAGCTGAGCTTGTAGGATGTATTAGATTCTGTTGATGATGATGGTCGCAATTGCTCATATGTACCCTTATAAAGACATACATATATATATATGTCGTAGACATTTGACGTAACTCAGCACTTCACGAAAAGTCTAGACACTTCATGGAGAGTAGGCAAATAATGTAAGGGTTTTGACTTAACCCCTTTTTACATTATGTGTCTGAAATTTTTAGTCATTTCATCAAATGCTAAAAGAGTTTACGCCGATACTGTAATACCACCCTGTAAAACCAGTGGGAGATGGATGATGGAGGGGGAGGTCGCACCCAGGCCTGCGACACATACACCTGTGTGTATGAGGGTGTGTGTGTACGTGTGTTGTGTGGGTGTGTGTCGCAGGCCTGGGTGCGATCTCCCCCTCCACCATCCATCTCCCACTCCTAGTATTTGGTTATATAGTGTGGTATTACAGTATCGGCGTAAACGCTTTTAGCATTTGATGAAGTGGCTAAAAATTTCAGCCACATAATGTCAAAAGTGGCTAAATCAAAACCGTTACAATATTTGCCTACTCTACATGAAGTGTCTAAACTTTTCGTGAAATGCTGAGTTACGTCAAATGTCTACGACATATATATTCTCTAGTTAGATAGCTATGAATTTGTCTGAACTTACGATTTCTTTCTTGCAAGAATCAAGTTTGTCCTCGAAATTTATTCTTTTCCAAAGTCCACTTTCCGAAAACATGACGAATTTACATTAATTTCAATGCATCAAAGTCTACATCTCGTTCTGTAATTAAGATATTCAACATTTCAGTTAATAAAAGCATGAAGAGAAAGGAGTCTAAGTAGAGTTGGACTGCATTTTCTTTTTCAGAAATGTAAAGTTCATACACAGGGTGTCCCGTAAGTCGACGTCAAGCCGGAATCGGGTGATAGACCAAATCATAACAGTTACCAGAAAAATATAAAAAAAATTCTATGTCATGTATTTTCCAAATTATAGACATTTCTTTTATTTTCGGGAAAATGTACACCTTGTGATGGTTTTTTAGCTCCTGTTGCTACAAATTTTTACTTTTTTCAATTTTATTTTTCTTATGTAATCCCGAATAGTGGTTATGAAACCTGCTGCTTTAAATTCTAAGACTACTGTTCCAGCTTGGAAGAAAAGGTCGCATTTTGCCGAACCAAGAATAGAAAATTAATACTTCACCCAAATTTAACTGACTATAATGAAAAGAAAATGTACTACGCCAGTTTGGCAAGCAACTTTAGAAGTTGACGCATTTAATAAGGATTCTAAAATGGTATAACACTTGCTACAATATTTCTTAGATTAGGTACGGAAAAAAAATTTTTTTCTTCAAGAAACCCAGGTTCGAAAAATTTCTTTTCACCTACTAAAAATGATTCTAGTGTATCCAAAGCTTGCCGCAACACCGTAACTTTAAGCCTCTAGTTTGACTGAGACGGAGAGTCATTACATGAAGTGTGAGTGAGACAGATAGTGACGCTCTCAAGTTAGAGATCCTAACTTTTTGTTGAATTTAGGACAAATTTTCCTTAAGTTTAAAATTAAACACCATTTATTTGGATGCTAAGATTTATTATTTACAAAATATGTTCAAACTGCCTTCCTTCAGCTGCAATACATGTTTATCCAAAACATACCTATTCATAGTTATTCAATAAAAATTCTTGCAAAGAAACTGCATACATGTAATACATAAATTCTCACGAGTTACAGAAGAATTTGCTGATAACAAAATCAGAAAGCTTCAGGCCAGACGTAAACTGACACTTTTGTTTTTCTCAACCGCGGTGGCTTGTGAGAATCCGCAAGATGGCACTTTTGTTTTTCTCGGCACTGACTCGTGAGAATTTATATCAATGGTAAAATTTGCTTATTTAATTTCTTTTCTCACACATTATTCTAATTTATTGTATATAAACCCGAATTTGGAAGTTAATAGATATCAGTTTTTCACAAACCTTCGGCGGTGTGTTTTAATTTTACCAGTTTTTTCGCGTTAATCATTTTCCCTTTCAGCAAACTCCTGGTGTGGTGGTTCAAGTACCGCGCACACCTCATCATTCAAGTCAAGGTACAAGAACCTTCGGCTTTTCTACAAACATAAAGTAAAAGCACTTTATTCATTTGGTGACCCCGACGAGATCATTGGTTCACGTCACACATCTCGTTCACATATCAAACGCATACCTCCAGTGATGTATCAATATGAGCTTAGACCAGCTTAGCAAACGCCAGAAGGATACAGGTGATGAAATCGAGCGACTGGCGACCAATTATTCGAAGGATGGAGATGACCGCAAGAACATAGCGTACCTTCAACAGAGGCTAGAAAGGATTGATAATCTATGGGCCGACTTTGAGGAAACAGGCACTCAAATTCGAACTCTATACGGACATCGATTGGAACATAGCTACTTCACAAAGAGCTACTATGACGGCATACAGACGGGCTATGAAAAATTTAGAGGACAGATCATGTCTAGATTGCCGTTAAGCAAAGAGACTCATGGCATCGAAGACAAATTACTCGATGCGCCCCGCATCAAGGAACAAGATACGGCTCAGATGGAGCTTAAGGGAAAGGAAAAGTCAACAGATGTCAATCTGTTGATGGAGCCCATACAAGAAGAACTAGCTGCCAAGGTTGTGGGATCTATAAAAGAAACTCCTGGTTCAACTGTGAGAACAAGCCAACTTCGTGCTCTTGTCAGTAAGCAGCAGTCACTTATGCATGCCATTCAACGTACTCTTGGCAACACAGAAGGGCCAAGTGACTCTCAAACACTCCAGATGAGAATAAAAACAGTTGAGCGGCGCTTTTCAGTGTTGCAAGAGCTTCACCATAAAATTTGGAGTTTAGCAGATGATCCTAACACGTTCGATTATGACATTACATCTATACAAACAGTTGAGCCAGACAGTCCGAACTACCAAAGCAGGGCAATTAACGAAGAGGCTACCATAGCCAATGCCATCAGAGTGAAACTACCCAAGATCTCCTTGCTAACGTTCGACGGGGATTATCTGAAGTGGCGGCAATTCCGTGATCTCTTCGTAGAGTTGGTCCATAATCAGTCCATTGCAGAATGTCCAAAGTTGTGGTATCTCAAGAAAAGTCTCTCGGGAGAAGCAGAAAGGCTCATTCGGCATCTCACTACGTCAGAAACGAACTATGCAAAAGCATGGAATCTAATTAACGACAGATATGAAAACACCCGACTGCTCGTCACCGCCTTAATTAACAATTTGCTCTCCCAACAAAGTATATCCGTCGAAAGCCCAATAGCAATCAAGTCTATGCACGACTCAACACAGGAATGCTTGCTGGCCTTGCAAAATTTAGGAGTATCCACAGATCAATGGGACCCTATCGTCCTTCACATCTTGGTCAAGAAGCTAGACAAGACCACTCATGCATTGTGGGAACAGTCTTTGGCACAACCTAGAAGCCTTCAACCCCTCAACACCTTCTTAGACTTCTTGGAGACTCGTTTTCAATCATTGGAAGCGCTGGGGAGCAAGGGCAGAGAAACAGAGGAAAGGAGACTCCATACACTCAAGTCCTTAGCTTCGATAACTAACACATGGATAACTTGTCCAGCTTGTAAAGGTGATCATAAGCTTTTTGCTTGTAGAAGGTTTTTGCAATTATCACCAGAAAAGAGAAGCAACCTCGTGAAACTCTGCTTCAATTGCTTAACCACGGGACACAATTTAACTGCCTGTCCCTCAGGCAATTGTACACGATGCTCTCGTAAACACAATACACTGTTGCATCCTCCAGACAAAACTCACAGAACAGAGAAAGTCAACGAAAATGCAGGCAAGGTGCTGGCATCAATCCGACAATCAGCATCCGCCAATCTCTCTGCGAAAGAACCTGTGACAAGTCCACCAGAAATAGACACGTCAAGATCACTAACAACCAAAACGGCAGCAACAATAAGGGGATATATACTCTTAAGCACAGTCTTGGTCAAGGTGAGTGGTGGAAACGGACCAGCTATTGAGTGCAGAGCCGTCTTAGATTCAGGATCGCAAGTAAATCTCATCACTGAAAAAATGGCCAAAAAATTGAGACTAATGGAAATTCCCCAATCAATGTGCATAGAAGGAATCGGACAAAGAAAACAACAAGCCCAACGCAGAGTGAGTCTAGCATTGATACCACGAATCAATGGATTTAGCACAAGATTGGAGGCATACGTCTTGCCACGCATAGTATCTCCTCAGCCGACACAGATGATCGACATATCGAAATGGTCCATTCCGAATAATATTCAACTCGCCGATCCTGACTTCAATACACCAAAGTCAATAGATCTCTTGATCGGCGCGGAGCTATACTACACGATACTATACATCGGACAAATCAAATTAAGCGAGACACTACCAACACTTCAGCATACCGCCTCCGGGTGGACAGCAGGTGGCAAGATTACAAACGAAACTCAAACTCAGGCAACATGTGCAATCCTCGAAGAGCAAGAAATGGACCAACTAACACCAACAACTTCACAGCTGCAGAAACACGCTGCGAAAGCCACTTTAAGAAGAAACTCCAACGGTCGCTTCATTGTACGAGTTCCATTTCAGAAGGATCCCAAATAATTAGGAGAATCAAAGAATGTCGCCTTCCAACACTTTATGGCCCTAAAGCGACGACTCGCAAAAAGTACAGAGCTGAAGGATCAGTATTCTGAATTTATGAATGAATACATAAACCTCGGTCATATGAAGGAAGTCAAACTGGATCAGGTCGAACGTCCCTACTGCTTCCTACCTCACCATTGTGTGATCAAACCTGACAGCACTACCACTAAATTCAGGGCTGTGTTAGACGCATCTGCGAAGACGTCATCCAACCCCTCTCTCAATAATATTCTCTACACGGGCCCACTATTCAAGATGATGTATTCTCAATTCTCTTGAGATTCCGGATACCAACATTCGTCTTCACCGTCGATATAGAAAAATTGTATCGGCAGATACAAGTTGAGGAGGTTGACCAGAAATTTCAACTAATATGGTGTAGAAGTAATGAAAATTAACGGCTTAAATGCTTCAAACTGTCAACGGTTACTTACGGCACAACATGTGCTCCTTATCTGGCAACAAAATGCCTTCAAAGGTTCTCAGAAGAAGCAGCTGTAGAATACCCTCTTGGCGCCAAGGCATTAGCTCACGATTTTTATGTTGGGGAAGACATCAAGACAATTGGTTTGACTTGGCTACCTAAAACCGATGAGTTTCAAATCAGACCATCATGGAATAATAAGGACAAGGTCACAAAGATCATAGCACTCTCCGAAATCGCACACCTTTTTGACCCTCTAGGCATAATGGGTCCAGTTGTAGTAATAGCAAAAATACTTCTACAGAAGCTATGGACACTCAAGCTAGACTGGGACGCAGCTCTACCACAGGGACTGCACTCATCATAGATTAAATACCGAGAAGGGTTGAAAACATTAAGCAGCATAAAAATTCCAAGACACGTGCTAGCTCACATTGTGCCAAAGGCTGTGCAAATTCAAATTTTTGCGGACGCATCGAAAAAGGCGTATGGCACCGCAGCATACCTACGGGCTGTTGATAAGGATGATGTTATAATAGTGCGATTACTATGTGCAATGTCAAAGGTGGCTCCAATAAAGCAAACTACATTGTCAAGACTAAAACTCTGTGCAGCCAAAATGGCAGTCGAGCTTTCAGAACGGATTAAAAGAGACTTGACTTTAAAAAATGAGACCATATACTTATGAACGGATTCCGAAATTATCCTCAATTGGATAAACTCGCCCTCCTCGTCGTTCCACACTTTCGTTGCGAACCGAGTGTCCACGATACAACAACTGCCTGTGCCCCAGCAATGGCGACATGTAGGGTCTACGGATAATCCAGCTGATGTCTTATCAAGAGGAATCGCACCAGAAAGGCTAAGCTCTTGTAATATTTGGTTTTACGGAAATGAGGCAGCATGGCCAGTCCCATACATCAAGGGACTGCCGAATTCCAGTACTGAGAATCGACACACAATCGCAGCGACCACCACAGCAGATGATGATATACACTTTGTATACTCAGTGGATCATCGAAATTCCTTCGCTCGACTCAAAAGAATCGTGGCATATGTTCTCCGCTTCATTTCAAGGATCAGACGCCAGTCCTGTGAAACTAAGAGTGAACCCCATCTCAGCCTGCAGGAACTTCACGAAGCGGAAGAAACCATAATAAGACAAATGCAGGATCAAGAGTTTAATGGAGATATCTTTCATTTAAGGCAATCCGGAGAAGTGGCAAGGACAGGCGCACTGTCTAGCCTTACCCCCTTCTGGGATGAGAGAGGAATCATCAGGGTAGGGGGACGATTAGAGGCATCTAGCTTATCATATGATGCTAAACACCCGCAGCTTTTACCCTATTCTCATCAATTCAGTAAGCTGTTGATAAAGGACACGTACATAGAGAGATGCCACGTTGGGCCGCAGGCATTGCTAGCCATACTTAGGAAGAAATATTGGCCAATCAAGGGGAAAACTCTCGTCCGATCGGTAGTACAACGATGTTTACAATGCGCCAAGGCAAAGCCTAAGTTTTTATCTCAGCTAATGGGAGATTTGCCTGCAGATAGGGTGCAGCCAGCGCGACCATTCGTGAAAGTGGGAATTGATTTCTGTGGCCCTACATACAGTAACTTCAAAATCAGAGGGAAAAGACCAGAAAAGTCATATATAGCTGTTTTCTGTTGCTTTTCTACCAAGGCCACGCATCTGGAAGTAGTGAGTGATTTATCTTCAACGGGCTTTTTGGGAGCTCTCAAGCGCTTCATAGGACGCCGGGGTACTTCCAGGAACATTTACTGTGACAATGCCACCAACTTCGTGGGAGCTAAAAACCAACTAGAAGAAATAAAGGACATGATGACAGATAACAAGACGAGAGATACCATAGCAGCAACTTGCAGTTCGAAAGGAATTGAATTTCACTTCATACCTCCGCGCGCACCGAACTTTGGGGGACTCGAGGAGGCGGCAGTTAAGTCCGCAAAGTTCATGATGTAAAGAACAATTGCCTCAGCCGCACTGACTTACGAAGAACTTGAGACGGCCGTAGTTGAAATAGAAGCGATACTTAACTCCAGGCCAATAACCCCAATGTCCTCAGACCCCAATGACTTAATGGCGTTGGCACATGGGCATTTTCTCATTGGGGAGCCTTTGACAAGTTCCATAGATCCTAGCACTCAACCCCAGCATACAAGCCTCATCACTCGCTGCAAACTCGTCTTGCACATCAAAAATGAATTTTGGCGCTGCTGGTCTAAGGAGTATTTAAGCCAACTTGCAAACCGATATAAGTGGAAACAGCGGTGTCAGAACATCGAACCAGGCCACATTGTCATAATTAAAGAAGACAATACGCCCGCCTTGAAGTGGCCACTGGGACGTATAATTAATGTCATCAGGGTCAATGATGGTCTAGCGCGAGTGGCAGATGTTCGAACGTCAAGTGGTATTCTCCGACGAGCAATACATAAGCTAGCACCTCTTCCTGTTGAAGAAGAGCAATCTTCAACGAAGCCTGTCGACGGCGTACCGCACTCACTAAAGCCTATCAAGTGTAACAGCAATGATGGACAAAACATCTCGAAAACGCAGAACAATGTCAGTCATAACTCAAGTCCCATCGATAAAGACGAAAACCCCTCAAATAAGGGTAATACGAATCCAAGAAAAAGGGCTCGGCGATCACTAGGCAGCGCAATAGTTTCAATCCCAGCCTGGTATATATTTTGAGAACTTGGGAACAGCCAACATAATCTCAAGCGAATGGAATATCATTGCCTATTATGATATGCAACCTTACTGGAGCGAATTTGAAGTATTTGCATACTACACCAATACCTTAAAATATTCTGTCATCTAATGAAGGAAAGGGATATCTGTCTAAGAACTGTGGGTCGCTTTCAACACCTAAGTGATGAATTGTCCAGAAATAATGAACTGTTACTTCCGAAAAACTCATCCAGAGTAAAAAGAGGAGCACTGGATTTCGTAGGTAACATTGCAAATGTGTTATTAGGGAGTTTTAAACTCCAACTATGCAAAAGCTTGTTTTAAAACCAAACTTCTCTCATAGATGTGACAGTAAATGTAACCAAAAGGAACCAGCAAATCATAGATAAGCAATTCAAAAACCTTGAATTCCACATCAATGAGCTAACCAAACAAATCAACAGTTTAAAGGAAGAGCTTCATCAACAAAGGATATCTGAAAACTTCACATCCTTAACGATTCAAGCAACTTTGTCCGCATTAAATTTTCAGCGAATTCAATTATTAATATTGAATGTGCTCATCGACACTAATCATGGGAAAATCAACCCACAACTCATATCGCCCCTGCAACTAAGAAGAGAGCTGTCTACAATAAAGGATCATATACCCTTGTCACTGAGGCTTCCAACGACACAGGATGATACACTAACGTTATACAATCTAATGACCAGTGAAGGAAAGATTTCAACAAGTCATATAATCTTCAAAATCAATCTACCACTATTAGCACTGGAAGATTTTGAGCTCTTTAAGGTTATATCTGTACCAGTATTGATCAACAATACTTTTCTGACAATTAAGCCGTCCTTACCATTCTTAGTAATAAACCTCCATCGTGACCAATACTACCCACTTACAGAACAAGATCTGAACATCTACCCAACAATTGCAAGGATGTCTTATTCACCTTCAGGCAACTTGACTAAACTTGTTATGCCAACCCAGACACCCTTCTCTTCTAATGAGACCTACCGTTATTATCCGAGCTGGGAAGACCTAGACGACCTCAAGGGACAGCTTCAGCAAGTCTATAAGGAACTGCCAACAAAAATTCATGTTCACAGAAATGATATCCATCAATTTGCAGTATCATATATTGGACTACTACTAGCCGCAGCCGTCATTCTCTACATTGGTTGCAGATTCCGTGCAACGTTTTGTCAGCCTTTTTTCAAGAAGAAACCTAAACCTGCAATGCGGGGGAGAATGTTTATCCAAAACATACTTATTCATAGTTATTCAATAAAAATTCTTGCAAAGAAACTGCATACATGTAATACATAAATTCTTACGAGTTACAGAAGAATTTGCTGATAACAAAATCAGAAAGCTTCAGGCCAGACGTAAACTGACACTTTTGTTTTTCTCAACCGCGGTGGCTTGTGAAAAAAAATTTGCTTATTTAATTTCTTTTCTCACACATTATTCTAATTTATTGTATATAAACCCGAATTTGGAAATTAATAGATATGAGTTTTGCACAAACTTTCGGCGGCGTGTTTTAATAGTACCAGTTTTTTCGCGTTTAATCATTTTCCCTTTCAGCAAACCCCTGGTGTGGTGGTTCAAGTACCGCGCACACCTCATCATTCAAGTCAAGGTACAAGAACCTTTGGCTTTTCTACAAACATAAAGTAAAAGCACTTTATACAATACAAGTTCGACATCGTCTTAAAAAGGATCGGGTTATCAGACGGGCAAATCATCCATTGATGACAAATTCAACTGCTTCCATAATTCCGTAATTCTTTCTGCAACAGATAGTTGTTCATACAGAACTTCTTATATGACTACACTTAAATATGCATTTTCACTTTCAGTATTCATTTTACACCCGTAAATATCTTTCTATACTTTTTAAAATAACCGCATTACATGGGCATTACACTTGAAAACGAACTGAAACTACTCGATTGACAAACGCGACTGCACTTGATTACGTGAGACGAAGTATACAATTTTGGCAAACGGCTATGCTTTCCTAGGCTTCTCTTCAAATAAGGACAAGCTACATTAGATTCTGAATAAATCACTTTCCTTCTAGGAATGTGTATTTTTATTTGAAGGGTACTAAAAATAATTAAATCAATGTAAGTTTTACATCGAACTGACATTCTTTTTACTTATAACAAGGTTGCGTTCATACCATCTGGCTTTTCACTAATTTCATGCTGATTGCTAGAATCAGTGAAGTGATATCACCAAAAGGATAAATATTATTATTATTTTGATTCAATAAGTGAAATTTTCTTAAATCAATTAACTAATTAATTAAGATTGCTAAAATTTTTTAAACATTAATGGAAATATCTAAGAATTATTGATAATTTCATTCAAATTGTGAGATTTGTCATTAAATCAGGGAAAGGTCAAAATTGTTAAATATACGAAGGTCAGTTTTTAATATTAAGAATGTAATTTTTCGGAGTGTTAGAATATAATATATTACACAACGCAATTTCAGTCTCAATGCAGTAAGTACTGCATACTGCATACTTCATACTTCATCAGTGTGACCGCCGCCTGTTGTGCTTAAGCAGTAATATTTAAAATATTCATCATTTATTCGAAAATTAGGATAAAAGTGTGTACCAAAAAATTTGTGAATAGCAAGAAACAATTAGCACTTCAACAGCAAAAAAAGCGCCGTGCGCAAGTCGTCGCCAATAACAAACTATAATCTGACTCCAAATCTGAAAGTCTCGATCCTTTTTCCAATTTGACAGCACATCGATCAACTTGGTGATTTATTTAAGTGCTCCGTGTAACGACTGAACCAATTATTCTTAACTAGACATTTGATTTCGTTTAGCGATGCTTCAACTGCAATTAGAATCAGAGATCTTATTGCCGGTATCGACGGGTATTTCGGGTCCTGTAAGCATTTTAGAATTATACTTTATTTCGGACAAATGCAATGTAAACAGTCGCTATAAAAATCGAGCCACGTTGGCTGTATTTCTAACTTGTGGAGTCTATATTCCCTATTTTTTTTTAATTTTCGCTATCTTGCTCCAATCTGTTGTCCCTTTCTGACACACGGGCTTATATGAAAAAATGAAAAATCGCGAATAACTTTTTAAGGGTGTCTTTGATTTACGAAAAAAAAATTCGTTATACTCGTCACGTAAATTTACGCCGGTAAAACGGTTCGTGCCCCGGGATAAAATAAATGGTAACGCAAATTACGTTTTGACGCGCAGCAGTGATAGGTGTACTTTACCTGTAAATTGTAAATTATTCTTCACGTTTTCTCAGGTGTTTTAATTGACAGCATCGTTGGAGCACCTTAACAAATGTTTCTTCACCACCAGGTGATGGATGCCGGCGGAATATTAGTAGCACTGTCATCACCAGTATACCTTGTGGGACTCCGCTGCTAAAGAGGGGCAACATTTTTTATACGGATCATTGAAAAACTACTGCAAGTGAGCCTCTGCAAACTTTTAATTAGCTCTGTGCTAGAAAATTATACTTTTGTATTTCTCGATTTGTTTACATTTTTTTATATTCTTTTTGTTGCATGTTCTGCTCAAACTTTACTTGCTTGTTATATTTCCTATATTTAACTGCTTTAATGAAATTGGACTAATTTCTCTATATTGCTCTTTTTAGCATACCTTCGGGAAGTCCAGGGTGCTGACGCACGACACTCCCGCCCATTAAACGGTTACGTTCAACATAAATAGTATTTTCTTCGTTTTTGTTTTTGTTTTTAACTCCGAAATTCATGATATTTTAAGAATAATAGAACAATCCATTTGCCAAATATTCTTAAGTTATAACTCATAATAAATACTATTTGAGATCTCACTTAAGTTTGATATTTGTCATTTCAATTCATTATGCACTATTCAACTTCAATGAGTTTTAGTACAATATTCAAATCCAATGGGTCTTAGTAGATAGATTTTAAGTTTAGTTCATTTAACTTATCCTGATTTTTGTTCTGTAATACTATCTCTTATTTATTTATTTAATACTGATTATTATTTTTAAATTCATGCGGCATTCAATACTTCCTAACTTCCCTTTTTTTATACCCTAGATGAAATCTATAGGGTATATAAAGTTTGTCATTCCGTTCGTAACACCACGCAATAATGATGGTAGAGCAAAATGGATTGGACACCCACACGTAATATTAAAAGTAATTTTGATTTTTGCATTTCAATCCGCCTGTCTGTACGTCTGTGAGCACGATAACTCGAGAATGAGTTCACTTAGAAAGCTGAAATTTTGTACATGAACCATAAAAAATAAAAGTGAGCTTATGTTCGAAAATGAGAGAAATCCGGCAACTCCTTCGTGGGGTTGCCATACAAAAATTTCGTTTTCCACTATATATATGAACACTGCCTGGGAACACGTCGACATAGAGAGCTGACATTTGGAACATAGTGTTTTTATAGTAACAAAAAATGAAATTTCAAGAATAGACTGAAAAGGGCAAACCCTTCTTGCTGTAGCCATATAAAAATTTAGGTTTTTTACGTATACTGTGAAAACGTTCAGTCCTAAACATTTTTATTGTACCAAAAACTTCTTAGGAATACGAAATTATATAAAATTGGTTTTATAATCATTTTTTCTGTCCGACGAACCGTTCTAGGAATATATGTATATGCGAAAAACCACTTGAAAAATCAAACTTGCTAAATCACTTATTACCTCTGATTGATCATACTGAAATATATCGGTGATTGTCAGCGAATAAAATCTGAGTTCACCTCTGCGTGTGAAGAAAAGTTTATTTTCTAGTTTTTCATTTGGCTTGGCCTCAGTTTTGTTTGAAAACTCGTTTTTTACTTATTTTATATATGTACATGATGTTCTATATGGAGAAGTGTTTAAACTCACAGGGCCGTCATAATCAGTTTCCACATGCGAAACTGGCTTGGAGATGTTCACCCCGTGGTGTCCGAAGATTCCTCATTAATTGGGATCCCTATTTTTAACGACATGCTACGCGTGCTTTGCACGGATTTATTTTTCGCGCAATCGTCCTTTAAGCGTTCAAGATCCAGTACAAATGTCGACTGGTATTTAATCCTAAACAGACTCGTCCATGTAATGTATCAGTTTGCAACTGATCAATTATCGTATTCGTGATGTGATGTTTTTGGTATATGAAATATTAGCATTCTCCAGTCGCCCTCTTATTCTTATCACATCTCGTTTATCTAAAAAATGTGTTGAGAGTTAACAAACGACTTTTTGTAGACAACAGCGAGCCTGCCTTTAAAGACGCATACTCCTTGGAAAATGTGGTTCTTTGAATCAATTTGAAATGTGCTCCGACAATTCTGCGCAATTGGTTCTATCATTGCTACAATACTGGTTAATTTTGAGATCGACAATAGTTCAGCAAAAGTTCTGTGTTGATTTGTGCTTGGAATGATGTTGACACTAATTTTTTTGCCTGCACTTGTGGGTAGTTTTATGTTATAATTGTGTTTGGCCATTGTTCCCTTTCTTTATAAAGCCACTCAAGGCCATGCCACCATAAATTATTATTAATTAATTCGTCAGCTAGGACACCTCTTGTGGTGATGTAAGCAGGATTATGACCAGTCGCCAATTATCTGAATATACGCTGCCTTCAATCTCCATGACTCGGTTAGCCACATAGGTTTTCCATTAGTTGGTTTGCTGCGAATCCATTGCGGGGTTATCATGAATTCGGATCATGCGATGATTTGAGGATATTTCAATTGCATATCCCGTACTGTGGTTTTATTTAGTCTAGATAGATCAATGCTCCCCGAAATTCTAGTCGTAGGAAAGTTATCGGCCGTATTGGAGCCACCTTTGTCTTGGACGCTACCATTTGAGTGGTCACCTTTCCCTCGTTGTCTTCTACTCGTATATATAGCACAGCTGCGAAAGCTTTGATGTACGCATCACAAAAACCACGCAGTTGTATATTGCGAAATTGGTTTTGCGTTCCTACCCATTTCGGCACGTTTATTCCTTCCAACCTCCTCAAATCCATTGAGTGCAATATTGTTATCAACCTCGAGTCCCACGAACATCCAGCTATCCATAATGTTTAATTCCTTAGCCACAATAATTACAGGGCCAATCCAACCCAGAGGATCGTACAGTGGTGCCTCTGATAACATAGCTATTTCTGTTTATACGGGGTGCCTTTGTTCTAGCATGATGGCAAAATCAAAATAATCAGATGCCGAGGGCACCATATAATGCCCAGAATTCTGATGACCTCGTTTTCATCAAACCTCAATACACCAACCTGCAGCTCCCTATCCTCTATGGGCACCTGCTGTAAAACGTTTAAATTACGACTGGCCCATTTGCGCAAGTTGAAGCGTCCTGACCTCAACATGTTATTACATTCCTTTAAAGTTCTTTGTCTTCTACATAAAAATCTGTAAATGTTTGATGTTAAAGGCCAGGCATCTTTTCAATCCGTCGCCAATTGTTGCAATGTGAGTATTGCTGGTGCTCGTGTATACCCAATATTGATGTGAAGAATTAAAAGTCTGTTGTTTAAATTCTTGGTATTTCTTGGTATTTTCTTGATCCTTTTATTTATTTCTGTGATCCAAGTAAAATAAAGTACACGTTATAATTAATTCTTACTTTAGAAAAACCACCTATCCTGGAACAAACCTGACGTAAAAACTAAACTTCTTTATTTTTGTTTATATATATCAAAATCGCGGCCTACTATATATATCCCTCTCCAGTTTGCAAAGTATCTTTTCGCTGAACTTAGCGCAAACCCTATAATTGTAATGTGGCCACCTATGGTGGCTCGCCACGCGTCGCCAATCCGCCACAACACTTCCCCACCAGCGAAACCGTTGATTTAGCGATACATGTATTTTCGTGGAGGTTGAGTGGTACGTCCAATTGTGGTAGTTTGCTGTCGCACAATTGTATTTCCATCCGGGAGAATCCTAACACCTCGAAAGTTACATTCATTAGGTGGTGTGTTTAGTGTAATATCCAGGTGTGTTTGAGGTGATACTATTGTTTCTGGAATTGTAAATGCACGTGTGCGATTAGTGTCGCGGTTGCTGATTGATTTTAAGGTAAATGGTTGAGCCGGCTATTCACCACTCATTGGTGGGAGCGTTAACTGTCAGCCACTAACTTGGTCTTGCTGTCCCTGAAGAATCTCGTTGTTCGTTTCGCTAAAACATGGCTTCAATCTGTTTAAGCAAACGTACTATTTTTTTTGACAATTAGCGTGAAGTATTTCTCTTTCCTCGCGATAATTTCGTACGGTCGTTCATAACGGGGTTGGAGAGAAGCTGGAACCGAGTCTGTTCGTGAAAACGCGTGTGAGCAATATCGAGGTTTTTGAATTTAAAATAAGTTGGCGAGAATGATTGGAGGCCTAAACGGGTTAAGCAGAATCTGGAACCATTGGATGGGGCATAGCAGCGATGGTGTCAACATGTATGTCTTGTGAGCGAGATTATGCACAGAATCAAAAACTTGCTTTCTATATTGGCAAGGGATGACGGTCTTGCTCCGATATGAGAATCCTCACAGAATAGCTGCTTATTTGTCTTGACAATTGGCAATTTCTCGAATTTATATTGGGAGTTTTGTACCAGTTTGTCTAATTCATTGTCCTCAATTTGGGTATCGGCAATAGCTCCGAAATCTATAATGCTGGCAAGGTGAATCTCATCTAACCGTGATAATGTGTCGGCGACGATGTTATCCTTACCTGCGACGTTCCTGAAGTCCGTAGTAAACTGCCCTACGAAATCTAAATGCGGTAATTGCCTTGGGAAAGCTTTGTTCAGATTTTTCCTGAATGCGAATGTTAGATGTGTGTGATCAGAGTACAGGATAAAAGCTCTTCCTTCTAAATGGTAACGAAAATATTTGATGCCCTGATAGGGAGCGAGTAGTTTTCTGTCGTAAGCACTATAATTGCTCTGAGCGTTGTTCAGCTTGACAGAATAAAAACCGAGTGGTTTCCAGTGATTCTCGACTTTTTGATGGAGTGCGGCTCCTAGGCTGAGTCTGATGCATCCACGTATAATGCAAGTTCTGCCGGAAGGACAGGAGGGTGGTTTCAGACAGCTGGGAGTTAACCTCCTCGAAGGCTTGGATGGATTCCCTAGACCAGTTGATGATCTGTACTCCCTTCTTCTTAGGACCTGTTAAATAATTGTTAAGGAGAATCTGATGACTGGCCACATTCGGAAGAAATCGACTATAAAAATTCATCATGCCTAGAAAACGACGTAGGTCTTTTTCAGTTTTAGGTGTGTTAATGTTTGAAATGACCGCAATGCGCTCTGGAGAAGGTTTTATTCCTTCAACTGTAACGTGACATTGATAAAGCTGTGAGCTCGTTTTATGACATCTTATTTCTTTGTTTTACTCACTGTGTACCACTTGTTAGTTCGAAACGTACTTCGCATTGTCAACCGTGGATCAATGGCTCTTTGAAGCATCTTAAAAATTTGAGGAATAAAGCTTGGAGGAGGTTCTGTTCCTCAAGGAGCGATGCTGATTACGTAACTTATTCTAATTTGCGTACTCAGTACCTATCGTACCTGACTGAGTCTTATACTGATTATATACATAGAATGAGGTCGGCCTTGCGTACGGAACCTAAGCAATTTTGGAAGTTTGTGAACTCTAAGCGCAACTGTGATGGATACCCATCATCGTTGCGTCTTGGAAACATAGATAGTGTTGATCCCTTGGAGACTTCCAAACTTTTTGGTGACATCTTTAAAACTGCCTTCTGTGATAACCACTGTGATATTAGTTATAACGATTTTATCCATTTGACGAAGCTTCCGATGACTTCTCTTCAACCTAAGGACCTGTTGTTCGATGAAGCGTCTGTCTTCAAGTACATTTCAAGCATAGCTGATAGTTTTTCTATTGGTCCGGATGGCGTTCATTCTACGCTCATAAAACATTGTGCTACGTCCATCGTTTCTGTTTTGTGTTATTTATTTAATTTATCTTTAACCTGTGGTCTTTTTCCTAAACAGTGGAAGCTTTCTTTGATTATTCCTTTTCACAAGAAGGGTAATAAGTGCGACATTTCTAACTACAGACCCGTCGCTAGGTTGTGTTGTATTGGTAAGATATTTGAAGCCATGGTTTGCGATGTTTTGTCGTTCCACTGCAAGCCTTTCCTGCGCTCTTTTCAGCATGGCTTTACGAAGGGTAAATCTACTACGACTAATTTGTTAGAGTTTACCAATTTCTGCATTTCTGCAATTGAAAGCGGAAAGCAAGTTGATTGCATATTCACGGATTTTAGTAAAGCTTTTGACCGAATCAACCATAAAATCTTGATTCATAAGCTGACTCTTCTTGGTTTTCCTTCTGTTTTTGTAAATTGGCTTCATTCTTATTTATCGGATCGTACGCAGCGAGTTATATTTCGCGAAGCTCTTTCTGACGTAATAGATAATACTTCTGGTGTTCCTCAAGGCAGCCATCTCGGACCACTCCTTTTTATTATTTTCATTAATGACGTATCTCTGATTTTGACTAATTCAAGAATACTTTGCTATGCTGACGATGCCAAAATCTTCCGTATTGTTTCTAATGAAAACGAGTGTGGAATTCTAAATTTGGACTTAGACACCTTTCATAAATGGTGTGCTATTAACTGTCTTCCTCTCAACATCAACAAATGTACTGCTATGTCCTTTTCTCGTAAAAGGAGGCCCTTGAACTTCAGTTATACCTTAGATGGATGCTTATTATCTAGACTTGACAAAACCAAGGACTTGGGTGTCTTCCTTAACACACGTCTTTCCTTCGAGGATCATATTAATACAATCGTTGCCAGGGCTAATGCTACTCTGGGGTTTGTAAAGAGATGGTCAAAGGAGTTTAATGATCCACTCATAACGAAGGTCCTTTACTGCACATTCGTTAGACCTATTTTGGAGTATGCCAGTCCGGTCTGGTCTCCTTTTTATGCTGTATACATAAATCGTATTGAGGCTGTGCAGCGGAGATTCGTTCGTTTTGCTATGCGTGGACTTCATTGGCATAACCCTATTATTTTACCTCCATATGTTGATAGGCTTAAACTTTTTCCATTGGATTCTCTTGAAAATAGGCGAATAACTTCCAGAGTTGTTTTTGCGTTTCAGTGTATACAGGGAGCGACAAATTCTCCTGAGCTCTTAAATACTTTCAATATATCTATTCCTGCGCGCTCCTTGAGGAACCACGACTTCCTCGTCGTTCCTCATCATAGTACGAACTATGGTTTTCACGAGTCGATTTCATCAATGTCTCGTCTCTTTAACAACCAGTTTGATTGCATTGACTTTCATCTTTCAAAAAGTCAATTAAGAGATCAGCTTAGTTAAAGTTACTTTTCATTTTATTATTATTGTTTGTTCACTTTTGGTCATTATCATTGCTTACATATGTATAATTTTCTTTTTCTTTTTGTAAACTTAGTAGTCAGATCTTTGATGAAGTTCTAAATAAATAAATAAAACCAAATGACCTAAGAATTAAACCTGTGATTGTAAAAACATGCACGTGTTGACATTTAATCTTAGACCAATTCGGCTAACCGCGTGAAAATTTTCTCAAATGGGTTAAATGTTCTAAATTAAATCGGGAAAAATTGTTTGTCGTCGAGGTAGACAAAATAGAACGAAAATTCTTGGAGCACGGTGTTAATAAACCTCGGAAAAGATTGTGCTGCGTTGCATAGGCCAAAGGACATGCGCGCGAACTCGAATAGTCCAAATGGTGTACATATAGCAGTTTCGGGAATGTCCTCGGGTTCATTTAGAATTTGGTGATAGGCCTTAGCCATATCTAATGACGAAAAGAATTTGCATTCTTGCAAGTGATAGACAAGATCATGCATACTCGGAATGGAATAGCGGTCGGGGACAGTACGAGCATTTAAAAGCCTCTAGTCTCCACAAGGCTATATTCACCATTTTTCTTTATGGCGAGACGTAATGAGGACCAACTACTGCTTGAAGGCCTGCAAATTTCCTGTTTTAAAAGTAAGACAAATTCTTTTCTGGCTGCTGCCAGATTTTCGGGTGAGAGACGACGTACCCTGGACGCGATGGATGGCCCATGACCGCGTGAATAACAGAAGAATTTTTAAAGGTACAAACGGCTATTTAATCGGCCACTTCCACCCGTCGTCAATGGCGGAGGGCCGTTTAGTTTGTGGAAGAAGAAATAACCGAATTGGCCCTAGCATCTTGCAGTTTAAAGGAGCAAGGTGGAATGCATTTTCTTTGTTCGTGAGTGTATGTTTTATGGTACCAGCAGACGTTACGTTGATGTCCAAACTGTAAACGTGGTGATCGCGATCTCTGTCTGAACTTACTTCTAAACTGGAAGCTATTAGCACCTTGAGGGTTTTGTGTAGAGTTAATGAATTTGCAACCAGTTTGGTCAATTTCCGAGCTTCTTCGGTTAGTAAAGAAAGACCAGAATTATGGCTTTCAGCATTCGTGGAGACAGCATACATCTGAGGGTTGGCATTGAGCTCGGCGATGGTGTCAGCCCATGCTGCTAATGACTCCAGGCCCTCCTTGTTGCAGGCAAGAATAGCCTGCATGTGAGCAGGCAACCGTTGAAGCCAAAGTGACCTGAGTACCTCCTCGGACAATTTGCCATTGTTTAAATTTCGGATCTCTCTTAACAGATGCGAGGGTTGTGAATCACCTAAGGGTAAGTCGGTCAACAGCTGCTTTAATCGGCGGGGTTTACTGCCAGAGAGTCTGGAGATCAATGCTTCCTTTGACCGGTCGCATTCATTCCCCTCTGGAGGGTTGTAAGTGATGTCACTCATAATTTTGACGATGTGTTCATCAAGCGCTGCTTTTGTGTGGTAGTACAAGGTCTTTTGTTGAGTTATGCGTGCTACAGCAAACAGTGCCTCTAAATGGAAGAACCACAATTCTGGGTTACTTCTCAGGAACGTCATGCCTTTAAAGGACACAGCATTAAGAGCAGGCTCCAACAATCCAAAATTCGACTTACCGTTTTCAGCAGTCCCCGGCGGGGCACTGCCCCGATCAGTAGTAATGTTTGACAGGTCCTCAACAGAAGACCATTGGTCAGGCATTTTGATAGATGACGAATGAAAAACGAAATTAAAATTAAACCACAGCAGAGTCAACGACCGGCCAAACCACAATCGACCTTAACCGATTAAAAGAAATGCACGCTTTGGAAACTGGAAAAAGTTTACACTCGTGAATTCATAAATTTGTGTAAATAGCGTAAAACGAGCTTAATTAAAACAATATATATAAATAATGGTAGTAATGTTAAGACATAATGGGTTTCTCAAACCTTTCTTTTTTCTCTACCAAAAAGGGGTTTTGTGTTGCCAGTCGGGGTCACCAGTTTTGGCGTAATGGTTGTTACACCAATATTTGCTAGTCTCTTTTCACGGTACTGTGTTTTTCACTGATTCGTACAGAGACTAGAGTGAAGTCCGTGGACGTTTACGTCTAGTTTCTGGGATAGCAATCTTTGAGGCTAAGGGGGGAAGGAAGAAAACGACCAGCTGACCCAATGTCAAGCTGGCCTATACATATGGTTCGGTTCGACTTGATAGCCTTTGTTGCTCTGATCTTGAGTTTGGGATAATTAGAATACTGACACGGTATCGTCCCTTCGTGGTAAACAGTAGTGTGAGTCAAAGACAGGTTGGCCGGCGATGCCCAGTTAACAGGCTGGTACACAAACCAATAATGTGACGTATATGCACATACTTCGTTAACGCAACAAGCGATCCGCTTCCTCGATTCTCCTGGCTTCTAATTTACTGTAGTCTTCAGTAGAGGTCAGTGTCTCGCAATTCTACTTGATACACAAAACAGTGATAACGAAAGGAAAGAAGCACAAGCACAAACGAGAAAACTGCTGCCACTTGGACGAACGTGAGAATGTATACCCAATATTTATGTGAATAATTAAAAGTCTGGAGTTTAAATTCTTGGTATTTCGTGGTGTTTTCTTGATCCTTTTATTAATTTCTGTGATCCAAGTAAAATAAAGTAAACGTTATAATTAATTCGTACTTTAGAAAAACCAACTATTCTGGAACAAAACTGAGGTAAAAACTAAACTTCTTTTTTTTATTTATACATATGAAATGCGCGGCCTACTATATATATCCCTTTCCAGTTTGCAAAGTATCTTTTCGCTGAACTTAGCGCAAACCCTATAATTGTAATGTGGCTACGCGACACCAATTCGCCACAAGTTGAGTTTTAACTGCAATGGTAGCAGTTATTCGGCCATTTTAAACAACTCGTCGCGAGTTTGGAGTGTTGGAACTCGGTTTAGTGCCGTGACCGCCAAGGGGAAGGGCTTTTATACCCTATATTTTAATTTCACAGCCAAGTTAAGTCTGCTCCATTTTGCCTAAATACATCCGCATTCAGGGTAGTGTAATTTCACTGCTCTGAATGCAATTAATCGGTACCCACTGCTAAGCATCTGACTGCTTGTTTGGGTGCAAAGGTCAGCACGGTAGGCATAAGACTACTGCTGCCTTGTACTCAGCTAGCGGTTTGGCTTGCAGTTGGGTCTCGTTGTCGTGGTCAGTTCGGTAACTGCGTGCATTTAATTGTAATTTTGTGCGCTTTTGCTCATATGGGATAATGCAAGAATTTTTCTTTTATTTTTGCAATATTCGCAGCTTACGAAAAAATAATTTCTCGGTATATTTCCACTTTTCTTCTTTTAAACCGGCTGTGTTGGCCCTAAGTGAAACCAAGGTTGCTTCTGTTGCTGATATCAATTAGTTTTACTTACGGGGTTAAAAGTTAGTGCCACTCTTCTCACCTCAGAGGGAAATCTCTCTGTACATTCGTAATGCTGGGCCTTTCTCCATTGTCCCCGAATTTGCTTCAACTAATCCAGAGTTTAATTACATCTGGATTAGATTTAACCTTCATCAACACATCACTTATTTTTGTTTTTTATACCGCAGCCCCAATATTTTTGACGCTGACACTGTATGCTCATTAGATTCTCTATCCTCCAATATAGAAAATATTTTAATCAAATCTCCTACATCCCTAATCGTTATTTCTGGCGATTTCAATGTCCACAACATGCAGTGGCTCAGACATTCTTCAACCGCAAGTCCAGCGGGGAGACATGTTGAACTATTAAGCGAGTCATTTAACTTGCAACAGTTAGTTGATAGCCCAACTCGTTTGTCATTGCGCCAACCTATTAAACCATCATCTCCTCTTGGCAGCTCGGATCATTGTCTCATTTCAGCACAATTCCCCACACCATCACTGAAACCCACCAGTCGCCCCCGTAAAAAGCTATTGGTGTGGCAACATGATCAAGCTAATTGGGCTTCACTTAACAAATTCGTTCGAGAATTAGACTGGTCTGAGTGTTTTTCCTCTAGAGATGTTGAGTGTTGCTCTGAATCTATTGTCAACATCTTATGGTTTGGGATGTGCAGCTTCATTCCGCGCAGTAACAAGAATATTAAACCTAAAAATTCATCTTGGTTTAACAATGACTGTTATACAGCCATTAAAACAAAGAAACTGCATTTCAGGCATATAAGCTGTGCCATTCTGCGGAATTGACACAGGTCTATAGAGAAGCAAATCCATTATTGAACGATCCAAGGTCCAGTTTAACCAAAACGTTAGATAGAAATTCTTTACTAGTCGAAAGGGCAGTAAGAGTTCTCGGTCTCTAGTTAAAACAGTCAAACACAACTTCACCAGCTCTTCAGTAGCGCCCCTAATTCACAACTGGGATGTGTACACGGAATCATTGGACAAAGCTAATTTGTTGGGACTACCATGCGATTGCAGGCAAAGACCGTTACATTTCCGTACGAGGAAGGACTTCAAAGTGCTCCCAGGTGTCAATGTGTCTAGGGCTGCTGGGCCTGATGGTATTTAGCCCCTGGTACTCAACTTCTGCGCCCCTTCTTTAGCTAAGCCCCTACGCAAACTATTTCACCTGTCCTATTCGACAGGAGTCTTTCCTTCGGCATGGAAGCTTGCACATGTTCAGACAATACCCAAAAAAGGAGAGGCAAACGATCCCTCAAATTATAGACCAATTGCCCTAACTTCGATTCTTTCGAAAGCTTTCGAAACACTCATCAACACCGACTTGATGAAATATCTAGAAACTAATCACCTTATTAACGATCGCCAATACGGCCTTCGTGCTGACCGCTCTACTGTACATTTACCGACATTCCTTACCGAGCGTTGGAATCAATGTCTCCATAATTTGTTGCATCTGAGATCATTGCATTAAATATCTCGAAGGCCTTCGGTAGCGTCTGGCATCCTGCTCTTTTAGCTAAACTTCAGGCATTAGGTCTAGACCCTCTTCTCTTAATATGGATTGGAAGTTCTCCCGCCGTTCAATTCAGGTTATATAGGACGGAGTTACTTCGGATCATTTCATAATTCATGCTGGTGTACCGCAAGATTCTGTGCTCTCTCCTACTCTCCTCCTAATTTTTAATCATATTCATAGCTTTCAATCTTATTCATAGCTTTGCAGACGACAGCACCCTTGATTTTGTGTATTTGTCCGACCCTATTGTAAGGAACCATTTCCAAGTCACCTCTTTTCTTCACCAAAATAACACAAATGTATAATTTTAGACCTCACTGCAGTTGAGATTAGTCACTCATAATTTCATAACCGACTGTAATCTTCTCATTCCTATCCCTACTCTAGCACAATGTACAAATTACCGAAATGTTCTAGTAACTGCCGCTAGAAAAAGTATAAAAGTACGCACACCATTCATTCGAGAGCTCAGTCGGTACCTGGCTGAGACTGGATAGGAGTTTTCGTGAATTATTTCTGGGGACTTCTTTCTTGTTGGACACCGGCCCATTGGCTGTAGCCCGGTCCTGTCCTCTCCTCCGTACACCTTCGTGATGTATTTCTGTAGGTGTTTTCTATTCCGTACACTTTCGTGGTGTATTTCTGTGAGTGACTTATTTCCGTTTCGCACACTCTCGTGATGTGTTTCTGTGAGTGTTTTTATTCCCGTCAGTAACCTATTTCTACGACACGCCCTCGTGATGTATTTCGGTGGTTGTTTCTGTCCCGTAAGATAGATCCGTAGAGAGTAATATAGTACTGGTCAGGAAATGGTCTCGTCTTGCATGCATTCATTAAAATTACCATTGTAATAAAATAAAGGACAGATACAGAGAAATTTGTGAACAAGTGTACTATTCCTTTAAATATATATATTTATAAATATGATTAGAATAAGTTGCAAACAGTGAAATTTTATATTAGGGTAGATGTTAAGCGAGAATATATAATTGATTATTTGTTTATGTAAATGGGCCTTGTTACTTATTGACCCTGGCGTAACTCACGAGCACCCGGAATCCTTAACAAGGGCTCGGAAGGAAAACCCGTTACACTTTAGCTGATTCCCGTACGAATGTTATAGCTGACAAACGAAGCCACATGTTCAGTTCACTAAACTATGACCTCACAACAAACTCGCTTGGGGCAGAGGGAATCGGGTCTTGCTTAATGCTTCCAAAGCACAATGTTCTCTGTTATCATTTAAACGTACTCCAACTCCCACTCAACCCATTTCTGTCGATGGAGAAGATATCTGAAACTCACCATCTCTTAACATCTCAGGCATTGAAATATCCAACAATCTTAGTTGGTCTGGTCATATTTTTGGTATTGCCAAAAACGCGATAATATACCTGGGCTTCTTGCAAAAATGCAAGAAATATTTCACTTCATCAGATTTGGCGCAAATCTACAAGTCTCATATCAGGCCTAGATTAGAATATAGCTCCCATATTTGGGCACGAGCCTTCCGGCTTATTAGTGGTAACATATCAATAGCAAATAGTGATTCCCTAGAGCACCGACGTAAGTTTCCTTGGAAAAGCAAGTTCGCATATTTTAACACAAGTTTTGCTGAATCCGCTGTCAGCAAAGACCGTAATACGAGCCTTTCTTTCAGTTCAATGTGCTAAAACTAATGTTGAAGATAGGATCCCGATTTGCTAATATCCTGATATCCAGATCTGCAAAGTATCCGATTCCTAAAATCCGGATCCGAGTCCGGATCTGAACTATCCTGATCAGGATCCGAAGTATGTGGATCCAGACTAAGCGAAAAAGGTTCAAAATTTCATCCAGATTGCATTGCTTCATTGGGAAAATATAAATTTCATGTTGTTTCCATTTTCCAATGAAACAATGCAATCTAAAGAAAATTTGAAAATTTTTGCTTGGTCTGGATCCGGATAGCTCGGATCCTGATATTAGGATCCGGATTATTCGGATACCCGGATTTTAGGAATCAGATCCTAATTATTCCGGATAGCAAATTATCCGGATACTTGAAGGCTCTAGTTAAAACACAGTCGAATGATTGCTTCATTGGATTAAAATTTGCTGCTACTGCAGTGTGACCTAATGCTGAAAATTTAGACCAAAATTGAGACTCGAACCCAGATAACCCTAGCCTGATCTGGATGTCTTTTATTTTACTTATAATCATTTAAAAAAAAATTGTTTTAAACAATTTATCAAATACAACTTGTTAGAGCACCCTTTAAAACGATTACTACATAAAAAAAAACATGTAAAACCCAACCAATCAGATGAAATTTTACACCCGTAAATCGAATTAAATTAAAAAATATATTTTCTTGTGCCCAAGTGTTATTTTAATCCCCTATAAGGAATTAAACTCATTCCCACTTGAATTTTCAAAAGTTATTCTGACCTGAATCCTGCGAATGGGCAAGAGAGACGGAGCATGGTAAGCACTATCTCTACCTTATTCTTTCTGCGGTGATTGCACCTGTTGACAACATAAAAACATCAAATGGCATAAGAACACGTTCAGTAACCCATTGTTCGAACCAAATCGATCCGAATATATTTTTTTTTTAACACACACCTTCACATCCTGAAAACAAATGATCAAACTCTTAGGAAAATTAAATCTAATCTAATTACTCTTAATCAAAAAACAAAAAAAACAGCTACACAACCTAACAACTCCATGTATTTGTCATCTACATAACACATTGCACAAATACAATATATAAGTATAGCATATAGTATAGCATGAAGCAGTTCAAATTAAAATCATTTATATATTTGAACTGTTAGATTCGTTCTGAAAAGAATTCCAGCAAACGGAAAATATTACAAGAATACTATACTAAAATTGAGTTCTAAAAGGAAAACAAATTCAATCTAATTACAATTTTCTCAAAAATAGGTACAACATCGAACAGAAGCATTGTCATGTAGCATACAATGCATGGCACAAATATAATCAGATCAAGCCGATCAATTTGCAACTCTATCATTATCATCATTACAAGTACCATCCAAAGGGAATTTCTTCACTAGAGAGAATATTTTTTGCAAATATAATTCAATTTAACACAGCAGCATGGGTTGCTCTAAATTTCTTGTTGCTATGCATTTTTGTTCGTTGCTATGAGCATTTTATCGCTAGTACCGTAAGATCACAGCTACACTGCCAATTCTTGCAATCATGCGCCTCTGCAAGCAAGGGCTATAAAAGCGACAAGCTAACTGATCTCGATCTCTCTTTCTGCACTTGGCATCGCTTGGGGTAAGTTGGCTTTTAGCTTGTTAGGGACTAACATTTATATCGGGCATCGACTGGTATATTAATTACTAATAATCATTAATTTCTGGTCTCGACGGATATTAAATTATCTTACTTCGGGTCTCGACTTAACTTAAGATAACTCTTTAAGCGGGTCTCGACTGAATTAATGAACATTATCTCGTGTCTCGACTGAGATAATATTTTACTAACAAACACTTTATTTCTGGTCTCGATGGAAGTAAAGAATCTTACTTCGGGTCTCGACTGAAGTTAAGATAACACTTTAAGTCGGGTCTCGACTAAGATAATATTTTACTAACAAACACTTTATTTCTGGTCTCGACGGAAATAAAGAATCTTATTTCGGGTCTCGACTGAAGTTAAGATAACTCGACTGACTTAATGAACATTATCTCGGGTCTAGACTGAGATAATATTTTACTAACAAACATTTTATTTCTGGTCTCAACGGAAATAAAGAATCTTACTTGGGGTCTCGACTGAAGATAACTCTTTAAGCCGGGTCTTGACTGACTTAATGAAATTATCTCGGGTCTCGGTTGAGATAATATTACTAACTGTAACTCTTTATTTCTGGTCTCGACGGAAATTAAGAATTGTTCTAACCAAGAACAAAGAGCTTAACATTAGCTTAGAGCCAATTTCTCAAGTGCCAAGTTTTAGATCGGTGAGTACCAGCCATTTGTAACATTTTATTATTTATTCATATATCTATATTATAATACATTTACTCATATATATATATCTACATACTATACATTACATATTTATCAAACATCATAATTTCCTTTATTCTATATTTATTTTACATACATATATACATTTATATTATTGTCTTGACGTATTTACATTAGTTGCCAGCTTTGCCAATAAGTATATTTGCCAGTGTGATACAGGGATCTCTGACCCAAAATTTATATATTGAGTTTTATCTCAATTCATCTGTTTTTAAAAATCGTACATTATAAATCGGGGTCAATAGGTATGTTTTCTAGTGTGTGTGGATCTCTGACCTAATAACTTATATACATAATCTGATTATAATAGTGGAAAATTCTAAAAAATAAGTGTGACGGTTTATTGAAATTTAAAAGAAAGTGAACAGCGTTGATATGTTGTTAGGAAATAGACCACCACCGTTTTGATGCGCGCGAGTGACAGGTGAACTTCACCTTTAAATTGTGAATTATTCTTTGCGTTTTTTTCAGGTTTTTTAATTGACTTTATCGTTGGAGCACATTAACAAATGTTTCAGTTCATAAAATATTAAATGATTAGCAATTTAAGATGATTAAAAAAAATTATTTTAAGCAATTTATATATCCCTGTTACAGCTAACACCTACTACGTAGTGAACTATTTCAAAAAAATTCCTTTTAAATCTAAGCTTCGACATTTCAAAAGATTTTTGAAATAGAAAATCATGGGAAACGACACCAAATCTGATACAAATACGGGTGCTTCAGACAGTGTAAAAAATATAGTTACTCAAAATCCCAATAACGATATACCCAGTGGTAGTAATTGAGAAACACCTGACAGTAATTATTTAATGCAATATGTAGCTACTTTGAAAATACCCCCATTCTGGAACATTAGACCAGATCTCTGGTTCTTACAGATCGAAACACAATTTCGTGTGAAGGGGATTATTCCCTCCAACACAAAATACGATTATCTAGTATCTTCCTTGTCCTCAGAAACAATAGAACTAGAAGCAGATGACTTATTTAATCCCCCAAAACAAGAACAGTATGAGAATCTAAAAGCATTGCTTCACAATAGCAGTAGAGACTCTGAAGAGCGACGATTCGACGCATTGCTCCACAAAATCGAACTAGGTCATCCCTTCCAACCCTGGCCGGCGGTAATAGCCTTGTTAACAAGACTTTACTCTTAAAATTGTGGATTAATAAGCTTCCTTCTTCAATTAATGCATAATAGCCACTGAAGACTTGCTTTGCCTTTAAATTAGGCAACAAAGATATTTCAAAAAACTAAATAAAGCTGAATCGTTCGCGGCACCGAAGTTAAGCAACATTTCTCGGTGCCTATTAGTCTTCGATGAAAATTAAAAAACGTATTTTTTAATTGACACCGGCGCGGAAATTTCCATAGTTCTCAAAAGGACCTACCATAGACATGCGTGAATAACGGATTATAAGTTACTATCTGCAAGTGCCGCTGTTTTGACCACACATTCATTATCGCCGCTGTTGATCACGCGATTCTCGGTGCAGATTTTCTTTGCAAATTTGAGACACAAAAAGCTTGTTGATAGAAAAACTTTGCTTTCCGTTAATTGCTATCTCGTGCGATAAAGCCATACTCTCCAAAATTATACACTCTGCAGGACGAGTACGGTTCTATTCTGAACAATTTTCCGAACCTAAAAGCGCCACCACACTTCAAGGCAATCATCAATCATAATGTCTTTCACCACATTAGCACAAATAGTACTCCTCCATTGGTATGTGCACGAAGATTGAACCCAGAAAAATTTAAAACAGCAAAATATTAATTTGAGACAATGATCAGATTAGATATACGCCACCCGAGGGGGTTCCTGCACAGGCAGATGGAGTCATCCCCTGGGGTGAACCAAATGTCTGACTGAATACGGCGGATCTAGAGAGGAAAACTCGATAAAACCCGCAATCTCAGGTGTAAACAATCGTGCCTATGGGATGAATGGCACTGCGTGAGTGTGTCTTATAACGATGAACTCTGGATACCAGGCGACCTCCAGTTTCAATTTAGCCTTCCCACGGTATACGAATCTCTGCGGTGGGTGACTCTATTTTCTTCGTAACTCGTGGGAATCACATGGAAAACGTAGTTACTAAAGAGGGTGGTGCCCCTCCCAATGTACCAAAAACAAAGGCAGCTACTATGCCTCAAATAGTAGACGGAGAACATGGAACAGGACTTCTAAGGTCTCGAAGGTCTAGTGGAGATTATGCGAGAAGACTGCTTTCTCTCAGATGAGGACGTCGAGCGGATCTCACAGCCGGACCGTGAGAGTAAGAAGGACTATGAAGAGTTGGTCGTAATTCAACCCTCTATATCTAGTGAGGTGAAACCAGATGATCCTACAGGAATCCAGAGCTCCGCTAAGGACTCCGAAGGATCCACTGGGGGCTCTAAAGTATCTGATAAGGATCCAACATACCCCAAAAAGGATTCAAAACCCAAAAGTCGGAAGATGAGTGGAGCCGCTAAGAAACGGTCAAAGTGGCTTGTGAAACACGGGCACAGCCCAACTGAGGCCCGTAAGCTAGCTATGTAGCCGATACCAGTTAAGGAAACCGATAAAGGATCCAAACGGAATCGCTCCGAGGACTCTACTCCTAAACCTGCACAGGTCAAAAGGATGAGGACTCAACAAGGTGAAGAAGCAGAAAGGAAGTAGGAACACTCCAAAAAGGAAATAGCTCCCAAGTCCTTGCAGGCGTTAAAATGGGAATCCTTTCAGTGAACTTCCCCAAAGAAATGCAAACGGCGGATCAAATTATATCTGTCCGTTCTGGAGATGGAGAATGACCGAATTAAGCCGGCATTCCTTGGCTGCAGTGCCAGACCAGGATGGCTAGTTCTCACCTGCTCTGACAAGGCTACCTCGGAGTGGCTCAAGCTGATAGTGGCAGAGATAACACCATGGGAAAATGCCAAACTAAGGGATGTAGAGGAATGTGACATTCCTCGTGCAAAGATCATAGTTGGCTATTTCCCTGAAAGCACAGAGATGCTTACTGACGAGTTACTGCGTTACGTAGGTGCCCAAAACCATGAGCTCAAAGTAGCTGAGTGGAAGGTCTTAAGTAAAGTGACTGAAGGAGTTGTCTAACAAGTCACTCTCTCAGTGGATCACTGCTCGGCGGAAAGGCTCAAGAAGTTAAGCTTTAAGATTAACTTCCTTTTTGGACAGGCACAGCTTAAGCCGAAAGGAGACTTAAAACTTCAAAAGGAGCAAGCTAAAACAGCAAAGGCCAACCTAAAGGCTGAAGCGTTAAATTAAAACCGCCCAGCAAACCCACAGTACCCCCAAGCTTCTATTTAAAAGGGCCAAAGCCCTTAAATAGAGACCAAGGGGTGAAAGCCGGGAAGGGCAAAAAAATGGGAACGAAAAGAGTCCCAAAAAAGGAAGTCACTCATAATGACTGAAAACAGGAATGATATCAAGCTACTCCAAGTGAATCTTCATCATGCAAAAGCAGCCTCGGATGTGCTTAGCAGAAGATTCATTAGGGTTGGCATAGACATAGTACTCCTGCAAGAACCCTGCGTTCTTGGAAGTCAAGTGAAAGGGCTTCCGACTAAACAAAGTAAGTTGATCTATAATAGGAATCATGACATCCCACGGGTGGCAGTGCTTTTTAAACCTAATATTAACTTCCTTCCTATTACAGAACTAATATCTTGGGACCTAGTGGCTGCCTTAGTGGAGGTGCCAACAGACAAAGGCATACATGAGGTTGTGATGGCCTCAGCCTACTTCCCGGGTGATACGGATACACCTCCTCCAGAGGAAAATAAAAAACTTGTGGATTTCTGCCAAAAAAAGAATGAATCCTATATCATTGGGGAGCAATGACACCAACAGACGAGGTGAGTACCTTTTTGACTATTTAGTTAAAAATAACATAGACATAGCTAATATAGGGAATGAACCAACATTCTGCAATGCCATTCGCCAAAAGGTGCTGGACTTAACACGCATCAGCCCAAATATGGCGGATGACATTGCAAACTGGCATGTCTCAAACGAAGTCTCAATGTCGGACCGTAACCACATCAGGTTCGATATTAGGGCTACCTCTATGCAAAGGGAGGAAATAAGAGTTCCACGTCTCACTGATTGGAATTCCTACAGGGAATACATCAGAATGGATAGAGAGGAACTCGGAAATGGTCAAATTGAGAGCCGCATGGATCTAGACCGTATCTCCTCCCAAATGCATAGATTGACATCTACTCCTATGAACAAAGTTGTCCTGTTAAACAAAGGGAAACAACGCGAGCTGTGCGCTGGTGTAACAGTGAACTAGATAGATTAAGAGCCAATTCTAGAAGGCTCTTCAACAAGGCAAAAACAACAAGTGCTTGTAATGAATACAAGCGCGCCTTTACTGAGTACAATAAAGACCTGAGGAAATCCATGAGAAGAACTTGGAGGAATCTCTGCGACGGTATTGATGATCTACCCACGAGTGCAAGACTTCAAAAAGTTCACTCTAAGGATCACACCAATAGTATGGGCCTTCTACAGAAAGTCGATGGTAGCTACACGAGTAGCCGGGAAGAAACAGTAAGTCTGTTATTACAAACTCATTTTCCCGATTCGAGAATTATGCAAGATGACGACGAAATCCCTGAAGAGCTAAGACCTGAATACAGGCCATCCAACAGGAATAAAAGTCTCTCTGGCAGAATCTCCACCCCAAGGATAGTCAAATGGGTCGTCAACTCCTTTAAGCCATTCAAATCGCCTGGAGCTGATGGCATCTTTCCAGCCCTACTTCAACAAGGGCTAGAAGAGATACTGATAAATCTCATTAAGATCTTTAGAGCAAGTTATACTCTAGGATATATACCAAGGACGTGGAGGGAAGTTAAGGTAACATTCATACCTAAAGACGTTCACCTGCACTACCTAAATCCTACCGTCCTATCTGTCTAACTTCATTTCTCCTCAAAACAATGGAGAAAGTGTTAGACAACTATATTAGGAGTGGTGCACTCAAGCGATAATCGCTGCACCCAAATCAACATGCTTACCAAGCAGGAAAGTCTACCACAACTGCCCTACATAGTCTTGTCCTAGGACTAGAAAAGGCAGTAGAGGATAAAGAGACTACCCTATGCGCATTCCTAGATATCGAAGGAGCATTTGACAATACCTCCTTTGAAGCCATTGAGAATGCAGCTACCAAAAAAGGAATTGAACCTTCCTTGATAAAATGGATAAAAGCTATGCTTGAAAGCCGGAGAATCACATCTAACCTGGGGGAGGACTTTACTACAGTTGTGGCTGCAACGGGATGTCCCCAAGGTGGGGTACTGTCCCCTCTACTATGGTCTCTGGTTGTAGATGATCTCCTATAGAAGCTAACAAACTCCGGCTATGACAATCAGGGATATACGGATGACCTGGTCATTACAATTATGGGCAAACATGATCGGATAATCTGTGATCTATTGCAAAATGCCTTAAACATAGTTTGCAACTGGTGCCAAATATTGCGACTTAGAGCCAATCCTGGTAAGACAACAGTTGTTCCCTTCACGAGAAAAAGGAAGCTTTACCTAAAAGCACCATCCCTTGAGGGAACAGTGGTGGAATTCTCAAAGGAAGTCAAATATCTAGGTATTACCTTGGAAAACAGACTAACCTGGAACTCCCACTTAAAAAGAGTATTAGATAAGGTTACAGTGGCAACATGGACATGCCGCAGGCTTTTTGGCAAAACTTGGGGTTTTAAACCAAAAAATGACTCTGTGGTCATACACATCTATTATAAGACCCATGGCCACATACGCGTCACTCGTTTGATGGCCAAAAACAAAACAAAAGACAGCTCAAGCTAGTTTGCAAAAACTACAACGGCTTGCATGTCTAGGAGTGGCCGGTGCCATGCGTACCTGCCCAACTGCGGCCCTAGAGGCTATGTTGGACCTGCTATCCTTACATTTGCATGTTAAGGAGCAGGCCATACTTAGTGCAATTAGGCTACAAAGGGCAAACCTCCTAAGTACAAATAATCTGGTTGGCCACCTGAAAGTCCTCCAGGATTTCATAGAGGACCCGATGGCTAACCCAATTTCAGACGTTATGCCGAAACGCCATCACTTTGAAACACCATTTAAGGTGATCGTGGGGAACCGTCAACAGTGGCACACTGGGGACCTACCCTTTGAAAAGGATCTCTTAAATGGTACACGGATGGATACAAAATGGAAGGTAAAGCAGGTGTGGGCATATATGGGCCAAGGTTCCATCTCGCAAAGGCACTGGGGGCCTCACAAACCATTTTTCAGGCAGAAATACATGCCATAGAATTCAGCGCCCGCGAAATAATCCATAAAAATATGTCTGAAGCAAAAATATACATAATATCAGTCAGCCAAGCAGCACTTAAAGCGTTAAATTCATTTACTTTTGAGTGAAAGCTGGTTTGGGACTGTCTTACTGTCTTAAAGCAATTGGTCGAGACAAATAGGGTGGCACTGATCTGGGTACCAGGACATGAAGGCATTATGGGAAACGAGATTGCGGACAGCCTTGCAAAGGAAGGAGCCAATTCTCTATTTATTGGCCCTGAGCCTGTCTTTGGACACCCAAAAAGTCACCTCTCAGCTCAGATCAGGCTTTGGGAGGACAGAACTAAGAAGGAATACTGGGAAAATACCCCGGGGCTGAGACAAGCGAAGAAGTTTATAAAGTACTCGCAACAGAGGACCAAAGAATTCCGCACACTCCGCAGGAAGGAACTAAGGCTCATAACGGGCCTACTTACTGGGCATTGCCCACTTAGATACCACCTTAAGAAGATGGGTAAGGTCAATGATGAGACCTGTCGATTCTGTATGGAAGACGAGGAATCCGCTGAACATGTCCTATGTGACTGTGAAGCTCTGTGCCGCATAAGGCTAAGACATCTCGGAAAGGCATTTCCACTGCCAGAGGATGTCGAAAAAATGCCCTAAGGAATATTATAGGCTTCATCAAAGACCTTAAGTTCGAATGAGCGCCCTGGGGCATCAATTGGTAATGTCATAATAGATCTTATATGTCGCAGTGACAAGATGAGAGGCAGAAATCCTGTCTGCATCCCCCGGAATTAATAATAATAATAATATACCGCCCTTCTTCTTCTCCGTTTGCTTCACCTATGGATGATCAATTTATATCGCTGCTTCCAATATAGTAAGACTCACTTCACCCCTATATGATCTACTTAAAAATTCTCGAGAAAAAAAGTTGGAAAAGTTCCAATATCGTATTTAAATGGTTCGATATCCATAATAATACTTTTAATAAACTTAAAAAGGTTCTAGAAAACTGCACACTGCTGGTTCACTGAAATCCTAACGCAAAAGCTAGTCTCTGGGTAGACGCCTCCAGCGATGCCACAGCTCCTCTCCTTTAACAATGCAATGCAGGGTACCAATGCTTTTGACACGGAACTTTTAGCCAATTATCTGGCCATTAAGCGTTTCAAGTATTTTGTAGAAGGAAAAGATTTTACGGTATACACAGACCATAAGCCTCGCCAAACTAATCATCTTGATTATATTTCACAATTCACAAATGATATCCGACATATAAAAGGATACCATAACATTATTTCTGACACCCTTTCAAGAGCCGGTATACAAAAATTTACATTCTAAAGTTGCTTTAAGAACCAGAAAAAAGATTATGAATTGAAAAAAATTCTTGCCAAATTAGAAAAAATCCACACAATCACAATTACACACTTACAAAGATTTTTGTCACATATGAAGGAAAAGAAATATGGTGTGAAACTGCTACAGGGAGGAATATACCTTATACACCGGAGTCCTCGTCGAACCATAGTCGATACATTGCGTTATCTATCCCATCCGGGCATTAAAGCAGCAAGAAAAGTAATTACTTCGAAATACTTCTATCCTAATATAAATAAGGATGTGAATACATGGTGAATACATGGAATAGCAAAGTAAATAGACACATAATATCACTTCACGGAATTTTCAGCGTACCTAAGTAATGGGAGATTTGATCATATTCACATAGACATATTAGGACCTTTGTCACCATCCAACGGGCACACCTATCTATCAACCTGCTCTCACTGGCCTGAGGCTATTCTACTTAGAACAATCCATTCAACCACCAAAATTAATGCATTCCTTCACCACTGGATCGCAAAATGCGGTGTTCCGAAACCATAATAAGCGATCAAGAAACTCAATTGGAATCTGCATTGTTCAAAGAACTTTTGAACATCCTATAGGTTACCAATGAGTAAGAATAACTACATACCATCCTAAATCAAACTGTTCAATCGAAAGGTTCCAGCGACAATTAAGGACCGCAATCAGAACCACTAATGGTCCTAAAAATTGTATCGTAATTTACCTTGGATCCTATTGGGCATCACCTCGGCACATTTGAAAGCATCACAGGCCCAATTAATGTATGGTCAACCTTTACGTTTGTCGTACCCTCTAGCAATAATCAATAAAACTTACGAAACCATCAAATAAATAAGAACGACTTAATTAATCACGGTAAACTTTCTTCAAATAAGAACAACGTTCAAATTACTTTAAAACATAATTCTTTATTACGAGAATACACACTGACCTATCTTAATACTTTAGAACTAACCCGAACCGAAACATGATACTGCAATGACAAAGTTAACTCGCGACTGATAACTAAAAAACGGCACTCGCCAGACCAGTCACTAGTCTTTTATGTCCGATATTCGGAAGTAAACTTTTACTTGCAACGCGGATGTAAACAAACGACAACAACCTTGCCATTTGTTCTACCTAGTCGCTTAGTAGTAAACAATCGCCTTACATAATAATTACCATGCGAGGTAAATTATTATCGTAATCGTCGATTGCTGCACTAAGCACTCATCGCCGCCAGCTGTTGGGCTAATCAGCAAAACAACCGGCAGTTGCAGCCAAATCCCATGCGAGGTAAATTGTTTAGCAATTGCTGATTATTTTGCTGTGATGCCTTTGGCTGCTGGAAGAATCTGCCGTATATTGGGCCATAACACGTTTGCCGGGTGAATTAGTTACAAATAGCCCTCCCCCCCTATTGTGAAAATCAGACCTCAAAACACACGAGTACGAAAGGAAAGCAATACTTTTGTACCTCAAGCAATACATAAACGCTCGCACGTATTTGTTAACCATAAAATACTAAACATGTGCAAAAAACAGTAATACTAAACATACGTCAATTTGACTGCCATTAATTCGAACCATGTTTATAGTAATATAAGCAACAAATGCTTCCTTTTATTAATTAAAATTCATTATGCATAGAAAACACTAAATTATATAAAAATGTCGTATTTATAGGATGTTCCCCACATATTTTCTTAGAGCATTTTGAAAAGACCGCTGCTGTATTTTGCTGGATTTTCGAAGGGCAGTATGAACAAAATGTACTCTGATGCAGTTTTTGTGATAGTTCCGGATCCTGTGGAGATAATCCAATAGCTTTCTCAATCATTTATCGCAATAAATAAACTACATGAAAAAATGTAATACCCAAACAAAAGAACACTATTGCTAAACATACGTCATTTTGAATCCTATACCTACCCGTTATGTAACGTACAAGCAACTGAGAACTTCAATATTCCATCTAGAGTCGCAGCAGACTCATTAATGAAGGTACTGAGAAGTTGTGGCTACTTCGATATGTGGACAATGAAATAACTGCAATATTATTTGGCGAAGAGTCAACTAGACTCATGTTTAGCATGCTAGGGTAAAGAAATGGTTAACAAAGGATGTATGAAAACGCCTTACATTAGGCCTTATAAAGTTGTAACACGGAAGGACATAGTTTTAAAATTCTCATAAATAGGAAAGAAGAACAACTATACATTGATAGACTGAAACCAGCATTCGTTTTAAATCCAGACTTTTTTTCCATAAACCATACAACTAGATCTAAATTAAAGCAAAAAGTAATGCTTAAAATTAAAAATAAGTATAACGTATATTTTCAAATATAAAGCTAACTAATGAAACAAACAAAATAAAAGACATTTTAGACATATTAGAAGAACCGTATAAAAGTAAATTAAAATCATAAAAGTATGAACACAAAAGAACTGCAATTAATTCAAAATGTTAACAATAAAAATTTCGAAGTCAAAATTAACCAATATAAACATAACTCGAATTCTACATTACATATTGTTACGTGCCACAAAGTGAAGAAGCGACATCTGTTGGAAATGGAAGCAACTTTAGGCTAGCGACATCTTAGTAAACCGTGGGTTCGGAAAACGGAATATTCAGGAATGTTCTAGTATAATTTGTAGAGTGTAAATACGGTGCTACACACATCCAGGAGGCGGAGTCTTATTTCAGACAGCGAAGTGCATGAAGTAAACTATTTGGATTGTGATTATCAGAAGTACAGTACTAGCGATAACTAAGAAGTTGATTTGATAATTGTTTGTGAATTGTGAGAGTAAACAGTAAAGTTAAATAAAGAAAGAAGTTTTGAATTATATCTGAAATATTGTGTTTAAAATAACGAACCAAGGCCACGCTCGTAACAACTGGTGTCAGAAGTAAAATAAATTCGCGAAATAAAGTGGTGGCATTTGACTTTCAAATTCAAACAGTGGTTAATTTGGTGAAATCGTGTGAAACTTTCCAAAAGATAATTTTATATTAAACTGTGAGTGAATATTAAAGTAATGGGACGCAAACTAGGGGACGCATACAAGAATTGAAAGTGGAGTTGGGGAAGCGGTCATTGCAAACGACGACAGGTCTAAAGAATGTTCTAGTGGAGCGACTTAGACAAGCTTTGATAGAGGAAGAAAAGACTCCCGAGACATTTGTTTTCGAAGAAGAACCTGAAGCTGAAGAACAGCCTGCGATGAACAAATAACAGCTTTTGGGTACTTTAATGACGAAAATGGAGCTTTCAACCCTGCCGGTGCTCTTGAGGAACAAAAGAATTCTCTGGAAACCCATTTGGACGAACAAAAGAACTCTCTGGAATCCCGTTTAGATGAGCAGAAGAAATCTCTGGAGGAACAAAAGAATTCTCTCGAATCCCGTTTAGATGAGCAGAAGAAATCTCTGGAGGAACAAAAGAATGCTTCTGAGGTACAAAAGAATTCTCTGGAAACCCGTTTGGACAAACAAAAGAATTCTCTGCAGTCCCGTTGGGATGAACAAAAGATTTTTTTACAGAATTGTCTAGAAACTTCTTTGGAGGAACAGAAGAATTTTCTGAAAAATTCATTAGACACACAAAATGTGAAAATTGAAGAAATCCAGCAGGAAGTGTTGGAAGTTCAACAACAAGTGTCGGAAGTTAAACAACAAGTGTCGCAAGTACATCAAATTTTCACGGAGCAACTTGATAACTTTAAAGCAGATTTGGAGAGGATAAAGCATCGACAACCTCGACACGAAGGAATTGAAGTATCCGGTACAGTCAGAATGAAACCTCCAACATTTGATGGACGAAATTCGGGGCATATTTTCAAGAGACAATTCGAGGCAGCTTCCGAAGTAAATGGATGGAGCGATGCAGACAAAGCTACAGCTTTGGTATTAGCACTTCGAGATCCTCCGTCAGAGCTATTACAAACTATACCGATTAAAAAGCAACGTGATTACATTTCACTAGTACAGGCGGTAGAATTACGTTATCGAGATGAGCACATGCAGCAAGTATATTTCCTGCAGTTACGAAACAGAATTTAAGAGCATGGCGAATCACTACAACAACTGCAGGCTGATGTGGAAACATTAGCATATCTTTCATACTCTAGCGTAAATGCAGAATTCCTTAATGAAGTGGCAACAGACACATTTGTGAACGCTGTTGCAGATCAAAATTTGCAACAAGCACTACAAAGTTACACAAGCGATATCTGTTGGAAATGGTAGCAACTTTAGGCTAGTGATACTTTAATAAACCTTGGGTTCAGAAAACGGAAAATTCAGGAAGGTTCTAGTATAATTTGTAGAGTATAAATACGGCGCTACACACATCCAGGAGGCGGAGTCTTATTTCAGACAGCGAAGTGAACGAAGTAAACTATTTGGATTGTGATTATTAGAAGTACAGTACTTGCGATAACTAAAGAGTTGATTTGATAATTGTTTGTGAATTGTGAGAGTTAACAGTAAAGTTAAATAAAGAAAGACCTTTTGAATTATATCTGAAATATTGTGTTTAAAATAACGAACCAAGGCCACGCTCGTAACAATATATAAGATAAAACATATGTACAGACAATAGTAATAGGTATTATCATTGTTCAAGAAATCATGTAGCTTAGAGCTTATCCTCGTTTTTTAAGTAACTATAGGCACAGTAACTTTTCTCAAAGGAGAAGTGAAGTAGCGGATTAAATCTACACACTACCATTGATCACTAAATTATTTATCGCAATGTACTGTACCAGGGCATCTTTCGGCAAAATAGTTTTTATCTCAGCCCGGTCAGAGAACCAAAAGTCAGATCTGACACAACACCCGAGAAATAAGCATCGTTAAAAAAAATTCCTTACGTAAGGCATTAAGGGCCATATGTTCATATAATAATAATATATATTGTTTCGCAATTTGTTAGTGAATTTAAATTAATATAATGAAATATAAATGTCATTATTTCAGATGGCCAGGATTATGTCACGATCATGATTTTCAACTTTTCAAAATTACAACATGAATTTGAATTTGGAAAATTTCAACATTCATTTCTAATCGGTGATTCGGGTTACGCATGCAAAAAATATATCATAACGCCGTTGTCTAATCCACAAAGTAGAGCTGAAATAAAATACAATACTGCGCTTATATCAACACGACAAATCATTGAAAGAACAATAGGCGTTTGGAAACGACGATTTCCTGTTTTAGGAATAAGTAAGTAGCTATTTTGTAGCTCTTGACGAAATTTCATACATTTTTGCTTTCATAATGTCGATTAAACGTATAAAACACGCTTAATGTAATTGTGGCAACAGCAATATGTTGAGAAATAATGACGTGCCCCCGCCAGAAGTAGAAATGGAACCGCTACCACAACCAAATTTTGGAGTATCACCAGAAGAATGTTCTGACATTTCAACGAGGAGCTATATGATTTCAAATCAGTGGAGAAAAACAAGTACAAGTTCAACTCAAATGGAAAAATATAATAAATAAAGTAAAGGCTGAAGCTGGTGTGTTTTTATGATCTGTATCCAACAATTGCTGCAATTCTTCTTCTAATTGATCATTCTACACCTTGTTTAAATGTACTACCATTAGCATACAGTAAATAGAGAAATAATTCAAAAGAAAATTGTAGGTAGCAGTAAAATACTGCTACAGTTTATCGATACATTTTTCTTCGATATGACTTCTCTATATGTTGTACGCTTAAAGGTACATATTGATATATTATATACCAGAGATGTTTCACAAAAGTAATCGGAACTGGAATCAAAGCTAATTTCCAAGGGAGTAATTTCATCAGTAACAATATCCAACAATATATTGTTTTCCTGAATATCACCAACAAATTTTCCTCCGCCTGTTTTGAAACGTTCCTTTTTTTCATTGGCTAAGTTTTTCTTTAGTGAATACTTCGCATTTTTATAAAATGTTTGAATTTGTTGTACTGTTCTCTTATACAGGACTGTTGTGTTGAATTCTTCCAGAATTTTCTCCCAGGCTCGGTTTCGGTAACTTACAGATGCCATTTCCGTTTCCTTGCATTCAATAATGCTCTCATATTTCCGAACTAGTTGGAAATTTTTTTTAATTTTCAAAACTTTTTAAATTCTGACTTTTAGAAATTTTCACAAAAAACGTTTCACGCGGTTTACTTTATCTGTCAACTGATTATGACATTTTATGAAGGAAGATTTCGGAAAATAAATTTGCTGTATATAAGTGTTCAGAAAGTTATTTAAGACGAACTTTGAGCATATCACTTCCACACTGAGACAACGTAGATCGTAAATTTAATTGCGACCGCTTTAGGCTTAATACTGTTTTAATATCAATGTAAACATATGGCCCTAAGTTTATCATAGTAATAAACAAAATTAGATTACCCGAATTGGTATCTTTTAATTAATCATTGCCTACATTGGTCATAATCGTTTTTACTTTCCAAGGAACCGTTGCAGAAATATGTATGTGAAAAACTACTTCAACAATCATACAAAATTACATATGGGCAGTCATCTATGGTATCGGAAGAATTTGTCTTAGACCAATTCTAGCTGTTTTACTTGCTAGTAAAATTGGTTGCATTTCTAAGTTGTAAGCTTTATCTTGTTTGTAAAATGTATTGGACTTTGTGGAGACAATTACAATAACCCACTTAATTAATATATTAATTTATTGGTTCAGGCAGAAAAATTTATTGTCCTTCGAGGCGGACTTAAGCATGGCTTCATTTCCAAACTTTTGGGTAAACAAGCCATCTCTATCCAAATAAAACGCAGGTTCATCGTAAATTACAATAGTACTGCTGTAGGTGGTCCTATATCTGAGGGCTTGATATCAATAATAGATATTTACTCAGATTACATGCAATCGTACAAGCTGCTCAATCAAACGATCGTGACTAGTATGAATATTTTGTAGAAGACAGATATTTCCAAGTGGAAGAATAATATATACTATGACATTCGAAGTCTTCCTAGAGCTGCTTTATTTGAAATAGAACCAAATATGAAATTAAAAGGTTGCAACGGAGCTGCAGGCTTCCTCTGTTCTGAAATTGGCCAAAGTTATATTACCAACACAATGTTGTCAGATTGAGGAATTTGTTTTCACATTGGGAAAACCTTATCCTTATCCTAGGAAAAATTTGGGAGACGAAGTGCTGGAACAAACCCGGCAATTTATGTATATTCAAAACTACAACATAAACTGATTGTGGATAGTACTATCTTTAATGTTGGTATCATTCATCGGGAAATGGCAGATAGTTGGCTGTCTGCACACAGGGCTCCGTGATCCATTATTGCGAAATTTTTACTTGTTGGAGGTACACAAAATTGGAAACGGAAAAGGTAAATTTTTATGTCGAGAAAGTGGAAGATAGAATAATCAATAATTAAAAAAATCACTCGGATTAGTAGGAGTGATAGCTCCATTTAGAGAAGCATGTATTAGACAGGGAAGAGGGAGATGAAGGGACATAAACCCAATTCGAGCAAAAGTTCTCAGTGAATAGCACTAATTGGTGGAACTGGTAGAACAACCACGGAATCATAGAAATAAATATATTTTTATATAAGTAATAAGTAATTTAAGGGTGACGTTTTAATACCTTAGTAGATGATGAAATTCTAGGCCACACTACGTTTTTCGTTACATTTGTAACGCATAGACGCAATGCTGGTAGAGCATAATGGGCTGCACACCCTTTTAAATTACTTTAATTTTGGAATGTTTCTCTGTTCGTCCATTTATCTGTCTATATGCTTGTCCGTTCAATTCGAGATCACTTAAACTTTTAAAAAATTGCCGATTTAAGTTCGTAAATGGCTCAAATCAGGTAACTCCTTCGTAGGGTTCCCAAACAAAAATTTTGTTTTTACTGCCGTAGAACGCATCGACGTAGAAAGCTGGCATTTCTTGGTGTTGCCATACAAATAATTTCGGCTTTTACCTATACTCTAAAAGTAATGAATCCAAGATGTTTTTATACTCTAGATGAAATCTATATATCTATCATCATCACAAACACGTGGTCGCATTTTTTCAGGCTCTTTGGAATGTAAGTTGTGGATTTGGTCTTTCTAGTTTCCGCTGGTTTTAGATTAGTTAATTGTTGACGCAGTTTACTTACACAATTCGTTGGGTCCAGAGAATCCCTATTACAGTCTGGTACGAAAAACTCTGCTGGGTAAGTTATTCACTGTAGACAAGCTCTGCAGGCGAATAGGCAAGATCGGTCTTGGAAGCAGTTTGTATGCCTAATAGTATTAACGGACCGGTCCTCACTCCAAAATATTTTCTTTCCGTGACACTTTAATGCTGCCATTGGCTTGCGGGTGGTAAGCCGTGATGCGCGAAGACGGTGTGTTCTTAAAAGGTATGTTAACTGGCGGAAAAGTTTGGCTTAAAATTGAGAGCCTGACAACTGAGTCTTAAAGTGACTCCGAAACGATTAATGTATTCTTAAATAAAAGTTTTCACTACTATTTTGGTAATTATATCGCATAACGGGTACGCTTCAGGCCAGCGGATGAACCTGTCTACGATTGTTAAGACATATGAATAGATTTTAGATGGTGCTAGTGGACGTACGATGTCCATATGCATGTGTTCAAATCTACTGTCTGATAGTATGAATCTTTCAAGGGGCGTCTAGTATGTTTTTGAATCTTTGAACTTTGGCAGGGTATATTTGCCTCTCAGTCCACTGCTTAATACCAATGTTCATCCAGAAATATCTACTAGTAATAAGCTTACGCGGCGCTCACATTTCTGGGTGTGCGATTGAGTGCAGCGATTCGAAAACAACCTTACGTAGAGTATGAAGTATGAAAGGACGAATATTCTTAGTACTTATTTCACAAAGGGTTCTGTTGCAGTTGGTATTAGTCGTTGCCAATTAGTTGATTTAATTCTTCATTATCTTTCTGAAGACGAATTAAATTTTTTAATGACAGATTTTCGTAGTTATTTTCAGAGATTTCATTATTTGGTCATGAAAGCAAATCAGTGGCGACATTATCGCGACTTTTAATATTTCGGATATCATTAATGTACTACGCTACAAAGTCGGGGCGACGCGACACGCTTATCTGTGAATTCGATCAGTTTTTGTGGACAACGCTCTTGTCAGAGGCTTATGATCTGTATAAACAGGAAAAGGTTGTCCTTCGAGGCAGTGTGTAAAATGTTTGATTGACAAGTACACAGACAATAACTCTCGCCCGGCAAGCGGAAGGTCCCGGTTTCAAACCCCGGACGGACGGGGCGGTTGTTTTTTCTTCTTGTATTTATAAATTTGATTTAGAATCGTTAAAAATAAATGTTCTTAAAATTCTTCTTTCTCCATCATTGAGCGATTCCCGTCCGCGGAAAAATTAATAAAAATTAAATTTACAGTTTATTTGTGCGCTTTTGTCGTTACTGGTTAATGCCAGCTGAAAGCAAACGTGGCTTAGTAGGCTAGTTACAAAATTGATAAGTGCAAGAGGAAAAATCATCTGTCTCGTTAGCTCATTAAATTGGATTTAGAATCGTTAAAAATAAATGTTCTTAAAATTCTTCTTTCTACAATAACTCTCTGTCGAAAGCTGAGTACATGATTTCAGTTGGACTCAACTTCTTCGAATAAAACCCAAGTGGCTCTCAATTGGTGCACTGAATTGCTCTAAATCTTGGATGGCTTTTACCCTGTATATTCAGAATATTCAGAAGGCTTTACACCGTGCTTATTGATTTTATGACTTAAGAAATCGATTTTCTACTTTGCTAAAGATACTTTTCGATGGGTTGATTTTGGGTGTACGATTGAATTGGAACGTTTGTAGACGTTGATAGACACGAAATTTGCTACTTGTGTCTGTTGGATTTTTCGAAGGCTTTCGATAGCCTTAAGCATAAACTACTTTTGGATAAACACTCTGACAGATTCAAACTCAGCAGGGTTGCCATTAAATTCATCTACAGTTTCCTATCGGAACGTACGCATCAGGTTAAAGTGCTGAGCTCTTTATCTACAACTACTACTGTAAATTCTGGTGTTCCTCAGGGCTCTAATTTTTGTGCATTTGTCAATGACTTGCCGGAAGTTATCCAGGGCTCGAGCATTCAGATGTATATAGACGACGTGCAATTGTATATATCTAGGCCTGTCGGTCTCGTTGAGGACTGCGCTTCTAGACTAAATGACGACTTATACCGCGTTTACCATTGGGCTATAAGTAACCATCTTGACTTAAATGCGACCAAATCAAATAACATGATTGTTGCACGAACTGGAGTCGATATATCTGACCTTCCCACTATCGCTATCAACAATAATCCTCTGGTTCGAGTATATAAAACTAAAATTTGGGAATTATGGTTAACAGTGGCATGTCTTGTTGTGATCACACGAACGCTGTCTTACAAAAAGTTTATGGTAAGCTTAGAATGCTTTGGCTATTTGCTGCACTCCTCTCGATCTCAACTAGGCTTAGACTAATAAAAGCCCTCATCCTACCATTTTTCATGTTCGGTAACCTTATATACCCTTCCATGGATTCCTATTGTTCCAACAAAATTAATGTGGCGTTCAATGACTGTACAAGGTTTGTTTACGGCTTGAGACGGTATGATCATATCACTCCGTATCGCTGTTTATTACTAGGTTGTCCCCTAGAGCTTTATCTTAGCAATAGATCAATATGCTTCCTTCATAAATTCATTCGGATTAAGGAGCCTACCTAATTAACGCATTTCACTTTTTCCTTTTACTCAACAAGACGTCTTCACTTACTAATTCCACGATTCACTAGTCTAATTGGCGTTGGTTCCTTCTTTGTTCAAGCCCTTCGTCTATGGAATTCATTGCTCGCTGATTTACAGCGTGTGAGCTCGGTTGGCGTGTTCAGGAGGCGTTTATTTCAATATTTAACCTGTAATGACTCTTCGTAGGTATGTGTGCGCTCACTTGACTTTGTGATTTTTTTTTATCTCTTCTGTTTTCTTTTTTTTTATATTTATGTAGGTCATGCAGAATTTAGTTTCTTATCATTATTATTGTTTCTTTTATTTAATTACTGGTAGCTATGTTTTCTTTTTTAGTCTATTTCATTTTATAGTTATTATTTTTTATTTTTATTTTAAGTTTATTAATTAATATTTAGTTGTATTTATTTGCCAAATTTTGTAATTTGTTATTATTGTACAAACTGAAAAGATCCTTTTCCAAGGTCTTGTTGTACTCTGCCATAATAAAGTATTGTATTGTATTGTATTGTATTGTATTGTATTGTATTGTATTGTATTGTATTGTATTTGTGCTGCGCTCCGAAGACCAAGTGGCATGTGGGTGAATTCAAACATGCCGAATGGTGTGGTAATTCCTGTTTTAAAAACATCTTCCTCGGCTACTGGGATATGATAATGAGAAATTATGTAAATCGAGTGTAGGGTAACGACCGGGTTGTGTGAAAATGGTGCACAACAAATCTTCTAAAGCCACGCAGTCTAAAGGCATAACGAATATTCATTATAAGGGTCCGTCAACATCTATGAAATCGTGGCTTTCCCGAACTAAAGAAAAAAGACTTTAGACTTAGGCTATAATGTAATTAAAATAAATGTAATAAATAAATAAATTATTCAATAGGCAATTGAAACTATAACTATGTATAACACATTCTTTATTTACAATATATAACTTAGGCTAAGATTTAGACTATAATACACTTAAAACAAATTATTTTAATAAATGATATTAAAACCATAATACAATTTTTATTTACAATACATATTTTAGGCTAGACTTAATATATTTTCTGCAGCACACGTCGCTTAAGAGAGATAATTGCAGCAACGATGATCATTCCTCTCATCATGTGTCACTTTCAGTCAAATTTTTGGTTTACAGATTAAGTAGACCTACTTTCCTTATGTAATCCATTGGTACCACATTAAGCTTTCATGATTTGAAATATCCATTAAACAAAAATTTCTATGGATACTGCCTGTTGGTTAATCTTAAATACAAAAATTTGCTAGTAAGACTTTTACTGCTTAATCACAGCTCCCGTACAACTTCCACTACTCATCTAAGACATCCCCAAATCAACATATCATATTAGATTAATATCATACCACCACCTTCTCGCATCAAACCTTTAATTTAACCCACTCTCAGGGTTCATAGGAAGAAAATACTGTGCCCATCTCAATATTACCATGTTCTTAGGAGTTTTGCATGATTTATTTTTAGATATCAGTGTCAATCGACAAATCTTGCATTAAATGGGTTGGATTTTCATCAAAACCTAATTATTGTATTAATAAAAAAGACGTTTTATAACTGCACGAAAAAAAAATATGTTATGTACAATCTAGCCCTATGTTTTGTAGTTTGTTTCGATATAAGGCGCGAAAGATTTTTAATCAAGCAGAAATAATATTTGTTATTACTTTCATCATCATCATCATCGTGTTCATAGTTATTTTGTATCATTAATAGATTCAGATGTCGTTCCATCTTGTGTTTCGTAGGACTAACTAGAACAGTGTTGAAGGAACGCTCTTTCTTTAGTATCAATACGTTAATGATAAATCGTTCTGGTTTTCAAATTGCGTAATTTGTTTAAGCGTCAGAGGTTATTCCTTAGTACATTAGAATAATACAGATATGATGAGGTCCTATCGGTGTGATTATTTGCAGGATATAGCACTGATGTTATGGCTCACGCCAAGCATGCTTCATCATTATTTTTTACATTGATGCAAGCTTTCTTTGAAGCAATCTCCTAGAGGTATGTAAGAAGATCGTCGTGACATTCTTTTAATTTTTTTATATTTTCACTATCACTGAGACTCACTAAAACTGACGGCTGGCTCCTAGGGATTTGTTTACGCTTTTATAGGCATGTCTCGTAAACATAAATGATCCTGCTATGTCCTATAATATTTTGAATCATGCCCAGTGTTTCCACGTTGACTACGATCGCAGCAAATGGCTACTTTGGATACAAGGATAGTCCCCTTATATTTTGGATACGCTGGAGAGCTCTTGAATACGTGCCAACAATATTTCCACTATTTTGTGTTTATTTTAATTCTCGGAATATAGCAGTGTATATATAGATAGTATCATTACTTCTGCATAATT
>OZ005743.1:83680345-83905996 GCA_963930735.1 Dioctria linearis | reverse complement strand
GGAGCCGGAGGATTTTGAGACTCCGCAGTAAGTTATTAAAACTACATATATGCCACGAACATCGTTCAGTGAGCTAGGTACGGAAATGCTGGAGTGTAAACAAAAACCGGTAGAGGACATCCGAGAATTCTCTGACAGAATGAAAGAGCTGCTGGACATAATTAAAGCAGTAGTTACGGCTAAGTACCCAAATAAGGATGGTGGGCTGATAGCAGAATCGGAAGCTGACGCGGTGGCTACCTTTAAAGCAGGCATAGGGAACAGGACTACGCAAGTGCATTTGAGGGAAGGGAGATTGTAATCCCTAGATGAATTACAAGAAGAAGCCAGTTGTTTTGAGAAGGATCAAACGAGACTCCAGAGCAGAGAACCAGAAGTCTGGGGAAGCCGGCGGAGGCTGACTTCAGCAACAGCGCGAGATAGCTGGGGGAGGGGGAGCGGACCGTTTCAACAATGATACCCAAACATCACCCAGAAAAGCTTGTCAAACAGGCCGAGCTCCAGCAGCGCAGGAATATATCGCGGACCGCAGGCTAGGGCAACTGCCTGGGCCTATTCAGCGCTTTAAGTGTGGTCAAAAAGGGTATATCGCCAGGGAATGCCAGTCAAGAAAACAGCCATCATATTGTGAAAAGTGCTGCAACTATGGTCACGATACTGCTAGTTACCGAAGGCAAAGGTTCGGGGATAACTCAATTGCTTCACCAGGACGGCTGCTAAAAGAGACAGAAATCCTTTGTTGCCACTTTTGTAGAACCTGTGTTCATTACACCGTAAACTGTTTGAAAAAATTCCTAGTGGACAAGAAGTTCAAAAAGAAAGGAAACGGGAAGCGGCAGCTAGGGGAGTTATCCGCAGCCGCCTTTAATTATTAACCGAATTCAAGACCATGACCATGTATTATTTCAGTAGAATCTGATATAGGAATAACAGGTAAATTAATACTATTAGTAGATACAGGCGCAACATGTAATATAATTAAGGTGAATCGTATTAAAGGAAACACGCCTATACAAATTCTCCAGAAGATAATGATGGGAGGGTTTATTGGGGCACAAGATAGCCCAATTTGAACTTGCAAAGCAACACTACGCATAGGTGGAACAATCATTTTAGTTTAACACATTGATTGAATAAGTTGAAGGCTCTCAGAAAGAAGCATTTAAAGGACCCATGAGAAAGAAACCCGTTTTAGATGTACCACTAGAAATGAGAAAATTGAGACCGTAGAGTTGAAGCAAAGCAACCAGGAAAATTCACGCTAGTTTAGCTGGAATGAAGTGTCATATAACTCTTCCCCACATCATTGAAAGACATCATATCCAAAGCGGGTTTGGTGTCAGATAGCCTCACGAAGTAATCGGCGTAAGTAGAAACTTGAAGATCGTGAAATAAAGAAAAGAAAGATTATTTCTCCAAAAGAAGATGATGTACAGGCACCTCTAGCAGCTGAGGAGTGGCCTTTCGGACAATGCATCGAGTCCTTTACCACAGGAACGAATCAATAATGTTCTCAAAAAGCACCTGTCTATATAACTAAGCAGATGGGGAGCAGAGAATAAGAAAGTGTAGCAGGCGAAAGAATGAAGGAGCTGGAAATTCCTCACATGGAAGTCCAGCGCGACACCTTTAAAGCTGCAGCTTACGCAGAAGCTGAAACTCCGAGCAGAAACGTACATCGTTCACAGCGAAAGGTAAGGTTTTACTTACTTAAGAAAAAGTATAACCACTCAGGGCTGAAGAATTTAATTGAGCCCAAGAACAGAGCTGATATTGGAAATACCGGTCACAGGTGAGGAGGATTTAGTGTGTATGGCAGAAGAGATTAGTCCGGGAGTGTATTGTGGAATGCTATAATTAAGCCAAGAAACGGTAAAGCATGGTAGGTATTATTAACGTACGACTGGAGCTCGTTGTAGTAGTGAATTTCAGGCCAACGCTGTGCATCCATTAGGACGGGGTAAGGGTAAGATTGATAACCGCCAAAAACAGCTCAAGCTAGTGACACTCCTTAAAATTTTCCAGTACTTCTAATTCCCGTTAAAGGAGTAGACTTCAGAGAATTAAACAAAGTCTGCATCCCCTTTTCTTATCCCCTCCTCCAAATTGAGGACATTTTAGATCGTTAGATTTAGCTAACGGATACCACCAAGTATTAATCGATCCAAAAGACTGAGAAAAACGGTGTTTAGTACTAATTTTAATCATTTTTATTATAAACGATTGCCATTTGGTTTAAAAACGCCCCTCCCCCCCATTTTTCAATACTTATTGAACGGAATTCTGATGGTACTTCAAGGAATTAAATGCTTCGTGTATTTGCTTAGCGTTTGGACGAACATAACAGCAAATTAAAAGAAGTTTTCAGCGCTTCACAACCTAAAGTTGCAGCCTTCAATATGTCAGTTTTTAAGGAAAGAGGTAGTGTATCTGAGCCATATTTATTCAAAACATGGGGTAAAGCTTGCTAAAACGATTAATAAAATTACCCAAAACCAAGAAACTGTTCACTAGGACCAATATTTTTTAGGGCTAGCCAATTATTATCGGAAATTTGTTCCGAATTTTTCAATAATACTGGCACCAATTAATAGTTTATTAAAAAAACGGTTAAGTTCACATGGGGACTTTAGTGTGAAAAGGCTGTCATGGAAATTCTTACTACAGCACCACTATTGATGTATCTGGATTTCACAAAGGAATTTACGGTAATCATTGATGTAAGCGGGGAAACTTTGGGAGTAACTCTGGAGCAAGTGCGAAAGTGGCAGAAAGAAGCTACTCTACCAAACAGTAATAGGATTTGGCTTTGTGGGGGGGGGGGGCATAGGTGTACCAAGTCCTAGCGAGTCGGAAAAATAGGGCTCTAAAGTCGCGTCCTGCACCCATCCGAGAACTTAAAGACTGCTGTTGTAGATTAAAAGGTTTTATTTTATCGGACTTTGTAATAATATTCAGGCCACATTTTGTACGTAATTTGTAAATTATGTTCAGAAAACTGACATTCTGGAAGATGATCGGTCCCGTTCGTCCCCCTCTCGGTGCGCCCCTGCTACTACAGAGCGCGAGATGTTGGCCATTGTGTGGGCAGTATCGAACTATAGGTGCTATCTTCTGGAAGACCTTTCAAAACAGTAATGGATCATTAACTGCTACCGGTAGTTTTCAAGGTGATGGACACTACTTCGCGTATGCTCAGATTCTGCCAAAAACTATCAGAGTATGAATTTGAAATTATAGATAAAACTGGAAAGGGAAATGGTAATGTCGACGCCTTAAGTAAAACTCCAAGGAATGTTGAAGAACCTGAGTCATATCATAACAAGGAGTATCCATGTCTTGCAATAACTCGCGCCAAGATAGGGAACAGAAAGAAACAGAATAACAAGAAAAAACACCGTTACGAGACTCTGAAGACGAAGGTAACAGTGTTGAAGGGACTGACGTGATAATTGAAGAAGAACTGAAAAAATAAGAACCGAAACTGGTCACCAATCCAGAAGAAATTGAGCTAATTTAAAGAAATATCAATGACTCTAGGTTTATGCCCTAGACACACAGCACTCTTAATGAAGGAATAACTAACGACTCATTAGTCTATAATGTTTCATTATGAACTGCGGACATACAGCCATTTCTTTAATTAAGTTGTGCTGTCAAACTGGTTTTTGATGAACTTATCACCTTAAAGAAGCCATATGGATCGAATTAACGCGATAAACATTGTTTTCATTTATTTTATTTTCAAATTAACAATTTCCAAATGAGAAACACATTTTATTTAAAAAAATATTAATAATATGATTTGTGATTTGCATTTCTTTCTTCTTCTTCTTATTTTTCAAATCGGCAGATGCACAGCGGAGCTCCAGATTTACATTATATGCCAAATCTAGCACATTTTTCATCATTAGTGTACTTCATTATCATCTGATTTTCGAGCTATAATGACGTATACTATGTAACACACGCCATTTTAATGAATGGTTAGTACAAATGATACATTAGTTCGTGCTGTGTGTCAAGGGTATTAGACGAGACTTTGGAAGGAACAAAACGTTCAATAGAGTGAGGCGCTTTTTACCATTGGAAGAGAATGAATGCTGATATACCTCGGTATGTTAAACGTTGTCCAATTTACCAAAACAATAAGCACGCCAGAGCCATAAATATGCCATTAGTAGCGATGGAAATCCGGAAGACCTTTTGAGAAAGGCTATATTACCTTGGTCGAATCTTTACCTCTTAGTCACAGAAGGAACAAGTATATCTTGTCTATGCTGGATGATCTGACGAAATTTGTAGATTTCGTGGCAATTCAAAACCAAGAAGCAAACACGGTAGCCCAGGCCTTTTTAAAGCAAATCCTCAGTTGGTACTCGTTACCAAAACAGCTAAGTAACTGATCAAGGAGCAACTTCACTGGAGAAGTTGTCAAGCATCTTTGCAAGATGTTGAAGAGAAAGAACCTGAAAACAACTGCCTACCATCCCCAGTCCAACGTTGTGAAGATGCTTATACACTAGCCAACTATCTGAGGAGCTTCGTTGATCGGGAGCCCAGAAACTGGGAGGAGCTTTTGAGAACAGCAGCGCATACGTATAAGAACACGGCGTATACAGGAACAAAATTTATGCCCATGGAAACACTGTTTGAAATTGTATCGGCAAATCCCAGTAGCTACAGTGCAAACCTGAACCGGTATACAATTCGGATAAGTACCATGCGGTATTGCTGTCCAAATTGCAGAAGCCATTTCACCTAGCAAGGGAAAACTTACTTAAAACCAAGCTAGTGACATAGAAGTACCTTGACAATTTATCTACGCCGGAAGTGTTGCATATTGGTGATAAAGTTCTAGTTAAGGACTTCGCTGGGCAGGGAAATTAGCATCCATCTTTAAAGTAATTTACGTTCACAGTCCTGAAAACGTATGTATACTTCAAGGGAAAAAGATCAAGCGGATTCATGCGAATCATTTTAGAAAGTTTAAGGATAGAGTTTGTTCGTCATAGAAAGACGGTAGCCTGAGTGGATTGAAGGACGAGAGAATTTGAATTTTTTTTTTCTTGCAGAACAAGGTTCATAGGAACAGAGGACAGCAAAGCAGGTGCGAAATGATTGTCAATAGAGATGAGTAAATAAGAATATGTGAAAGAAAACAAAAGAAACAGAACAATGAAAGTTTTGTTAAAGCAAAGTATTGAATGAAAAATAAACCCGTAAAAATAAAGTTTTACACTACAAAACCTGTATGTGGAGGTGGGAGGGTGGGTGGGTGTGATGCCAAAGTGCATTGTTATCGATGTAGAAATTTAATTTTGATTAGATACCGGGAAGTGGGTCAATTTTTGCTTTATAAGTTTGCGGACAAACCCGGCGGTGAAAATAATATAAAAGATTTAACAAAGAAGACATGGAGAATTTCGAGAAAATAAGAGAATAATAAAAAAGAAGAAAGAAGAGAATTAAATAAAAAGTTAAATAATAAGAGGTTTTAAAAAAGAAAAAAAATAAGGTATAGAACTTTTGAAAAGCAAAAGAGTTGAAGAATTCTTAAGAAAAATAAAGATTTTAAATTAAAAAAAAAGCAAAAAAAGAATTGAAATATGTATATAAGAAAAATAAAGGTTTCTAAAGAAAAGAAATTATAATATATCTGATTTAGTTCAGAAATACGATGGTTGCCTTAAAGTCAGGTAGTATAAAAAATTCTAGCTTCTCGATGAAGGCCGTAACAATTTAAAATTTTGCTTCGTTAGCCTGGATGCAAGCAGAGTAGGCAGGTTGCAGCATCGAGCCGAAAGCTTAGTCGTGAGTGTTGTTCGGAGTGGTTAAGTTCTACACGAAGCATTGCAGCAGTTTGGTCAGTAAATTATGTGCGGACGTGTATGTTGTATGTTTTATTGAATTACCAGCAATACCAGAAGTGCCAACGGCTACTAACCACATCAGATCACCCACAAATACTACGCCCACAATTAGGTCCAACTATTACCGTTATTGGAGAAAATTGTGTGCTGAACCTTTTCCGGAGCTTTAACGTAAATGCAAAGGCCTGTAAGAAAAGAGTTACAGCAAGGTGGAACAGGTTAGTGGAAATGGTAACGAGAGATCACTGGTTATTTGTGATGTCCGAGAAGACCAAACTAGAAGTGAACTGCCAACATTCACCAACTTCCATCGGAGACCTGGAGCATACATTGGTATTATTCATCGAAGAGCATTGTTATCTGCAAATCAGCGATCTACAGCTGGGAACAACATCGCCACGAAGCCAGATAGGTGCAGATAGGAGGTAAAAGCAGCAAAAAGGACGAAATAAGATTGCTGGCCAGAGTCCACGTAAATCAAGCATGGAGAGACCATGATGCCGCTATATAGAGGGTTCAACACGCTATCACCCAGTGGGAGACAAGCAGATGCAGTAGTCTACATTCAGTCCACCTAGCAGTGCAACATCTGACATCGGATGTATAGCCGTCATCAGCTTAGTAATCTTGATAGGAGTATTATGCCATATGAACCGTTGGAAGAGAAACCAAACCCAACCCTCCATGAGCAGAGTGATTCTACCTATAGTTCAGATGTTAGAGCAGCAACCCAGCGTCCAAGATGCAAACATCACAATATTGAGACTATCCTTAATGACAGCGCACTTACCTACCACCAATCTGCCAACTATTGTGGGGAAACAACTTGTGTAGCTGGAGTAACCGCCATAGGTTTAGTTTAAGCATTTTTTTTACATTTAACGTAAAAGTATAGATTTATATAGAAATAAAAATATGTACATATAGTTTATAATATTCAATTAGTGTATTTAAGAGGGAGATCTGTATTGTATAGGAAACTAATTGAAATGGAATATGAACGAGTGATTTTGTGAAGTTGATAAGTATTGCATTGTAAAAAATAAAGTTTTTAAACGTTAGTTTGTAATGGATAAGTTTAAAGTTAAAAGTAGTTGGTAACTTCATGTAAATTTATATTTATATTTATATAAGATGAAAAGCATAAAATGTTGTAATATAATGTGATCCTACGACACTTCATTGAATATGTAGCTGAATACACCCAATTTCCACTCTTGGTGGACTAGTTTTTCCCAGGGGAGAGGGATGTCGTAGCCCGAAGTTGTATGAGGAAGCAGAACTATATGGACCAAGTAGCTGGCAGCTGCATAGTGTAGATTAGCAGTAAACAATCGCAACCCGTATTGCTTCATATAGCAAAATGCTGGGCTATTGGGTGCTGTATACCATTGACGGCCTAATTATTGCACGGGCACAGCTGTGTGATGCTTACGATACGAATAAAGCAACAAAAATAAAGCATGCTATTTCGCACAATGACCGGTTTGTTTACTATAGCCCAGCTGCTGACTAGAATGGCTGTGACCAGCAGTTTCGTCAACGGCAGTAGAACAATACCGCATCGCAAGTATGTGAGGGTTATGTTCTACTTCCGAGTTCCTCATCTAAGTTACCGAGCAGCGCGACTGACTGGAGGTAAGCAGTTGCGCTTTTGATCAAATGATCGCTGGACGTATCGTGTTACATGCCGGAAGTTGTTGTTATTAGGCGGTGAGAACGTATAACCGTTCACGGTTTTATTAGATAATATTCATAATTAAAAGTTGTTAGAGATACATACGAGCGTTTTTACTGGGAAATCTCCCGCAAGTGATTAAGTTTTCAGGGAACATGACAGATGCATGTCCATATGAGGAACTACATCATTTAGAAGTAATCGGTATTTCCGAAATCTTCTCAAAACTAGACTACTCTCATATGAATAATGAAGAAAAAATAGAATTCAAGAAGTTGTTGAAATCTAATAAAGATCTATTTTTCCAAGAAGGAGAACTACTTACTAATTTAAAAGGAATTAAACATAGAATAATAACCACAAATAAACAACCAATATATTCAAAAATTTATAGATTTTCCATAGTTCAGGAACAATATGTAGAGAAGCAAATAAATGAAACGTTGGAACGAGGAATAATAAAACACAGTAAATCTCTATACAATTCCCCCATTTGGATAGTACCAAAAAAAAGGACAACTCAGGCAACGAGAAATGGAGAATCGTAATTGATTATAGGAAACTTAATGAAGTTACAATATATGATAAGTTTGATGTAACCTCACAATTTTCTAAATTAACTAATTACATTAGTTGATATCAATAATATAATTTTCGCATAACGTTAAAATTTAAATCACTTCATCATTAATATTTATTTTTATAGCCGAGATGAAATCTCATAGGTCATACTGAGTTTATCATTTCGCTGGTAACGCATATTGCTGATAAAGGAAAAATGGATTGGACACCCACGCATAATTGTTATTTTGATCCTTGCATGTCTGTCCGTTTGTCCGTGGTGTTCTGGGAAAACGTTTATGGTCAATTTGTTCTTGTACTGAGAAATTACCTGCAAAATGAATCATAACCATTTGTACTGTCGCTTCATCGTTCTAGAAAGTTATGCACAAAGCCATTAAATTAAACGAATACATTTGTTGAATCGAAAAATCTGAACCTTTGCTTTGACATATCTTTTTTCAATTTGAATTTCGTATGGACATGTTAAAACCCAATTCGTAATTTCGACTTATACCTACATTCGATGAATCAACAAATCAGAAATTTTTGCCTCATATAATTCACACTTAGAACTTATACTGAGTGTATATATGGGGTTTGCTTAATATTTTCTTCAAAGTTTACAGTAGGCAGAAACTCTCAGTTGTACTAATGAGTACACATAGAGTTTTTGTCCATACAGAACGCTGTTTTTCCGCTTTATTAAAAATATTGTCAGCCTATTGCGGGCAGATAATAAATTCATATAAAAATAATAATCACAAAAATAATTAAATAGCATTTTTTTATTATTTCATTACATTTTTTATCAAATTCGATTAGTTGATTACTAATGTCTTCAAACTAATGTTTCAGTTATTTTAAATAATGCGGTATGCAAAATCAACCAATTAATTTGGAGAATTGAATTTGTTGAAAGAGCAATATTAATTAGTTGATTGTTGTAATAAAAGCTTCTAAAGACTAGATTAAACAACAGCTCATATTTCTATTTTTTTCGAAATTTATTATATAAAAACTAGTTAATTCAACAAAATGCTTAGTTGGAAAAACAAAAGATGCTCGGATACCAAATTCCGAAAGATTATCAAAACTAACTAAACAATTAGTTGAATTCACAAATGTTATGACAAAACAAGATTAGCTAAATCAACTAATGCCAATAAGTTTTCTTAACGAAGCTGATATTATTTGTTGATGAAACAAATTCGTTGGCGTAAAGCAATTAATCTTTTTTTTTTCAGTGCAAATATATCATATTACAAAAAGAAATTATAAGTCTATATAGTAAAAACAATGCCTTAAAATTTAGAAAAAGCAAAGGAAATGAATAGAGCAGATGAAACACTTAAAATAATTGAATCATACCACAAAAAACCAAATCATAGAGGAATCAATATGTATAAAGTCCGAAGAAATGAAAAATGAAATATTCTTTCGTGTATTAAATATAAAAATAACTTGGCAAAATACGACAGAAACTCACCCAAATTTGAATTTAAAAATAACCAATCTCCTGAAGAAGTTAATGAAATCCTGCACATAGATATATTTCATTGTCAAAACAAATCTTCCTCGCACAATATTTGAAAATTTTTCCAAACATTTATATCAAAATGAAATATTAGAAAAAACAGTTTAACAGTAGTTAAAGCCATTAAAAACAGAAACGAAATATTTTGAAAACCCAAATTAATCGTAATGAATAATGAATTTGATAAAATATACCTTATCATTTTATGTCACCAAAGGATCACACAGGTAACACACAAAGGTAGAAAACATTAAGAAGCCAATAGATGGAAGTGCGGCTAACGAAATGCAAAGGAAAAATTAATACCCTCAGACCAAGTAAGAAAATTAAAAGAGGGTTATGAAACATATTCGAGACCGGATGTGCATGGCTTTTCGGAATAATTGACGATGCAGACAGAAGAGAAGTAGAACAACATTTTAATATGATAAAAATAACCACAATTTAATCGAGCATGCTAATAACCAAATACTAATTAATAATGATTTACAGAAAAATATGATACAATTAAAGAAAAATATTGAAATAAATTATCGAAAAATACAAATAAATGTAAACGAAATAAATTTAAATTATAGGAAAATCCTACGATAAGTACATAAAGTACAAATGATACAAGATATACAAACAATTTAATATAACTGTAGAAAAATTAGTATTTATAAAACTAGCATTATTAGGAAATCCAAATAACCTAATATTTATAATTTGTACACCCAGATACGATAACACTACATACCGTAAGTAGCACATCCTTAGTATCCCAAATGATGAAGGTTTAGAATTAGACATCCAAAAGAAAGAATTGCTAATAATTAATCAAAATGTATACGAGAATGTAAATAATTAAAAGAAGAAGGTAATCAAAATAAATGATTACATATATGAAATAATTACAAAGAAAATATCTAACTTTTGTAAAACTAGGTGAAATGTATTTAGCGAAATTACCCAAATAAATAAAGGCATCACTGTCACTATAAATACAAATCAGATTTTGAAATATGATTGTAATCAAATTAAATACAAACTAAGAAAAAACAATGTAATTGGATTTAATGAATGTAACATTGAAATTAATAACCAAGAATTTATAAACAAGTACAAATAATATAAAGAGTACATGTACCTATTACCAAATTATGTAAAATTGGAAAGTGTTTCAAAATCAATAAACTTAACAGAAATACATTTGAATACCATTAGGAATAATAAGAAAATTGAAGAAGTACATTATAAAACAAAAGAAAACCACATTATAACTAGTCTTATAGGGATGATAACAATAATCTGTATACTAGTTGTAATTTTAATAAGTTGTAAAATGAAAAACAACAGTATTAGCCATAAAATCAATATTCAGGAGAACATCAAATGTAGAACTCCTTTAACACGATAGGAAAACTCCCATTCACAACATGTAAGTAAACTCTTACGTGAGTAATTCATGACTTACATGACTAACATTAGAATGATAATCATAATAAATAACAAATATTCAAATATGAGAAATGTCTTATATCCCTTACATGACTAACATCAGAATGATAATCAATAACAAGTATTCGAATATAAATGAGTAAGATAAGAAGACTATATATAAGTGATTCCTTCCATTTTTAAGTAAGTCTTGAGTCTTCAGTCTGTATTAAAACTTCGATGTCGATCAGTAATTAATGGTCGGTTAAGTAATTTAAGTGTCATATATTAAAGTGTATTCTTATGTTATAAAATAAAAAAATCTTAGTTGAAACTCAGTGTTGGATTATTTGATTAGAAAATACATATAAAACCCGTGCTGCCACAGCATTGTCATGAACATTCTCATAATATAGCGTGCAATCATTTTTATACCCTAGATGAAATCAAAGGGGTATACTAAGTTTGTCATTCCGTTTGTAACACCTCGAAATAATGATGGTAGAGCAAAATGGAGTGGACACCCATTCATAATATTAAAAGTTATTTTGATTTTTGCATGTCCGTCTGTCCGTCCGTCCGTCCGTCCGTCCATCCGTCCGTCCGTCCATCCGTCCGTCTGCAGAATACGAAATCCTATAAAATTGATTATAATCATTTTTTCTGTGGAGAAACCGTTCTAGAAATATATGCGAGAAACAACTTCAAAATCAAACTTGAATAGATCGGTGACCATACGAAATTTAATACGGGCATTCATCTAGGGTATCATAAGAATTGGTCTTAGACCAATTCTAGCTTTTTTACTTGTATTTCTTAACTTCAGAGATTTGCTCGCTTATCCTCGCTGTACAAGTACCGTAAGTAAACGCGCTCTCCAGTATTCATGTGGACGGAGAGATTGACATGTAAAAATCAATATAACTTTCACTATAATGCGTGGGCGTCCAATCTATTTTGCTCTACCAACATTGTGTCTATGTGTTACAAACGGAATGACACACCCTTTGAAATTTCTAGGGTATAGTAGTTTTCAGGCAATTAATATTATTCGAAATAAAGTACTACATATTATTATTCTTGGTATGCTTTTCTCTTTATTTTTTCGTTTTATTAGATTTTCTACTTTGCACGATTTTCTTTTTATACCGGGTGTTTACGTCATAGGGCACAAGGTGATAGTACTCACCTAGGCAAATAAAAAGTTGTATTGCAGGGTGGAGGGCCATCTCAACCGTTTCGTAGTTAGAGGATGATTAGGAAAATATGCTAGTTTTCATAAAAAAACCCTGTATCGTAAAAAGTACAGGGTGCATGGTCACCGTTAAGAACTAATTGTACGGAAAATCTAACGTTTTTCCAGCGCATATTGAACCAACCCCATACTTCTCTCAAGTACTATCACCTCCTGCTCTTTAGATCTCCATGACGAAAACACCCTGCATTATTAAGTGATGCTCAGGGCATACCATGTTTTTTTTATATTATTAAGCCAAGGTCAGGAGATAGCAATATGAGTAGGGAATATGAGAAGCTGGAGGCACATCTCATTTTACATTCTTTTAATTTAGCATCAAATGGGCATCCAGTAAGCAAAAAATCCATATAAAGTACATCAAAATATATCCATCAGTTCAGCCTCATAGCTTGGGATGGTAGCATAATAACAAAATAGATTTTCGAAGGACATTTCAGGTTATATATAACACAGAGTACGTACTATTAAGTAAATAGAAGCCTGCTTGAAGAGGTGATTCATAAGAACCAAAATCGATTGAAAGCATTAACCTGCGCCGAAATATTCATAACCTTCGGTATTTATCCAGCCGAATTTTTAAATTCCCTCAATCCATTAGGTCTGCCTGTTCAACCTCTTACTGTAAAAGTCGACAGACCAATTGGTTTTTGTTTTGTTTTTCCAATTATAATATATACATAGAAAAATGAAGCAATAATAACGCAATAGTAATGTAATCCACGCGAGGGGAGCCGCGTGCAGTCGCTAGTTAAGAATATATGCGAATCATTGAATAAACATATTTGTGAAAGGCTATCTAGTAAAGATACAAAGTACTGCTGATTTGAAGCAAAAGAGAAGTTAATAAAAATATACTGCTATCAATTTAAGATTGACTTATTTTTAATTCGGTTACAAAGGGCAAGGGTTGTAAATTCACACTTGTTTCATTTTCCGTAAAGCGTGAATTTCTAAGCTAAGAGCTTCGGCAAAACTAGAAGAACGGCTCCCTTACATTTCCAGGGTTCATATATTTTAATTCAACTTTCTAAAAAGAAAATGACCATTAAGGGGGTTATCACTGAAATCATAAAAAACACGAAAAGTTAATACAACTTTGCGTCAAATTTGTGCGTATTATCATAATGAAAATTGCACATAGTTTGAGAAAATGCATAAACTTAGGTAATGACGTATCAAAAATAAAGATTTCGGGGTTTTATATGTATGTAATTAGCTTCAGAAAATTCTCGATTGCATGAAATTTGAAAAGTTTGGTACAAAATAACGTAATAATGGTACGTCTAGTAGATAAATTTGTACTTGAGTATGGAAGATCTTGAAGTGGAAGAGGAAGTGACGGAGGGAAAACTAATAAACAACTTTCGGTTACTATCATATTTTTGTGTGAAAGTTGCTATTTTCAAAGAGAAATAACTATAAAAATTATTAAATAAAGAGTAAGAAAAGGCTTCTTATTGTTTCACAAGGTTATTTTATTATATAAACGCGTTTGGATAGCTAAGCTACCATCATCGGTAAAGATTACCGATTAGCTATCGAAACGCGTTTATATAATAAAATAACCTTGTGAAACAATAAGAAGCCTTTTCTTACTCTTTATTTAATAATTTTTATAGTTATATCTCTTTGAAAATAGCAACTTTCACACGAAAATATATTAGTAACCAAAAGTCGGTAATCTTTACCGATGATGGTAGCTTAGCTATCGAAACGCGTTTGTATTACTCTTTATTAAATGTGTTTCACAGTGCTCAAAAAAATTAATTAAAACTATAAAAATTAATTAAAACTATAAAAATTATGATAATATTGCAATGAAAATTCAATTTGTAACAGACTCGAACCTTTTTCTGTTTATTTTGAAAAACTAAAATTGTATAGTAGAATTATAAAGGAAATAAAGTCAATAATGTTAACCGTGGTAACGGCAAAAATTTCTTGCTTGTATATATTTTGCATACAATTTGGCGTTTTTAATTAATTTCATCACCGTCAGATGGAATGATGTGCTTTCGGAAAGTATTCATTTGTTTTGAAAGCTCTGGGGGCTGTTCTCAACATGCTCGGAAAGTGTATGCCGCCATTTTCTGCTTTAGGTATATGTGTGTAGATTTCGCGGAATATTTTAAGTTTTATCATTTGTAATTTCTTATTTTTGATTGGGAGGCGAGAGTTCTGTTTATAATCTCGTTGTTTATTAAATTATGCATAAAAAAAAATTAAATTGTAGTGACTCTCCGTCTCACTTAAACTAAAATCTGAAAGTTACGGTCTTACGGCAAGCTTTGGGTACACTAGAATCATTTTTAGTAGGTGAAAAGAAATTTTTCGAAACTGGGTTTCTTGAAGAAATTTTTTTTTTGCCGTAATCTAAGAAATACGGTAGCAAGTGTTATACCATTTTAGAATCCTTATTAAATGCGTCAACTTTTAAAGTTACTTGCCAAACTGGCATAGTACATCTTTTTTTCATTACAGTCAGTTAAAGTTGGGTGAAATATTAATTTTCTATTTTTGGTTCGGCAAAATGTGACATTTTCTTTCAAGCTGGAACAGTAGGCTTAGAATTTAAAGCAGCTGGTTACATAATCACTATTCGGGATTACATAAGAGAAATAAAAATGAAAAAAAGTAAAGATTTGTAGCAACAGGAGCTAAAAAACCATCACAAGGTGTACATTTTCTCGAAAACAAAAGAAAAGTCTATTATTTGAAAAATACTTGACTTAGATCTTTTTTTATATTTTTCTGGTAACTGTTATAATTTGGTCTATCACCCGATTCGGGCTTGTCGTCCACTTACGGGACACCCTGTATATATCTCATAAAAAGCAAATTTATTGAGAAAAAGTCTGAAATTCCTTTGAATGTCTTTATTACATTTCTTCCCATTCCTATACATTGTTAGATAGGGAAGAAGAAAAACATTTGTTATCGAAGATAACTTAATATCCTCATATTTAAAAAAAAATCTAATAGATGGCGCTATCTGTAAACATAATTTCAGTCATTCGTGAAAGATTTCGGCTCCGTTTTCTAATTTGGTACATGTAGGGCCATCTGTCATTCATTCATTTTCACATAAAATAACCTGCAGCTCCTCCTCATTTACAGGAATTAATTCTTCGATGTTAGAAAGCAGCGAAACTGCGGAGAATTCAGTACATTCAAAATCTCATTCTTCCTCAGAATCATCAACTTCATCTTCGCTTCCACTTTGAATACTTGTAAGATGAGAATAACGTCCTTGTCAGTATGACGTTTTTTTGAACTTGAAGCATACATAGTTTAGAGGTCAAAATATACTTTAATGGAAAGCTGACAATGAATAATAAGTAAAAATAATTTATTTACATGAAAAAAGAAGAGAATCATGCGAAATACCCTATGGAATTATTTTAATGTAAAATTTAAACAAATGTAGCACTAACGCATTCTGTACCACCTGTTTTGCATCGCCCGTGTGAATGTGTACAAGAGCCAATACACGTTCGTACGAGGGATGTGGTCAGGGTCCTTAAGGGGATCAACGTCTCCAAAGCCGCAGGTCCTGATGGTTTTTCGCCCCTGTTAATTAAAAGCTGCGCCTCATCCTTGGCTAAACCTCTGCGCAAACTCTTCTACTTGTCTTATTCGACAGGAAAATTTCCAACTGCTTGGAAGCTAGCTCACGTTCAGCCTATTCCTAAGAAAGGAGAGGGTAGCGATCCCTCAAATTATCGACCAATTGCCATCACTTCGATTCTTTCAAAGGTTTTTGAATCTATCATTAACTCAAAATTAATGAAGTATCTAGAAACTAATCATCTCATCAACGATCGCCAATATGGCTTCCGAGCTGGACGCTCATCTGGAGACTTGCTGACCTTTCTTACGGAACGTTGGAACCGTAGTCTTCACAATTTTGGTGAGTCTAAAATCGTTGCCCTAGATATTTCAAAAGCCTTTGATAGAGTCTGGCATCCAGCCCTTTTAGCCAAACTCAAAGCACTTGGTCTCTCCCCTCCTCTTGTATTATGGATTGAAAGTTTCCTATCTAGTCGCCAAATACGTGTTGTATTAGATGGCGTTACGTCTGAACCGCATCCCATAAATGCCGGTGTACCTCAAGGCTCTGTTATCTCTCCAACTCTCTTTTTAATTTTCATTAATGATCTGCTTTCCCTTAATTTCAATCCCATCCACAGTTTCGCAGATGACAGTACTCTTGATTTCGCTTACTCCTTTGACACTCTTGCGGAATCAGGGAGAATGCTGCATGTGTTAAACGAGATTGCATGACTAGATCATTGAATAACGATCTTGCCAATATCCTCGCTTGGGGCAAAGCGAATTGCGTCGAATTCAATGCATCAAAGTCCCAAAGCTGTCTTATCTCATTAAAACAAGATCATAACTTAACCACACCCGTTTCTTTTGATGGAGCATTAATTTCTGATTCACCGTCACTAAGCATTCTTGGCATTAATATTTCCAGTAAGTTAAACTGGACAGATCACATCTTCTCTGTTGCCAAAGAAGCATCGAAATGTCTTGGATTTCTGAAAAGGTGTAAGAAATATTTTAGCCCGTCAAATCTAGCGCTCCTCTACAAGTCCTACATTAGACCTAGAATGGAATACAACTCCCATATATAGGCCGGGGCTGGTCGCACAGCCTTAGCTTCATTGGATATTGTCCAAAAGAGAGCCTTCAAGCTCATTGGCGATTTGGCAATAACTTGTCATATCGACTCACTCGAGCACCGCCTCAATGTTGGATGCCTTTCGCTCCTTTATCGCTATATGCATGGTCAATGTTCTGATGAAATATCTAGTCTAATCCCTTGTAGAATGATTCCTGCACGCAATACTCGCGCTGCAAACCACGCACATCCTTTAACCCTTCAAATTACTTTCAGCCGTACAGTAAAATTCAGAGATGCTTTTTTATCCCGAACAGTGCGAATGTGGAACAGCTTACCATCTTCTGTTTTTCCTCCGGCATACAATCTGCGGAAGTTTAAGGGCGACATACATCGGCACCTCCGCCACTTTCCTCATATCCCCTAATCCTTTCCCTATCTCCTTCCTGCCATGCTGTGCTTTGCATCATAGGGTATCCCCTGAGCTTGGCTTAATAATATATAAAAAAAAAAATATCATACTCCTCCAAAATGGTTTTCTTAAAAAAAAAACACTTCTTTTTTCATAAGAGCGTTTCATCTCCGGGTCATTCCACAGAAAATCGACAAATGTTCTGAATGGACCATCTCCGATTTTGATAAAATTTTACAGGTGGTTTGGTCTTCTTGTTGATAGTACTTTGCTGAAATATTTTTCGTTTTTGTCCATTTTTGACGGCGATATGGTATTTTAAAATTTGGAAAAAGTGGCAAATTTTGCTTGGAAGCTGTAAATTCAAAACTTTATATCTTAGGATGTATGCATCGTAAGCCCATGAAACAAACTCCATTTGTTTAAGGAAGCTTGAAAGCTCCTGAAAAAAATTAGCTGAGGTCCTTTTTCTGAAAATTTGTTTTCAAGGATAATGGATATGTTCGTTATCCTTGAATATCTCAAAATGCGCACTCTCGATTTCTTTTATTTTTTTTTAATTTAATCCTTAATGGCTTTTGAGGAAACTGTAGAAAGGAGAAAATGTAACTCCTTGAAGTTTGGATGGAGTTATTTTTGAAATATATGTAGTTCAGAAAACTTTGAACGAAAATTGATGTTGTATGGTGCGTTATCAAATACTTGTATGCAGCTGGTTTTAAAAATTACAGTGAAAAAGAAATACACATACTACAACTTTTAGATTTATGTCATGTATATACATATGAATGTAGTTATATCAGAAACCGCAACTAAAGACTTCATTGTTTACTCATGGAATGGATAATGGTGTTTATATTCTAACAGCCAGTAACATAAAATATATAGCAGAGTTAATTAAATTAAGGAAATCTTAAATATAGAATGTACATAGGCCTCATATTAATTTTAATTTTACTTATAAATATTTCCAATATTTTTTTTTTAAACAGGGGGAACAGGATATACCCAACCCAAGCACGGAGGCCACAGCGGCCCATTGTGCTCTCCTGAATCCCATTCACCAAAACCTTCCTGTCCTCTTAAAGGTTTTCAGCTCATCCACACATAGAGGGGGAGACCCTAGAGTATCCAGTCTGCTCCGGGCGAAGGCCGGACACTCACACATAAAGTGTTCGGTTGTCTCAGGCTCTCCCTCCATGCAGGACAGACACTCAGGGCTGTCAACAACTCCCATCCTTGTTAGATGAGCGTGAAGTGAGCTGTAGCCGGTGCTGATGCCAACCACGGTTCTACATTGTTTCCTTCCGCGTCACATGAGAAAATCGGAGATATTCCCATTGGGCCCATCAAGAAACAGTTTTGTACACCTACATGCACTCAGGTTTTCCCATCTCTGCTGATATTTCCTATGAACATCCGCTTTGATGAGAGACCCGATATTCGAGGTGGCAACGCCTACGGCGGGCACCGGTCCGAAGAACCGAGAATCGGAGCCAGCCCTAGCTAAAAGGTCAGCCCTTTCATTCCCCATGATCCCCATGTGACCAGCAACCCACAGGAGGGATACATTGTTGTGATAACACAACTTATCCACTGACGACCTGCAGTCCCCCAGTAACTTAGACGTTATCCGAGGGCCATTCAGAACCATCAAGGCTGCCTGACTATCCGAAAGGATAGCGATATCTCTCCCCTTGATTTGCATATCAAGGGCTAACTTCGCTGTCATTGAGATGGCGAAGACTTCAGCCTGGAAGACAGTGGTGTGTTTTCCAAGTGAGTACTCCATACCAAAATCAGCCTCAGCAAAGTAGACACTTGCCCCATCTCCTGCATTAGTGAGAGAGCCGTCGGTGAAGATTTTTAGAGCAGACCGGGGAAGGCACGATAAGGCACCTCTCTCAGTCCACGATTCCCTCGCAGGAAAGCTTACAGAGAAGCGACGCCCGAAACGAAGCTCTGGTATGATCGCATCCCGTGGCATACCGGCCAGAGGGTTTTCCAAGTCCAGCCGATATGCCATAGAGCAATGAGAAGAGCCAGTCCAGCCGCCCTCCCAACATCCCCATAAGCGCAATCTGCACACAGCCCTTTTGGCCTCTGCCTGAATGACAAGCTCCACAGGTACCAGATTGAGTAAGACCTCAAGAGCCGCAGTCGCCGTAGATCGCATGGAGCCCGTAATTCCCAAGCAGGCAAGCCTTTTTAGGCCCGCCAGCTTCCGGATCGCAGTCCCCACAAGCGTCCTCGGCCACTATACACAGGAGGCATATGTGAGCATGGGTCTGACGATCGAGGTGTACATCCAAAGCACGACCCTCGGTCTCATGCCCCATGTGCAGCCAAAGGTTCTCCTGCATTGAGCGAAGACCCTCATAGCCGCATTAACTTTTTCCTCTACGTGTATTCCCCATGTCAGCTTCGCGTCAAGGAAGACTCCAAGGTGCTTGACATGAGGAGAGAGTTGGAGAGTGTGTCCAAAAAACTTTGGAAGAACAAAGTACCCAAGCTTACGTTTTCTGGAGAAGAGCACCAAGTTGCACTTTGTAGGGTTCACTGTTATATCATATCCCAAGGTAAACAGTCCACCATCCAGTCCCCGTTCAATGACAGTTACCATTGAGTGGAGAGCCGTCTCCGTAGATCTGCCCCTCCAATAAGCGTGCTGTGAGGTGTTTAAGAGAGAAGCCTTTAAGGGTACTTCCTTAATATATTCATCTACCAGCCTCTCCAAGCATTTCAAAAGAAATGAGATGTTTATGGTTCGAAAACTCTTCGGGTCCATGTAGGAAGCCTTACCAGGCTTCGAACGAGGGCAACCCTCACCTTCCTCCACATCTCAGGGACATATCCAAAAGCGATACATGCCCTGAAAATGGAGTCGATGTATGGGGCCAGCACCACGCTCTCAGCCTTAAGAAGGACAGGCAAAATACCGTCTGGACCCGGGGCTTTAAAGGCCGAGAAGGTTGAAATTGATCATTTCACCTTCTCGACATCAACTACCTTGGCGGTAGTGGACCAATCTCCACCAGTGCATAGAGGTAGCGGATAATCGGAACCTGCCTGCAGGTCTTCTTCAAGCCTGCAGTCAGGAAAATGCGTCGAGAGAAGAAGTCTACAGGCTTTCTCTTTCGATGCCGTAAAGGAGCCATCTGGCCCTCTCAGAACACTCAGCCTAGCTGACGGGTCGCCCTGAGCCCTGAGCAGCCTAACCGGTTCACGATAGCCGTCAAGCTCCTCGCAGAAATCTTCAAAGGCCTGTCTTTTTGATTTCCTGACAAGCCTCTTGTTATTACTCTGAGTCTCGCGGTAGGCCCGCTAGTCTCCCTCCGAGCCAGACCTCCTGGCCTTGTTGAAGAGCCTTCTGGAAGCCTTACGGAGTACACTAAGACTGCCGTTCCACCACCGCATAGGTTTCCTTCCAATGTCCGTGCTAATGGGACAGGAAGCCTCGAAAGCCGCAGTTACAGCGGACTGCAGCCTTCCAACCGCCTTTTCCAAGGCTGCAACACTTCTGATTCTCTCAGCCGGAGAGTCGAGCATGGAAACTAGCTCCCTGTGGTATCTCCCCCAATCAGTCCGCTTCGGATTCCTGTATGGTTCCACCTCAATGGGGTCAGCACCATACAGAGCTCAATGTAGCGGTGATCAGAGAGAGACTCCTCTCGCGAAACCCTCCAGCCGGAAACTGGGGAAGATACTTATATACTTATATATATAAAAAAGTTAATTAAACATATTATATTATTACCAATTATTATTATTATTATTCTTTTAATATTTTTACGGTAGTTGACTATTTCAGGATATAATCCTAGCTATATTATGTAGATATATTATATTAAATCTGAGTACTCAGCACACTTCATCAATTTTCGTTCGAAGTTTTCTGAACTACATATATTTAAAAAATAACTCCATCCAAACTTCAAGGAGTTCCATTTTCTCCTTTCTACAGTATCCTCAAAAGCCATTAAGGATTAAATTAAAAAAAATAAAAGAAATCGAGAGTGCGCATTTTGAGATATTTAAGGATAACGAACATATCCATTATCCTTGAAAACAAATTTTCAGAAAAAGGACCTCAGCTAATTTTTTTCAGGAGCTTTAAAGCTTCCTTAAACAAATGGAGTTTGTTTCATGGGCTTACGATGCATACATCCTAAGATATAAAGTTTTGAATTTACAGCTTCCAAGCAAAATTTGCCACTTTTTCCAAATTTTAAAATACCATATCGCCGTCAAAAATGGACAAAAACGAAAAATATTTCAGCAAAGTACTACTAACAATAAGACAAACCTACTTATCAAATTTTAACAAAATCGGAGTTGGTCAATGCACAAATTTATACAATATTTGTCGATTTTCTGTGGAATGACTCCTCCAGTAATATTTTCTGAAAAATTTACCTTTGCCTGCAATAACAAAATTTACCGTTGAAACTAGTGGTATTTTAAATTTTCACAGAACATCCTTCTCACGTACTTTACTTATGTAAAATTGAAGCACTGTATGAATAAGACGATATATAGAATTATAACGGAGAACGATTCTAATAAGAATAACAGTGCAGCCGTTAACAAACAAGGGATTGCTAGAGGAGCAGAACGAAATATTTACTTTGATTCATATATGAATCATTATGTATTTAAGGGTTAAATACTATTTTCATTAAAACGTGAACGAATTTTTTTTTTTAATAGCATTTCTTGTTGTTGGTGCTTCCTCCTTCAAACTCTCTTCCACAAATGCCAGCTTTAAACTACCAACAGCGAAAGTGGTCTCTCTCCGCAGAAGTCAATCATGAAACTCCTGTAATTTCTTTTAAGTACTTTAAAAGGTCCTTCGTACGGACAATTTAATGACGGTTTTGATCTATTTATTCTTACAAAAACGAATTGGAAATGGTTTAATTCTTTAGGTATAGGTATACTTTCTAATCTTGTTATGTATGTGATTCCTGAGTTTGTTAACTAAATTTGATGCATTTACTGCTGTTTTTGGTGTATATATAAAGAATTCACCTGGGATATGCAGCGGTTGTTCATAAACAGTGGTTACGAAACCTCAGATAATTGCTGGTATTTGCATTACCCAATTCGCGTGATCTGTTTTTGCTCTTAAAGCTGCTTTCAATTGTCTATGAAGAAGTTCTGTCATCCCATTCGACTGCGGATGATAAGGTGAGAGCGAATACTAAGTATGTGATCCAAGTCATTTTGAAAATTCATCAAATAATTTGGATTCGAATTAAGCAAATAACAAGTTAAGAGGAAGTAGAGCAAAATTGGAATTTTTTTGGTGTTATTTAGAATGAAACAAGTAATTTCATATATTTTCGTTTTTTGCATGATTGGGAAAAGAACGTGGCTATACCACTAACTTATAACAATGGACTGAGCGTATTGCCATTTTCCTATAGGAAAGAATGTCACAAGTTTTACAGTTCAGTCTTTCGCCCTATGGCAGAGTTCGAGCTACCAACACAAAATATTGCTTACTGAACGTTTACTTATGCCATTTGATGTTTTTATGTTGGCTGCATGTGCAATCAACGCAGAAAGAGTAAGGTAAAAATAGTGTTTGCTATGCTCCGTCTCTCTTGCCCATACGCAGGAATGAGGTAAAAATTGAAGTAGCAATTAGTTTAATTTCTTATAAGAGTGCTTATAAGCGATTAAAATATCACTTGTGTAAGATTACAGGAAAATAAAAATCATTTATTCCAACTCATATTTAAAAGAACGTAGTTAGACCCAATAGTTTTCCTAGAATTGTAAATAGAAATAAGCGCATCACTCAAGGACTGCAGTAAAAGGTAACGAGTTGCTTACGCACTTACTGGGCACATTCATGCTGGCTGTTGCAGTTTTCGTGATGCGTAGATTCATAGGAACTGTGATGTACCAAGTTGAGGACAAGCATTTCCGTCCTTATGTTCCAGGCCGTGACATCGAATTCTTTGAATGTATTAGAGTGGTACGATTTCGTACTTCTCTTAGAAGTTGTTCATAATGGAAAAATGCATTACTTTCAACTTCAACCTTCTGCACAATGTAAATAAGCCTCCGTACTAAGAGTTTTATTCAGGAATTTAGTTATTTAATTCCTTGTACATTTACCAGCATAAAAATCTAAGTACTTTCTTTAAAAAAATTGTTTATTTTTTATTACTCAAACATAACACTACTCATAAAAATGAGAAAATGCGTTGAATTCTGTTGCCTTCATACCAGCTTTCATTTCTGTGCTTGCTTTATTACAGAGAAATGAAAGCTCACTTCAAAGTGGGAGCAAATAGTTCTTAAATCAGATCTACTTTTGTTTGAAACTGTTTTCTTTGGAAAATGTATAAAAACCTAATGTATAAATTTTACCACCATAACGGCAACAAATTTACCTATAAGATAGGCTAATATTTGAATTACCTTTGAATTATAATTTAAAAGTTATGAAGACCTAAACACAGAATACCGTTACCATCCGTTCGAATCACAGCGCAGTGAGCAAGCGTAGCTTGTGAAAATATGAGGCGAATGTGTAGTTCTGCCGATTCATTGATTAAAAAATACTTTGAGTCATGTTTGAAATGAAAATAAAATAAGTAAAAAACGAGTTTTCAAACAAACCTGAGGCCAAGCCGCATGAAAATGTAGAAAATAAACTTTTCTTCACACACAGAGGTGGACTCAGATTTTTTGATTGGGACATTGCTTTTGAATATTCTTTCTCTTCATGAATTTTTTTTAAAAATTTACATGAATTTTCCTCGATTTTTCATGCACGTTTTAATGATTGTTGAAGAGAAAGTATTGATGCCAGTAGGACGGAAAAAAAATGATTCCGCATAGCTTATAAAACTTTTTTGTCGGAAAATTTTCCGGAAAAGTCGGAAAATTCCGGAAATTCCAGAAAAATTGGAAAATTCTGCACTTTTCCTGAAAGTTTTCACCATTGTCGGAGAGAAAGTAATGATGCCAGTTGATAGGGAACTTGATCCTGCATAATTTAGAAAACTTTTTTACCGGAAAATTTTCCGGAAAAGTCCGCAAATTTTTTCGGAAAAATCGGAAAACTGCATTTTTCCTGAAACGAATTTATCACTAATCAAATTTGTACCAAATTTTCAAATGATTTTTCCCGATTTTCCGGGTTTTCCATGGAAATTTCCGGTTCAAATTGATAGATAGATTCAATTGTCACGCGACATGAACCTGTGTGCCAAATTTCAGCTCACTGTGATGACGAAAAGTGGGTCTACGAGAGTGTCGAAAATAGTGAAACAGAAATATATAAATAGACAAATTCGTGTACGAGTTAAAGGGAATGGCTGGCCTCAAAAACTGAATTATTTGATATGGAATGTGGGAAATATTTTAAAATTGATAGAAGCATTACGGGATATAATAAAAAAATGGTTAATATTGTCTTTTTGTCTTTATTATACTTAAGAAGTTACTCTGTGTTTAACAGAAAGACTTATTTTTTTCATATAACTCAATAGGCAAGCACAAAGCTCTGATTGCTTTGCAGTGTGATTTGTGGTATGAATGCAACAGAATTCAACGCATTTTCTCATTTTTAAGTGCAGTATTAAGTTTGAGTAATAAAATATAAACAATTTTCTTAAAGGAAGCACTTAGATTTTTATGCTGGTAAATGCACAAGGAATTAAATAACAAAATTCCTGAATAAAACTTTTAGTACGGAGGCTTATTCACATTGTGCAGATGGTTGAAGTTGAAAGTAATGCCTTTTTCCATAAGAACAACTGCTAAGAGAAGTACGAAATCGTACCACTCTAATACTTTTGCAAGTACAAAAATTGTTTTCTGTCACGGCCTGGAACATAAAGACGGCAATGGACAAGGCAATTAGCCGGTTCTTAGTGTATTGAATAGTGTGTGGGTAGATTTTGTTTAGATGTAGGAATAAATGTTGGAACTGGTTTGAACAATTAACGTATTTCTGGATATTGGACTGGCATTCTTAGCTTGTTCTCCCTGAAATTCAGAAGCAAAAGTGTTGGCTAACTAGCAAAATTATAAAAATAAAAATATTAACGAGTGTTTTGTGTGAATAAAAAGTGGTTGTTAGTTAATTAGTAAAATTAGCAAAGCATATAAAAAAAATTAACTAACGAGTGTTTTGTGATTTCTTTTATATTAAAAGGTGGTGAGTAATCACAGAGTTAGCCTGGTGTATATGAGTGTATGTTTGGTGTAATATTAGCTTATTGGCGATCACTCAATCATTAATAGGTGTTGAAAATTAGAATTAGTCATTATTATTGAGCGTGCGGTTACTGCCATTTCACCAGGTTGTGTTAAGTTTCAATAATGTTTTATTATTAGTGAAATGGGGTTAAAATTATCATCGAGGATGGTGCTTCTCGCCATGTGTGAAGCCGGAAAGAATCTGGTTAGCCTATCCCCATGAGCTGTCATAAATTAAATAACGATATAGTATCAATGAAATAAAAATCTTTAAGACACACAAAAAAAAAATGAGTGTATTGTTACCAATTTTCGCGCTATTGCAAAATGCAAGTTTGATTGCCTGGTGTATATACCAGATATTTATAAAGCCGAGAGGGAGACTTTGATTATTACGATCAGCTTCCAGTGGGGCATGCGTTTACCAAACAAAATCAATTGACCACAGTAAGAAAGTAGGTCAGTGGGTTAGAATGCAAGTTCCCCACGATCAGCTGGACTTCTGAATAGATGATTCGGGTGCCAGTGGTTAGTGCTCTGAGGGGGAGCGTTTTCAGCCACTTGCACTCACTGGAGTAAGAGCATTGGGTGTTCGTTCTTCGGGTTGAAAGAGGGGACGCTCGGTTGTCAGCGGATAAAGTAACTGGGACTGAATGGAATCTCCGTAAACAATACTGTGCAGTTTGTATTGTGGCTGACTAGTAGTTTTAGTTGAGCGCGCAAAGAATACGTCAATGGTGGAGTGGACGGACACAATCGGGTCGGTTTTGTGTTGCGTGTCTCTTATTTCTTATTTTATTTTTAGTGTCCCGCGAAATTGTGCAGTGTAGGGATATTCCTAAGTGCAGTGAAGTGGCTATATAGTGAGTGTGATCCTGCGACAATCGAAGGAAATGGGTGAATGCGCCGTAAGACCACGGGGCACCGGGCCGGGAAGTATTGTTAATTTTTATGACTTCTCGTTCGGTGTTTTGTGGCCAAGCGGATATATCAGCGTAATGAAATGTCTTATAAGCGATTGACGAGCCATACAAGATGGCGGCTCTATTTTAATGGTAAGTAAAAAAATTTTTCTTGTTTTATAGTTTTATTAGTGTGCGTGCTTGTCTTTTAAATATTTGTTGTCCGAAAAGTTTTCGTGCTCAGGAGGGGAGATCCAATTTCCTCCTTGGGGAGAGCTTTGGGACTGGCGACCCAAAAGAAAGCTTCTTTGGTGTCAAGAAAATAAATAATAGGACACAAAAAATTCTAGGTCAAAATAAGTAAATAAACAAGAGCCCAACAAATATTTGTTGAGGTTATTTCAGTTTTATTTTGGAATTCGATTCCTTTCTGTTTTCTTTATTTTTTTTTCTTTTGGTGTCAAGAGAATAATTGAATATGTGACACGAAAAATTCTGCGTAAAAAAAAAATAAACAAATAAGAGCCCTAAGAACCTTTGTTGGGGCTATTTCTTTATTATTTTGGAATCCGATTCCTTTCGATTTTCTTTATTTCACTGCCTTTTTCCCACCTATGTAAAGGAATGGCGGCTTCTAGGAGGGCTTATGCCTTTTGTAATGAACTTACAGAATTAAAAATTTCTCCACTTAAGTAGAGATCACTGTAGGTATATATAAATGTACGCACTCACCGCCCTTTCCAGGAAAAACTCCAAAACTTTCCAACCTTCGACCTTTGTCTTGTCCTATAAGGAAGTTACTTTTGCCTAACAAAAGGAATCGTACGGCTATCGATTAATTAAACCCGACCACTTCGAATAAATTCACTACTGCTTTTATTTATCAAAAATAAATTCGCTTGAACAAAGTTTTTTTCCGCGTTTATACTAGAATAGTTGAAGGAAAAACGAGAGCAAGATGTTCATTCACAGAAACTTTTTTTAGAAGACCGTTTCTTGGGAGATGCCGGAAATCGCATTTTTCCAATGGGCGCGGTCGTTGTTTCTTCTGCCATATTGCTCCGAATTTCGGTGTTTTAATTATGTAAAGTTCACATTACCCTTTCAAATAAATTTTATATAAATTTCAAACTTAACATTTTAATTAACCAAAACATTGTTGTAATCTTCTATTTTTCTTTTTTTCTTAATTCAAACTCTAACCTAAACATTTTTCTAATCTTTTAATTTTTTAATTGAATTTTTAGGCCTAATCCGGGATTTGCTATTAAAGCTGGATAACGCTCAGTTGGTTCGGTAGTGGACAGAAGATGTTTTCCTGCATAATTGCAAATATGTCAGCAGAGGTGAGTGGCATTCCAATATACTCGTTCTTCTATATATCCCTTAATAATCGCCACCTTTAACCGTTTTAGGGATTTGGTAACACGACTCCCTATTTAATGAAAAGAGCTGCCCTCAGCTCGTGATTGGATAGAAGCGGGCCTTACTGTCTTAGCCTGGTAGTCCATCGATATGCTGGAAAATCATCATCAATATGCTGGTAAGTCCTTTACAATTCCTAGAATAGAATAGTTGTATTAATGGTTCTAAGTGTTATTTATTAGTTCGTCAAATTCTTCTCGTTTTTTTTTGTGTGCAAAATTTCATTCCAGGTTTTTTCTTTTGTTTTTAACTTGCTTCATGCGAAGATGTTAGGGTAGAGTTGTTGGCATTTCCTCCCGCGTTCGCGAAATATGAAATAAAGTTCGAGACGGCCAACTCATCCTAACTCAGGAACCCGAGGTTAATTTCAGGCGCCTCTACTCGCCTATTTCGAACGGCAATTCCGCGCGTTGCCTCGAATTTCGCAGCGACAAACCTACGAAAGGGGGCTGTGATAGGGCATTAGACGGTTGCGGTGTACCACTGTACTTTTTTGTTTCGATTCTTTTTTAATTCTGTAAGTAACATCAGAAAGCTGCTCTAGAATTTTATAAGGACCCTCCCAGTCCCTTTGCAGCTTTGGAGATTTCCCTTTTCTCCTCTTTGGGTTGCAAAGGAGGACCTGATCGTCAACTTTAAAAGGGTTGGCTCTGGAAGATAAGTCGTAGCGGTCTTTCATTATTCTACTTGTTCTCTGTAGCTGATTTCTGTTAAATTCATAGATGGTTTCTAATCTGTTCTTTAATTTTTCCAAGTATTCCAGGCTCGTTAGTTTTTCGGTGATTGGTAGGCTCAATTTTAGCTCGACTGGTAGCCTTAACTCTCGGCCTAAAGTTAGCATAGCAGGAGTTTGTTTCGTGCTATCGTGAGCCGCTGTCCTATATGCAAGCAACAGAAGGGGTAGATGCTCGTCCCAGTCCCGCTGGTGCTCGGCAACATACTTGGATAAATAATCTAAGATAGTTCGGTTGAACCTCTCTACCATTAAATCCGACTGCGGGTGTAAGGGCGTCGTCCGGGTCTTTCCCACTCCAAATCTTCGTAAAACTTCTCGAAAGAGGGCTGACTCAAAGTTTCTTCCCTGATCCAAGTGAATTTGAAGAGGTAAACCGAATCGGGAAAAAATCGTGCTCTATTAGTGCCTCTGTAATAGTTTCTGCAGTTTGTTCTGGTAATGCGATAGCCTCTGGCCACTTCGTGAAGTAGTCGATTGTCACTAAAATGTATCGGTGGCCCTTGGTAGTAGTAGGTAACGGTCCCAATATATCTACTCCTAACCTCTCGAAAGGAGCGCCTACGTTATAAGTTTGTAGCTTAGCTCTTGTTTTGGGCATAGGGCCTTTCCGTTCTTGGCAGACTTTACATTTCTGACACCAATTCCTGACATCTTCTGCGCAGTTCACCCAGTAGTATCTGGCTTTGACTTTAGCAATTATCTTATCTACACCTAGGTGACCACCAGTTGGACTGCTGTGGAGCTGGTTAAGAATCTCATCTTTCATTGATCTGGGCAAGATGATTTGGAAGTTGGCCTCAGTCACATTCATCAGACATCGACACATAACTTCATCTTTAAGCGAAAGAGATGGCCACATTGCCCAATAAGCTTTGATAACTGGATGAAGGTGTGTAATTTCCTCGCGTGGTGGACGTTCGCCTTCCCTAAGCCAGCTTTTTACTACACAAAGTTTTTCATCTTTATCTTGCTGGTCTGCTATCGATTCGTGTATTACGGCGATTCGGATTTTAAGCTGATGTTTTTCTTCCAGAAGGTCACAATAGCGACAATTAGTTTGAGAGCAAGGGCGCCGTGATAGAGCATCTGCATTCCCGTGTTTATTGCCTGGTCTATGCTGGATTTCAAAGTCGTAGCTCTGTAGACGCTCTAGCCATCGTGCAATTTGTCCCTCTGGTTCACGGAAATTTGTTAGCCATCGCAATGAAGCGTGATCTGTCCGAAGAAGGAAGTGACGGCCCAGGAGATATGGCTGAAAATGGGCGATAGCTTTTACCACCGCCAGAAGCTCTTTACGAGTCACGCAGTAATTTCGCTCGGGCTTATTGAGAGTCTTGCTGTGATATTCGACTACCTTTTCCTCGCCTTCTTGAACCTGCGAAAGTACAGCTCCCCAGGCATATTGACTGGCATCAGTATCTAATATGAAGAGCCCCTCTTCTTTTGGCTGAGCTAGTATAGGTGCCGTGGTAAGTTTTTCCTTCAGAGTTTGGAAAGCTGACTCACAATTATCTGTCCAAACAAATTTAGCCCTCTTTTCTGTGAGACTCGTTAGGGGTTTTGCCATTTTCGAAAAATCCTTAATAAAGCGTCGATAGTAAGCACAGAGTCCAAGGAAGGATTGGATTTCCGTTTTGTTTGCAGATTGTGGCCAGTTTTGTACAGCGATTATTTTATCGGGGTCGGTCGAGAGCCCTTTGCTTGACACAACATGTCCTAAAAACTTAACTTCGTCCTTACACCATTGGCATTTGGCTGGGGAAAGTTTTAATCCTGACATTCGGAGTCTTTCGAAGACTACTTTGAGATGATTGAGCATTTCCCCAAAAGTTCTCCCATGGACAATGATGTCGTCCAGGTACACAAGGCAGGTAGTATACGGTATCCTTTCAAGGACTAGTTCCATCAGGCGTTGAAAAGTTGCCGGAGCGTTTGTTAGCCCAAAAGGCATAACGCTAAATTCGTATAGCCCACTTCCAGTGCTGAAGGCAGTCTTGTCTCGATCTTCCTTTTCCATTTCTACCTGCCAATATCCCGATTGAAGATCCAGTATGGTAAACCATTTGGAATCTCCTAAAGCATCCAGCGTTAAATCAATGCGCGGAAGGGGATATGAATCTTTTCTGGTAACTTCGTTAAGCCTGCGATAATCGACGCAGAATCTGAGTGAGCCATCCTTCTTCTTTACTCACTTTTTGAATGGTGTACGATACCCTGCTGAATCATTTCTTGCAAGATGGTTTCTGCTTCAGCTCTACGAGGCAAGGGTATCCTCCGTGGTGGTTGTTTAATAGGCTTGGCATCACTCACTTCTATTTTATGCCGTAGTATTGAAGTTCATCCAAGGTCATCCTTTGAATATGAAAATGTATCCCGGTAGCTGGTTAGCAGTTGCCAAAGAAGGTTGCTTTGTTCTCGGTTTAAATGCGGGATATTGCTCTGAAGCAAATCAAGCATTTCAGGAGATGTACGTATTGGTGTAGACTGATTATTCTTTATTATTTTAGGATGGAGCTCTAATTCCCCGAGCGCCATGGTTGCTGGGATTTTCACCTCCTTTGCCGTGATATTCATGATGCGAGCCAGCACGATTCCATCTTTGGTGGAGGATATCGTTGGAAATAATTGTACGTCATCTGGTGTGGCGTGGTTGGGTGTAATCATTACTTCTTCTCCCGAAATTAAATTGCAACTTAGCGCGACAACATGCTCATCTCCTGGTAGTATACTGATTTCTTGAACTGTTCTTGCTTGTAATCTGTTCTTACTCATTTGTTCCAGGTATATTGTCTCACTGGCAATAGAGAGGATTCCAAGCCCTAAGTCCAACTTGCAAGCATACTGAACGAGAAAATCCACACCAATTATGCAATCGTCAGAGATAGTAGCAACAAAGGCAGAATGGCGTGTGGAGAAGCCGCCTATTTCGATAGTTATTTCAGCGACTCCATCTACGGAAAATATATCACCACTCACACTTTGAATTACGGCATCGGATGGAGTTAACCGGATTCTTGCGTAAGCGCTTTTTAAGATTCTGGAATGGATTATAGTCTGAGTTGCTCCTGTATCGATTGCTAATTGACAGACCACGCCATTGATTGCTCCGTTCACAGAAAGATTATTCATCGCTGCAGCGGCACCTACCAGAATTTTCATGGTATCCGGGGCATGATTTTCCACTAACTTTTGCCCCAATGAGTCAGTGGTTAGCAGTTTAAATGCGCGTTATTGTTGGCAAATTCTATAGGCGGCGGGACAGTTGGAAAGTCATGCCCTGGAGATATATCGGGATGAATGTGTAGGATGGTTCCACTTCGATTTTCTCTCTGGTGATATCTATGCCAGTATTGTTCTCTGGTCGTAAACCAGGTTGTATAAATTTGACGCCCACCTTGTCAATATTGTTGCAGTTGGATTTTTGTGTACCGCTGCTGCCTATTTTTGAGATGGTGGATCTAGGTGTCTCCTTTTGTTTCTTGGCTGGTGCGAAACTACTTCCTATTACGGGTTTTCCGTCAACCCCCGTCACGTTGATAGCCTCACGTTTTTTTGTTCCGCATTTCACGTCGAAAAGGACTACTTCTCCATCTCCTAAGGAGGGAATTCTTTTTTCAGGGTTATTCGCTTTAATCTCAGACACATGTAAAAATAGATCTTCCCCACTATCGTCTCGAACTATGAAGCCGTATTTTCGTCTCACATTAAACCATTTTACAGCTCCTTTTACTTGCTTTTCATTAATTTCTTGTGGTTTCTGTATTTCTTTCCGCAGGTTCTTCTTTTGGGTTGATGGTCGGCCAGAAGAATGAGATGGAGACCCTGTGGAGTATTGTGGAATAGTTTCACATTTTAAAATTTGTGAACATGTCGGGTTTGGAGCTTTGTTTGCTTCCAGGCCCAGTCCTCGCTCCTCAAGTCCAGGCGAATCTAGTTTTCCGACTGCTGGAGAGATTTTGATCTGCCTCGGCTTGCACGCCTATTGATGATAGTAGTGTCAGTGTGCCTAAAATTTCGTCTACTAACTCGTGTGGCATCGCGGCTAGCTTCGATTCGTAGTGCTTGGGCTAAAGCTGATTCCAAAGTCTCTGGGAGAGAATCTCGTAACCTCTGCTGAGTGTCAGCGTCAGCTATGCCATCCAAAAATTGGCCAAGAGCTACTCTATTCCTAGTTTGCTCTGAGCAATCACCAAAGCTCAGATATGTTAAGCGTTGAACCTCTGTGGCGAATTCGGTGATGCTTTCATTGTGTCGTTGAATACGTGCACGTAATTGTATGTGGGCGACTGCCTGTCTATACTCATCGCTAAACCTTTCTGACAAGGCCACGCTCAATCGTTCGAAGTTTTCTCGAGTGTCGTCTGGCAATGTCTCATAAAAAGCTAGAGCAGTTCCTCTCAGGTAGGGGGCAAGATAAAGTACCTGTAGTTCTGGGGGCCAGGCATTCGCCTTAGAGATAGCTACAAAATGCCGCTTATAAACTGACCATGGCTCTTTGCCATCATAGTAATTCGGAGCAAGTGCAATTCGAGCTGGAGTGATGAATGGGATAGCTGCCGGGCCATACTGGGCACCTGTTGTTGGTAAGGATCGTTCATCTTGTACATCCGATGACATTACATGATGGCGATGTGCTCTGATATGGTCTTGAACAGGCAGAGTGCTGCTGGTAGATGGCCGGCTCATAAAGCTGGAATTGTTTGATGGTAAATCGAATGTGACTCTCCTATCGTGGGTTTGTGGGAATGAAGAACTTGGCTCTTGTCCTGGAAATGTGAACAAATTGTTAATATCTGTCGCTGCTGCTCTTTGCTTTGGAACAGGCTCAGCCCTGAGTAATGGATTGTTGCTGACAGATAATCGACAACCAGAGGTCGAGTCAAGCGGTTGTAGGTTGGTGGTAGCCGTGCTATCTCGAGGTGCTGACATTATAGAATTTGATGCTTGTTCCTCAAAGCTAATTAGATTGTTGTTGCTGGAAGCAGCAGCTATATGCTGTAAGAAAGGATCAAGCCTAAACGGAGGAGTCTGACAATTAGCAAGTGCATCAATTTGTCGCCTGACTGCCGCTTCCTGAGTTACTTCCAAATTTTTTACTTTATCTACCATTTTGCTGACTAAAGTATTGAGATGTTGAATTTGTTGACTTTGCTGGTACAGCAAATTTCCAAGCTGGTCAATGGTAATCATCGACGGGGTCGTATAGGTATTCATATCGCCTGTAGAGCTATCCCCGAAATTCCCTTGATCGTTGTTCATGTTTCTTTTTGGTACTGGATTCTTTCGAAATCCGCTCGAGTACCCCACACTTGACACCAATGTTACCAATTTTCGCGCTATTGCAAAATGCAAGTTTGATTGCCTGGTGTATATACCAGATATTTATAAAGCCGAGAGGGAGACTTTGATTATTACGATCAGCTTCCAGTGGGGCATGCGTTTACCAAACAAAATCAATTGACCACAGTAAGAAAGTAGGTCAGTGGGTTAGAATGCAAGTTCCCCACGATCAGCTGGACTTCTCAATAGATGATTCGGGTGCCAGTGGCTGTTGTTTGTGGCTAGTGCTCTGAGGGGGAGCGTTTTTAGCCACTTACACTCACTGGAGTAAGAGCATTGGGTGTTCGTTCTTCGGGTTGAAAGAGGGGACGCTCGGTTGTCAGCGGATAAAGTAACTGGGACTGAATGGAATCTCCGTAAACAATACTGTGCAGTTTGTATTGTGGCTGACTAGTAGTTTTAGTTGAGCGCGCAAAGAATACGTCAATGGTGGAGTGGACGGACACAATCGGGTCGGTTTTGTGTTGCGTGTCTCTTATTTCTTATTTAATTTTTAGTGTCCCGCGAAATTGTGCAGTGTAGGGATATTCCTAAGTGCAGTGAAGTGTCTATATAGTGAGTGTGATCCTGCGACAATCGAAGGAAATGGGTGAATGCGCCGTAAGACCACGGGGCACCGGGCCGGGAAGTATTGTTAATTTTTATGACTTCTCGTTCGGTGTTTTGTGGCCAAGCGGATATATCAGCGTAATGAAATGTCTTATAAGCGATCGACGAGCCATACGGTCGTTGTTTCTTCTGCCATATTGCTCCGAATTTCGGTGTTTTAATTATGTAAAGTTCACATTACCCTTTCAAATAAATTTTATATAAATTTCAAACTTAACATTTTAATTAACCAAAACATTGTTGTAATCTTCTATTTTTCTTTTTTTCTTAATTCAAACTCTAACCTAAACATTTTTCTAAACTTTTAATTTTTTAATTGAATTTTTAGGCCTAATCCGGGATTTGCTATTAAAGCTGGATAACGCTCAGTTGGTTCGGTAGTGGACAGAAGATGTTTTCCTGCATAATTGCAAATATGTCAGCAGAGGTGAGTGGCATTCCAATATACTCGTTCTCCTATATATCCCTTAATAATCGCCACCTTTAACCGTTTTAGGGATTTGGTAACATGTATGTTTTAATTTAGGTCTTACAATTTTCAGAAGTGGGATAATTGTCCCTTTAATTGATTATGTTTGATTTCGAAGCTCTTGGAGGATTGGATAACCAATTCATATTCGGTTTATGTAGGAGTGACTGAAAATAAAATTAGTATGAATCTTAAATTAATCGTTTTGGGCAATTTTTTTTATTTTGGTTGCGTGTGTGTGTGTATGTATATACTAGTAAAAACAAATATATATATATATTCATAAATATTTAATAAAATGAAATATATGAGCCGTGATTTCTTCAATTACTTTTGTTCGTTAGTAATGCTATTTTTGTTTTCTTTGCCTATTACAATATTATCCATGAACAAACATGAAAATTGTTTTATTTTTATATTTAGTTGTTTTGTTTTATTTGGGTCTTTCCTTTAAGTGTTATTTAAAATTAAAATGGGTAGAACGAAAAGGTCTCGGCGTCATCGGGAACGAGATCGTAGCCGCTATCATTCCCAAAGTTCCCCCAAAAGTGAACGAGAAAATCGCCGAAAGTCTAAAACTAACTCTCATACCACTGTCGAATCTATAGATAGGTTTACAGAAGCAATTACTAGTCTAGTGTAGGGGTCTAATACGAGGCAAAATACTACTGGTCTTAAGAGGGATACGGTGTCAATTATCAATCCTGAAGATAGTAATCAGTCATCGGTAGCTTGGTGTAAAAAGGTAGACGAATTGAAAGGAATTTTCCATTGGTCTGAAGAAGCTACAATGTATTTCGCTTTATCTAAATTGTGCGGTTTAGCTGAAGTATGGTATAAGAAGGGGTTAGTTTCTGTCAATTATACTTGGCTCGAGTGGAAAATTGAACTTCAGGAAGCACTCCATTCCTTGGATTTGAAGTTTCTAATGGCAGCATTAAACCGGGCAGCAACAAGACTAAGGCCGTGGAGAATTTTCCAGTCCCAACTTCAGTTCATAATGTTCGGCAATTCCTAGGGCTAACTGGGTATTTTTTTGACAATTTGTTAAGAACTACGCAATTATCGCACGGCCGTTGACAAACTTAATTCGAAAATCAACAGAATGGAAATGGGCTGAAAATGAAAATAAATCATTCAGCAACTACAAGATATTCTTATTAAACGACCTGTACTTGCTTTGTACGACCCAATTACTCATACTGAAGCACACACAGATGCAAGTGCTATCGAATTAGCTGGTATATTGCTACCGTACCAGAAAGATGGTAGGTTGCAACCAATAGCATACTACAGTCGACAGACTAAGGATCCGGCAGCAAAATATTATTCTTACGAACTGGAAACTTTGGCCGTAGTAGAATCGCTAAAAAATTTCCGTACTTACCTATTGGGAATTAAGTTTACTGTAATCACTGATTGTAATTCATTAAAAATAAAAATGAAAAGAAGCAACTCATACCCAGGATAGCTAGATGGTCGTTACAACTGCAGGAATTCACATTCGAAATAAAGTTTCGACCAGGACAACGGATGAAACAAGTTGATGCTTTGAGCCGCAATCCAGAAAAGGAAGAAATTACGAAACTGTGATTAATATCACAAAAGCGCATTGGGTATTAGCAGGGCAACTGACAGACGACAAAATGAAATAAATTTGTAAATTTTATCACGACCTCCTCAGACGGAATATGAAAAAGGGAAGTATAAAAATTATGCGCTTCGTGATGGCAGGGTTTATAGAATTACAGCATTATGAGGAACCAGTTAGTAAGGGCGGCTCACGATGATTTCGGACACTTCGCGCTAGGATAAATGTTGTCCAGACTTTGCGAACATTAATGGTTCCCGAGAATGAAGGAATATGTAGAAAAATATATCTCCAATTGTATCAGATTCCTATACAACAAAAGAAATGCAGGAAAAAAAAAGGTTTTCTGCATCAGATCTTAAAGGAACCAGAGCCAATGAAAGTTGTTCACGTGGACGATTTGGGACCCTTCCCAAAAAGTAAACGTGGAAATAATTATATTATTACTGTCGTGGATGCATTCACTAAATTTTTATTTATTCGAGCCGTTAAATCAACTAAGACAAAATACGTTGTCGAATATTTCAAGGATTTATTTTCGGTATATGGAATTCCTAAAATAATAATTTCGAACTAGGGAAGTTCTTTTACAGCGAAAGAATTTAGAAGATTTTGTGATCAGAACATTAGAAAACACATTAAGAATGCGGCCGCGACTCCCCGAGCAAATGGCCAGGTAGGAAGATTAAATTGGTCTATTTAGAGTGCATTGAGAACGGGCACATTTGAAGAAGATTTGTGGGATATAAATGTAAGGCAAGTTCAGTTCTCAATTCATAACTTCACAAATAAAAGAGGAAAACTCCAAGTGAGTTACTATTTGGGTTTAACCCAAGAGGTGGAACTGATGTAATGTTATGTGACGAAATAAGTCAAACGTCAAAGGTAATAGGAGATATAGTGACGGAAAGAAAGTTAGGAGCTGAGAGAATAGTACAGGCTCAGGAAAAACAAAAGAAAAATTTTGATAGAAAAAGAAGGACCCCAAGAAAATATAAAGAAGGAGATGTTGTCTTGATTGAGATGAGAGAAATGGCACCTAAGACCAGTAGAAAACTTATTGCTCCCTACATTCGTGGTAAAAGCCGTATTAGAAAACGATTGATATGTGGTGAGAGATACGCAAGGGACTCAAAGAACGTCGAAGAGGACGAATTATGAGCGAACAGTAGCGGTTGACAGAATGAAACCATGGAGTCCTCACATGGAGTCCAACTCATTTTTAAAAGAACGTAGTTATTCCCTGTAGTTTTCTTAAAAAAGATCCCAAGAATATAAAAAAATCTTTTGCAATTCATATTTAAAAGAATGTAGTTAGACCCCGTAGTTTTCCTAGAACTGTACGTAGAAATAAGCGCATCACTCAAGGACTGCAGTAAAACGTAACGAGTTGCGTACGCACTTACTGGGCACATTCATGCTGGCTGTTGCAGTTTTCGTAGATTCATAGGGATTGTGGTGAACCAAGTTGAGGACATGTTCTTAGTGTATTGAGTATTGTGTGGGTAGATTTTGTTTAGATGTAGGAATAAATGTTGGAACTGGTTTGAACGATTAACGTATTCCTGGATATTGGACTGGCATTCTTAGCTTGTTCTCCTTGAAATTCAGAAGCAAAATTGTTGGCAAACTAGCAAAAATACAAAAATTAAAATATTAACGAGTGTTTTGTGTGAATAAAAAGTGATTGTTGGTTAATTAGTAAAATTAGCAAAGTATATATATAAAAAAGAAAAGAAAACTAATGAGTGTTTTGTGATTACTTTTATATATAAAAAGTGGTGAGTAATCACAGAGTTAGCCTGGTGTGTATGAGTGTATGTTTGGTGTAATATTAGCGTATTGACGATCCCTCAATCATTAATAGTTTGGTGTTGAAAATTAGAATTAGTCATTATTATTGAGCGCGCTGTTACTGCCATTTCACCAGGTTGTGTTAAGTTTCAATAATGTTTTATTATTAGTGAAATGAGGGTAAAATTAGCATCGAGGATGGTGCTCCTCCTCATGTTTCGACGGCTGGGAGTTGAAGGTGAGATTGGCTCTCCTCTCCCTTTATAAGTGGCGATGGCTCTCCTCTCCACACTCCATGCCAGTCCCTTCTAATTCGATGTTGAGAGGCTCTCCCTCAACGTATTTGTATTTAAAATATATTGTTACGAAATCTACCGTCCTGTTTTATCGGAATTCTATCAACTTGATGTTCTGCTATACCGAGCGGGAAATTTATCTTTAACAATATTGCAATTTCTTAGCAGCAACACTGTGTGGCATCAAATATTGATAACAAACGGAACGTAAACGTAAATCTGCAACAAAGTGTGGAACTAGGTCACGCTCAAGGGAATCAGCTGGCTTCTCGTCTGGCTGAGAGGGGTTCCACTCGGAGGCTGTGGGATGTGTGTGTATTGCGTTGGGAGCCTGCAATTCTCATTAAGTCGAGCGTAAGACTCTCGCTCTACAGACAACTTTTGTTAAAAAGGCGAATGCCGTGGGTAGAATGGAGACAGTTTGCAGTTTTGTCCGAATGTAATTCGCATGAGTACCACGATAGCCGTGCTCGACTTGCGGTTCAGTGTGTATTCCTTGCATATGGGTCGGGCTGGTTATTTGACAGCCCCACGTTGGAATCGTCGCGTGAAATATTTCTTCCAGAATTGGAGTATAGTTTTACGGTCTACCGCGAAATATCCTGTTCTATGTGGTGTAAGGTGTTATTAATAAATTTAAGTACAGTGAATCGTAGTGTAATCATCAACAGCGTGTTGTGAGTAGTGCTACTGGATTTTGTGCAGACACCTGAGACGCCGTGAAGCTATGGGGCACCGGGTTGAGAAGACTTGATTTTTTTTGGTTAATTTTCCTTTGTTTTTGGCTTCTCGCTCGGTGCTTTGTGGTCAATCGGCCTGAACTTCGAGGGATATACTTATTTCCTGAAGGAGTATCTTCGTTGGATTTGATGGATAATTTTTTTTCCTTTGTAAGTATATGACCTTTTTATATATGTGTTTTATGTCAGTGTGATGTGACGTCGGTGACTTCGTGCTGCGTAGGGGAAAATAGAGCTTTGTCGCGAAAAGCTTAATTTCTCCTGTCGAATTTTTGTCGATAGACCAGAAGTAATTGGCACCGTTGATTTTAGAGCAAATGCGTATAAAAACCTTACGTACTTACCGCAAAATTTCGTAAGTTCGGCAGTTCAATGCCCTTGTTTTGCACCTTTCCTTAAAGACAAAAAAAGACGAAATTAGATCTTTTCCTGCGCACCGCAGCCTCTTGAGCCCACAAATTATTGATCGCGGCGTATTGTCCGCACTCAGCGATAACAATAACACTCGCCGGACTAATTAATTCACGCACTCGATTTACCGACGAAAGTATAAAATCAATTAAATGCAAAAATAAACAATTTATTCGACCAAAATTCAAATTTTATAACTATATCCACTATTCACGACTTGTCTGCTCTATATCAAATTCCTAACAGACTATCTCACCGTTCGGCGGGGAAAAAGAATAGCCGGAAGGACTATTCCAGTGGGATCGGTCGTTATTTTATTAGACTCTTAAAGTTTGTGACATTTACTCCTATTTCTCAACTCATCTCTTTTCTAATCAGATAAAAATTTATAATTTTATTTCGCTACTCTAACTCTAATGACGTTAATTACAATTTTTCAGATTCAAATTTCATCAAGCAAACATGACCAGATGGAAACCAACAATAATGACCATAAGGAAGTGCGGAACATAAAGATGAGTATTGCTGTAGTCAGCCTTTATACCAGTTTTTAATTTTTCTCATTTTTATTTTAGGTGGTTTCGTCACATGGCTCCTCATCGACTGAAAAAGCTGCCCTCAGCTCTGACTTCTAGAAATTGTGGTCCTCCAAGCACCTAGGATGGTAGGCTTCTAGCCGTTTAAGAAGCTGATTCAGGCTCAAAAGAAAAAAAAAGGATTAGTAAAAAGCTGGTAGCTAATAAGGAATGGACAACAATATTTACGCCAGTATGTCCTTAAATTTATTTTCTTTTATTTGTTTGCAGCTTTGATCTATTTGCCATGTTGGCCTCTGAAGAAAGACTTGCGATAGAGCTTTGTTGTTTCTGGAAGTTTACTTTCTTAGTTTCAGTTTATTTCATTGCTGGAGAAGAGCTGTTGGCATTTCCGCCGGCGATCGCGTCGATTAGAAGTCGATTTCGGCCAGCTCATTCCAGCACAGGAACAAAGAGGTTATGTATAGGCGCCTCCTACTCGCCTCTTGACGAAGGCAACTCCGCGCGTTGCCTTTTCAGTACGCGATGCCCGAAATGAGAGAGCTACGACGTGGGCTGCTGATAAGGTGCCAATCGGTTGCGGTGTATAACTAGTGTTTTTTTATTAGAGTCTCTTTTTATTTTATATACCACTTCCGTGATTTGTTCTAGTATCGTGTAAGGGCCCTCCCAGTCTCGTTGGAGCTTTGGACATCTTCCTTTCCTCCTTTTTGGATAGAAGAGTAGTACAAGATCACCTACTTTGAAAGGATTAGCCCGGCTAGTGAGATCATATCTGTCTTTCATTTTTCTTTTCATGGTGTTGAGTTGCCTTTGATTGAATTCATGAACAGTCTCGAGTCGGACTCTGAGCTTTTGGAGATATTCAGGTATATTCAATGCACTTTCTCCTGCTTGTGGTAGCCTCATATACAAATCTACGGGGAGCCTGAGCTCTCTTCCGAATGTCAGCATGGCCGGTGTTTGTCTGGCTGTGTCATGTACTGCTGACCTGTATGATAATAGTAGGAGAGGAAGGTGGTCATCCCAGTCACGCTGATTCTCCGAGACATGTTTAGCTAGGTAGTCTAAGATTGTTCGCTTGAATCTTTCGACCATGCCATCCGATTGCGGGTGGAGAGGCGTCGTTCGTGTTTTTTCGATTTTGAATATCTTCAAAACTTCTCGGAAAATACCCGATTCAAAATTCCTACCTTGATCGGAATGTATCTGCAGAGGTACACCGAATCGCGAGAACACATGTTCTATGAGGGCTTCTGCCACGGTTTCAGCTGTCTGGTCTGGTGTCGCAATTGCTTCAGGCCACTTCGTAAAGTAGTCCATTGCTACGAGGATGTATTTATTGCCACGGGTAGTACTAGGTAACGGCCCTAAGATATCGACTCCTATTCTCTCAAATGGGGCTCCTACATTATAAATTTGAAGCTGAGCTCTTTTTCGTGGCATAGGGCCTTTTCTCTGTTGACACAGCGTGCATCTTTGACACCAGTTTTCGATATCGTAAGTGCAGCCTACCCAGCAATATCTAGCTTTTACTTTGGCCGACGTTTTTTCTACTCCTAAGTGTCCGCCAGTAGCACTACTATGGAGTTGTTCCAGGACTTCATCCGTTTTGGATTCCGGGAGCAGTATTTGGTGGTGTATCCCGCTGGTGTTTGAAAACATGCGGCAAGCGACATCATTCTGTAGACACAGAGAAGGCCACATTGACCAGTATGCTTTGACAGTGGGGTGCATGGCCGTAATTTCCTCTCTCGGTGGACGCTCGCCCGCATTAAGCCAGGCCTTTACTATTCCGAGATGTCGATCTTGGTCTTGCTGCATTCCTATCGAATCAGAAACGGCTGCTATTCGTGTCAAAAGTACTTGCTGAGTGTCCAATCGTTCACAGTAATTGCAGTCCATATCTACACAGGGACGTCGTGAAAGAGCATCGGCATTTCCATGCCTGCTTCCAGGCCGATGTTGGATTTCAAAATCAAAGCTTTGGAGGCGTTCCAGCCATCTGGCTGTCTGTCCTTCGGGCTCCTTAAAATTCATTAGCCACCTCAACGATGCATGGTCAGTCCGTAAAAGAAAATGTCGACCTAGCAGATAGGGCTGGAAGTGGTTCACTGCCTTAACAACGGCCAGGAGCTCTTTACGAGTAACGCAATAGTTCCTTTCCGGGCGGCTGAGGGTTTTACTGTGGTACTCTATTACTTTTTCTTCGCCTCCTTGGACTTGTGACAGGACAGCTCCCCATGCATATTGGCTTGCGTCCGTGTCCAAGATAAAAAGTCCTTCTTCATTCGGCTGAGCTAATATAGGTGCAGTAATTAGATTTTCTTTCAGGTTAGTGAAAGCAGTTTCACAATCTTGGGTGCAAATAAATCTCGCTCTCTTTTCTGTCAGGGCTGTCAGTGGCTTGGCTATTTTTGAAAAATCCTGCACAAACCGTCTGTAATACGCACAAAGTCCTAGGAATGACTGTATCTCCGTCCGGTTAGAAGGTCTCGGCCAATTTTGCACAGCAACAATTTTTTCAGGATCGGTCGAAAGTCCCTTGTTGGACACAACATGACCAAGGAATTTCACTTCTTCTTTGCATATTTGACATTTAGCTGGCGATAACTTTAATCCCGCATGTTTCAGCCTTTCCAGCACAGTTTTGAGATGGTCTAGCATATTAGTGAAAGTCGTGCCGTGGACAATTATGTCGTCTAAATAAACGAGGCAGGTGGTGTATGGAATACCTTCGAGTACTAACTCCATCAATCGCTGAAAAGTAGCTGGTGCATTAGTGAGCCCAAAAGGGATTACATTGAGTTCGTACAGCCCACTACCTGTGCTGAATGCTGTTTTCTCTCTATCAGCATGATCCATCTCGACCTGCCAGTAGCCTGATTGAAGGTCCAAAGTCGTGAACCACCTAGATTCTCCTAAAGCGTCTAGAGTAAGGTCTATGCGCGGGAGGGGATACGAATCTTTACGAGTAGCCTCGTTAAGCCTTCGGTAGTCAATACAGAGTCGAAGTGATCCAGCTTTTTTCTTCACTAATACTACCGGACTACTCCAAGCACTCTTGGAAGCCATTACGATGCCGTGCTGTATCATTTCCTCCAACATTGTCTCCGCCACCGCTCTACGGGACAGTGGTATTCTCCTAGGTGGCTGCTTGATGGGCTTAGCATGTCCAACATCGATCTTGTGGCGTAGTAGAGATGTGCGACCAATATCTTGCTTGGAATGAGAGAAGACGTCACGATATTTTGACAGTTATTCCGAGAGTTCGATGCGTTGTTGTTCATCTAAATGTTGAGTGCTGCGTACTAGTAATTCATCGAACTCTTGAGAGGTGGATAATTTTAGGTTTGCACTCTACATGTCCGATAAAAGTGCAGGTTGGAATCACCACATCATCTACGGATAAATTGGTAATGTGGACCAAAACGAGACCATTTTTCCATGAAGAAATCGTCGGCAAACAGTGAATAGCTGCGAGGGTATCAGAGGTTGGCATCACGAGTACATCATCATCAATAGCTAAGTTGGAGGAAAGTTGCAGAAGGCAATCTTCGCCTGGTGGTACGATTACTTCCTTTACTGTTCTAGCTTCTATATGGTTGTTGATAGTTTGTTTTAGGTGGATGGTTTCGTCAGCTATTCGAATCGTGCCTAGTTGCAGGTCCAGCTTACAGGCATATTGCACTAAAAAATCTATCCCGATAAGGCAGTCATCCGAAATTTCGGCGACAAAGACAGAATGCTTGGTGGAAAAGCCTGCCACTTCAATGAGGACTTCAGATACTCCATCTACAGGAATATCTCACCGCTTACACTCTGAATAAGGGCAGTGGAAGGACGTAGGTTGAAGTTACGGTGAGCTTTTAGTAATAAGCTTCTATTTTTTTTTTTTTTTTTTTTTTTATATTATTAAGCCAAGCTCAGGGGATACCCTATGATGCAAAGCACAGCATGGCAGGAAGGAGATAGGGAAAGGATTAGGGGATGTGAGGAGAGTGGCGGAGGTGCCGATGTGTGTCGCCCTTAAACTTCCGCAGATTGTATGCCGGAGGAAAAACAGAAGATGGTAAGCTGTTCCACATTCGCACTGTTCGGGATAAAAAAGCATCTCGGAATTTTACTGTACGGCCGAAAGTAATTTGAAGGGTTAAAGGATGTGCGCGGTTTGCAGCGCGAGTATTGCGTGCAGGAATCATTCTACAAGGGATTAGACTAGATATTTCATCAGAACATTGACCATGCATATAGCGATAAAGGAGCGAAAGGCATCCAACATTGCGGCGGTGCTCGAGTGAGTCGATATGACAAGTTATTGCCAAATCGCCAATGAGCTTGAAGGCTCTCTTTTGGACAATATCCAATGAAGCTAAGGCTGTGCGACCAGCCCCGGCCCATATATGGGAGTTGTATTCCATTCTAGGTCTAATGTAGGACTTGTAGAGGAGCGCTAGATTTGACGGGCTGAAATATTTCTTACACCTTTTCAGAAATCCAAGACATTTCGATGCTTCTTTGGCAACAGAGAAGATGTGATCTGTCCAGTTTAACTTACTGGAAATATTAATGCCAAGAATGCTTAGTGACGGTGAATCAGAAATTAATGCTCCATCAAAAGAAACGGGTGTGGTTAAGTTATGATCTTGTTTTAATGAGATGAGACAGCTTTGAGTCTTAGATGCATTGAATTCGACGCGATTCGCTTTGCCCCAAGCGAGGATACTGTTAAGATCGTTATTCAATGATCTAGTCATGCAATCTCGTTTAACACATGCGGCATTCCCCCTGGATTCCGCAAGAGTGTCAAAGGAGTAAGCGAAATCAAGAGTACTGTCATCTGCGAAACTATGGATGGGATTGAAAGTAAGGGAAAGCAGATCATTAATGAAAACTAAAAAGAGAGTTGGAGAGATAACAGAGCCTTGAGGCACACCGGCATTTATGGGATGCGGTTCAGATGTAACGCCATCTAATACAACACGTATTTGGCGACTAGATAGGAAACTTTCAATCCATAATAGAAGAGGAGGGGAGAGACCAAGTGCTTTAAGTTTGGCTAAAAGGGCTGGATGCCAGACTCTATCAAAGGCTTTTGAAATATCTAGAGCAACGATTTTAGACTCACCAAAATTGTGAAGACTACGGTTCCAACGTTCCGTAAGAAAGGTCAGCAAGTCTCCAGATGAGCGTCCAGCTCGGAAGCCATATTGGCGATCGTTGATGAGATGATTAGTTTCTAGATACTTCATTAATTTTGAGTTAATGATAGATTCAAAAACCTTTGAAAGAATCGAAGTGATGGCAATTGGTCGATAATTTGAGGGATCGCTACCCTCTCCTTTCTTAGGAATAGGCTGAACGTGAGCTAGCTTCCAAGCAGTTGGAAATTTTCCTGTCGAATAAGACAAGTAGAAGAGTTTGCGCAGAGGTTTAGCCAAGGATGAGGCGCAGCTTTTAATTAACAGGGGCGAAAAACCATCAGGACCTGCGGCTTTGGAGACGTTGATATCCTTAAGGACCCTGAACACATCCCTCGTACGAACGTGTATTGGCTCTTGTACACATTCACACGGGCGATGCAAAACAGGTGTTTGTGAAGTTGGTGGAAGACGAGAATTTGAAGCGAATCTAGCAGCTAAAATATTAGCTTTATCCAGGGAGTCAACAATCACTTCTCCATTATTAAGTAGTGAAGGTATAGAGGAACTGGTGAAATTGTTCCTGATGGTTTTGACCAGGGACCAGAAACCTTTGCTACCTTTGCGGCTTGTCAAGATTCTTTGTCTAATATTCTGGTCAAAAAGAAATTTTTCTCTCTGGATAATGGACTTGCAGGTGTTCCGTGCAGTCTTGTAGACTTGTTTCATTTCCGGACATGGATGCAATTGATAGGCGCGAAAAGCAGACTCTTTCGCTTTTATAGCTTGGTTACACTTATCGTTAAACCAGGAGCGATCATGCTGTTGTTGAGACCTGCTGTAAGAATACGGAATGTATTCACGCATGCCAAGATTTAGTATGTTACTAAATTGTAATGTGCATTCATCAACATCCCTCGAAGCAAAACAAACCGACCAATCAATTTCTTTAAGATACTTATTGAGACTTTCCCAATCAGCATTCTTATAGTGCCAAAGAAGCCTACTTGTAGGTGGAGCAGTTGGGCGGCACAGGTTTGAGGTGGTAAATTGAGCCGTGATTAAACAATGGTCTGAATTTCCAAGAGGGGAACCGACTGAAATGGAATATTTGTCAGGATGAGATGTTAGAAACAAGTCGAGTAAATTAGCTTTATCTCCAGCTGCATCAGGAATTCGCGTTGGTGCATCCACTAGCTGTTGCAAATTAAATGATTCACAGAAGAGTTCAACGAAACGGCCCGCAGGACTTGTGGTAGAAGAATGTCTGAGCCACGGTATATTATGAACATTAAAATCGCCTGCCAGGACGATTTCGGAAGAGGGGGAAACAGAAAGCAAATGATCAATATTGTTGGAGATATTGTCAAATACGGATACCGTGTCGTCATCAGACATATTTGGGCTGCGATAAAGGACACAGAAGTACATGATGTGCTTGTGAAGTTTGAACCTAATCCAGATATAATTAAACTCTGGATTAGCAGAAGGAAAATCTTGAAGAATAGTAAAGGCCACATCATTCCTAATATATACTGCGATCCCTCTATGCTGAGAAAAAAGAGGCACGAAGCTGTAACCAGGGACGTGATACTGATTAATATCAGCATCAGAAACGACCTTGGTTTCACTTAGCGCAAGAATTGCCGGATTTTTTGAGTTAAGGTGGCAGTACACCGAAAACCGATTTGCTCTTAATCCGCGAATGTTGCAGAAATCTAAAATAAAATTCTGCATGCTGAAGGCAAAAACAAAAAAGCAAAAAAGAAAAAAAGCGACACACAACAACACAAAAATTTGGGCGCCACCAGCCGCAGTCAACGACACAGCGAGGTAAAAAAAAACAACAATAGTGTTATGCCTATTGCTGCTTTCAATACCTCAGACTGTGCAGTTCAATGACCACAGCTGGGGACACCCGTATTGCTGATCAGTGACAAGTGCTAATGCATTTGCACTGATCACAGATGAAGAGAAGGAAAGGAAACGTTACCGTGCTGCTGGCTTATAGAATGTTGATAGGGCATAGAAGAGCCCTTCACTTGGCGGATAAAATTTATTTTGTTTATTTATTAATTTATCGGTCGCGTCGGAATTTAAATAATTATAGTAATTGATTATATTGAAGATATTTAGCACAACACTATCACTTGTCTTAAATTAATTGATTGAATATGTTTATATTGATTTATTTGAACTACAACACTATGCAACGTCCGATCGGATTGACTCCACGCACTCCACTCTATGTATAATGGTCTGGCTTGCCCCAGTGTCAATAATTAACTGACAGTCCACGCCCTCACCACTTCCTTCAATGCACAGATTGTTTAAGGCTTCTGCAGCTCCTATTAAGATTTTCACGGGGCTTAGAGCTCTACTTCCCACTAACTCCGCCCCGCCCAAGTTAGTGGTTGATAATTTAAATTCTGCTGGAAGTCATCTGCACAGGCAGCTGGTGGAGCTATACAGACAGTTGCGGGCAGAATTTCGACCATTTGCGCAGCGTTTGTGCGAAAGTCTTCGCTTTTTTCATGGTTATTTCCACTGGAAGTGATGGTAGGAAGCTTTGCAGAAGAAGCATTATTTCCTGATGTCTTACGTTTGGGTGCGAAGCAGCTACCCAATGCAGATTGACCTCCTGGTCCAGTGACATTTACTGCTCGGCGGCTCTTACTTCCGGGCGATATGTCGAAAAGGACTCTTTCATCGTTTCCTAAGGACGCAATGCGGTGATCAGGGTTGCTCGCAGTTATCTTTGAACAGTGTACAAATACTTCCTCGTTGTCCTTGTCACAGAGTATAAATCCATAGCCCTTCTTGACATTATACCACTTCACTTTTCCTTCTACGCCCTTCTCGATGGCATGTTTTCGAGGCGATGTCGCTGGTTCCGTGACTCTCTTCGTATCACGCTTTATATCCATCTGCTTCTTGCTTTGAAGTTTACTTGCAGGCGTCGCTGATATTTGTGTTGATTTGATAGATGTTTCCAATATCCTGTTGGCCAAGGTAGATGCCTTAGGAGACTTGTGTGAAATTCCATTTATTGTTCCGGCCCGTAACGCGCTTGCGTAAGTGGAAGAAGTTGGACTATTTATTTTTGAAGCTTGATATGGCTTGGGGCCCAGTATTCGCTCCTTAAAACTGGGCAAAAATAGTTTCCCGACTGCTGGTTTTGATTCCTTCGAGCTCCATTTGCTCGCCGGTGAGGGATAGCAGTTCATGTGGGTCTAATATTCTGACGACTAATCCGTGTCGCATCTCGGCTGGCCTCAACCCGAATAGCTATTGCTAGTGCTGCTTCTAAGGTAGTCGGAATTGAGTCACGTACTCTACGCTGTGTCTCTGCATCAGCGATGCCATCCATAAATTGACCCAGACTGATTCTGTTCCTGATTGGTTCAGCAGCGTCATTAAAACTTCGATATACCAACCGTTGTACATCTGTAGCAAACTCCGTGAGACTCTCATCTGACCTCTCGATTCGTCCACGTAGCTGTATGTGGGCTATGGCGGCTTGATATTCGTCGGCGAATCTTTCTTGCATCGCTTGACTTAATGCCTCATAGTTGTTCTTGATCTGCTCAGAGAGGGTTTCATAGTAGCTCAAGGCGGTCCCCCTTAAATAAGGAACGAGATACAGAGCCTTGAAGCCAGCATTCCAGCCATTGGTTCGTGACACCGCTTCAAAGTGTCGCCTATATACAGACCAGGGCTCTTTGCCATCATAGTCTTTTGGGGCTATACATAGTCGTGCTGGAGCAATCACAGGGGCTTCTGTAATTCCATCAGAGCACTTTGTTGGGAGTAAAAGGCCTCTCTCTGATGAAGGTGGACCACGAGGACGATACACTGCGACAGTGCTCGGATAAGGAGAGGCATGACTATCGGGTGACAAATTGGTGGGTGGTAGGTTAAAAGTAACTTTCCTATTTCGTGGCCCTTGTTCTGTATAGCAGCTCAAGTCACATGGGACAGCAGCTGGTTGTTCCGCAGGATGTAGAGGATAACTTGTTGCTGTCTGGTTGACCAGAGGTGAACTTTGCGGCTCTGACTGGAAGCTAACGGAGCTATCCTGTGGTTCAGCCGATATGCTGTTGGATCCCTGTTCCACGAAACTAATCAAGTCATTTGCAACTGGCGAGGCTGCTATTGGCTGCAGAATAGGACCAAACCTAGATGGTGGCGTCTCAGAGAGAGCGAGTTCCTCGATGCGTCGCCTTACTGCCTCTTCCTGACTTATTTCCATATGCTGCACTTTGTCTGCTATGGATTGCACAAGCGAGCTAAGATTTTGAATTTGCTGGCTTCGCTGGTATAGGAAATTTCCTAGTTGGTCTAGGGAAAGTGAAGACTGTATGGGTCTGGAATTAGATTCACGCCTATTGTCGTTTGATGGAATTCGTTGGGTGTTCTCCATTTCGAAAATCTTTTCTTGGTGTAGGAATCTTTCGAAATCCGTTCGAGGACCCCACACTTGACACCAATGTTACGAAATCTATCGTCCTGTTTTATCGGAATTCTATCAACTTGATGTTCTGCTATACCGAGCGGGAAATTTATCTTTAAAAATTTTGCAATTTCTTAGCAGCAACACTGTGTGGCATCAAATATTGATAACAAACGGAACGTAAACGTAAGTCTGCAACAAAGTGTGGAACTAGGTCACGCTCAAGGGAATCAGCTGGCTTCTTGTCTGGCTGAGAGGGGTTCCACGCGGAGGCTGTGGGATGTGTGTGTATTGCGTTGGGAGCCTGCAATTCTCGTTAAGTCGAGCGTAAGACTCTCGCTCTACAGACAACTTTTGTTAAAAAGGCGAATGCCGTGGGTAGAATGGAGACAGTTTGCAGTTTTGTCCGAATGTAATTCGCATGAGTACCACGATAGCCGTGCTCGACTTGCGGTTCAGTGTGTATTCCTTGCGTATGGGTCGGGCTGGTTATTTGACAGCCCCACGTTGGAATCGTCGCGTGAAATATTTCTTCCAGAATTGGAGTATCGTTTTACGGCCTACCGCGAAATATCCTGTGCTATGTGGTGTAAGGTGTTATTAATAAATTTAAGTACAGTAAATCGTAGTGCTACTGGATTTTGTGCAGACACCTGAGACGCCGTGAAGCTATGGGGCACCGGGTTGAGAAGACTTGATTTTTTTTTGGTTAATTTTCCTTTGTTTTTGGCTTCTCGCTCGGTGCTTTGTGGTCAATCGGCCTGAACTTCGAGGGATATACTTATTTCCTGAAGGAGTATCTTCGTTGGATTTGATGGATATTTTTTTTCCTTTGTAAGTATATGACCTTTTTATATATGTGTTTTATGTCAGTGTGATGTGACGTCGGTGACTTCGTGCTGCGTAGGGGAAAATAGAGCTTTGTCGCGAAAAGCTTAATTTCTCCTGTCGAATTTTTGTCGATAGACAAGAAGTGATTGGCACCGTTGATTTTAGAGCAAATGCGTATAAAAACCTTACGTACTTACCGCAAAATTTCGTAAGTTCGGCAGTTCAATGCCCTTGCTTTGCACCTTTCCTTAAAGACAAAAAAACACGAAATCAGATCTTTTCCTGCGCACCGCAGCCCCTTGAGCCCACAAATTATTGATCGCGGCGTATTGTCTGCACTCAGCGATAACAATAACACTCGCCGGACTTATTAATTCACGCACTCGATTTACCGACGAAAGGTTATAATCAGTTAAATGCAAAAATAAACAATTTATTCAACCAAAATTCAAATTTTATAACTATATCCACTATTCACGACTTGTCTGCTCTATATCAAATTCCTAACAGACTATCTGACCGTTCGGCGGGGAAAAAGAATAGCCGGAAGGACTATTCCAGTGGGATCGGTCGTTATTTTATTAGACTCTTAAAGTTAGTGACATTTACTCCTATTTCTCAACTCATCTCTTTTCTAATCAGATAAAAATTTATAATTTTATTTCGCTACTCTAACTCTAATGACGTTAATTACAATTTTTCAGATTCAAATTTCATCAAGCAAACATGACCAGATGGAAACCAACAATAATGACCATAAGGAAGTGCGGAACATAAAGATGAGTATTGCTGTAGTCAGTCTTTATACCAGTTTTTAATTTTTCTCATTTTTATTTTAGGTAGTTTCGTCGCAATATATATACAAATATATATATATATAGTGAATATAGTGAATGGCATTCCACATAGTTCGCAATCTTAGAGATTTAGTAGCCAGACCTAGCTCACAGTTATTGTTTTTATGTATTTACAGTGTGAAGCCGGGAAGGATCAGGTTGGCCAATCCCCAGAGCTGTCAAGTGATCAAAATAAATTAAATAAGGGTATAGTATCAATGAAATAAAAATTATAAAATTTCGTCTGATTTGTTGAGTTTTACGTTTTTTATGTAGTAAACGTTTTAAAGGGTGTTCTAGCGGTGATATTCAGAAACACAATATTTTTTGTGCCACATGAAATAGCAAATCACTCAGTCCATTGTTATCGAAGTTTATCTAATGACAAGTTAGGAAGCAGGCGAGATTTCCGGGTGTTTTATATTTAAAATGCACATGGCAAGAAAACCAAGAAATAAAGAAAAAAAGTCGAAAAAACTTTTATGAATAAAAATAAAAATGCAAAGCCCAAGTTGCATGCAACGAAACAGAATGGCAAATGATTCATTTTCGTAAATAAATGAGAAGGGGCGGAGTTTTCACGTTTTATTTTTCATGAAATATTGACAATGTTTGGTCATATGTTGTTGCTGTAATCCTATGATATTTGAACAGCACGTGTTTCTGTTTACTTTCGTTTTGCTATGAAGAGAATAAGTGGGAGAACTCAACTCATGCTGGATTCTCCGATTTTGAGAATTTTATTAGAGAGGAACTTTACATCTCCTTTCCGCATCTTGGCCAAAGCAAAATTTATCTTTTTCTTAAAAATGGGAGATAATGTGACCCGAAGTACATTATTATGAATAGTTTGATAAGATTTTGAGGGATTCAATAAGATTTTGTCGTTCGGGTAATCCTACGTTCTCTCGATTTTTGTTTTTACTCGTTGTCTCAGTCGCACTACATAATAATGTACTTCGGGTCACAAAAAAATGTTCCTGCGCTTTTGTGAAAACTAGTTTTCTGTGAAATCTTATGAGAAATATCCAATGTCTTTTATAGCAAAGCTAATATTTGTTAGCGCAATTTCTATCAATTTGTGCTTCTGTTTACATTCGTTTTGCTCTGTGAAGAGATTAAGAGGGAGAAATTCATGCTGGATTCTCTGATATTTTGGGGAAAAATGAAAATTTTATTTGATAGGAATTTTACAACTCCTTTCAGCATCTTGGCCAAAGCGAAATTTACCTTTTTCGTAAAAATAGGAGGTAGTGTGACCTGATGTACGTTATTATGAATAGGTTGAAAGGATTAAAGGGATTTAATACGATTTTGTCGTTCGGGTAATCCAACGTTCTCACGGTTTTTGTTTTAAGCTCGTTGTCTCAGTCGCATTACAATAATGCATAGCCACGTTCTTTTCCCTCATTCATGCAAAAGACGAAAGTATGTGAAATTACTTGTTTCATTCTAAAAAACACGAAAATTTCCTATTTTATTCGCCTCTGTCTCTACTTATCCTTATTTAAGCTTTGACTATAGAACATAGTAGTAATACTCTTTATAGGATAGACTTCAGGCCTAAATCTGTCGATGATAGTTAACAAATGACTAAGTCCATGTGAAGGTGGTAATGGGCCGACTAAATCCGAGTGAATATGTTCGAATCTTAGAATATATAGCAAACAGGAATGGTGATAAGCCAGATTTTGCGTAATGATTTTCTGGTTGTGTTGGTAGTCCATTTTTACAAGTGTTTACACGCCATCTCTATTCTAAGCAACTTGTCAATTTACAAAAAGTAAACAAAGAGTTTGAGCGGAGCATCTGTGGTAAATTTTTTTCTTTTTCTACTTTATTGTGAACTAATTCAAATAATTAATTTATATAAATGTTTGCTTCTATTAACAAAAAAATTAATTTAGATAGTGCAGTTGCGTCAAACAGGATTCCGTAGTTTATAATCCAATTTATATTTTCAAGCACTAACCGAACATTTCATTTCTGTTTTTTTAATTGATATGAAGATTTTAACAGGCACTAAGTGGTACTATAAAACTTTGCACAAAATAAACTTCAGAGATAAATAGTTTTGAAAAGAATTGCTTCCGTACTTTTGTTGAATTTTGCAGAAGAATTTTAGATTGCATAAACTTGTTCACAAAACAAGATCACATTTGACAAACCTGCACTCAGCTTTGACAAATCTTCCTTCCAGCATCTCACTTACTCCTATGTATAATCTCCTGCTCTTGACAAATTACGTTCATGTACACGAATTTTACACGATTCAACCATTCCTGTTTGCTATATATTCTAAGGTTCGAATCTGCGTTGTGGAATTTGGAATTGACCGAATAGAGTTATTGGTAGTGTGTTTGTAAATTTTAGATGTTTGGCAAGGTAAAAAAGATTTTGCCCACAAATTTACGTTTTTGTTCATGTTGGACCAAAACTACCTTGACGAAATCAATTTGCTTTCATACCAAGATGTGATATGGTATGCATAATATCAAAAATCTTGCGCCGTAAAATTTTCAGAATGTAAGGGCGAGAAGTTTCTGTTGGTATATCACAACAAATTTCATTTTTGGAAGAGGAGAACTTCGTTTTTATTAATTTAAACTTAGAATTTTTCGTAGTTCCTTGTGTCGAAATTATATATTTTAATTTTTAATCGTCGTTTTGGCTTTCAGCGATGATTTTTAATTTTATTTTATATTTATTTAACTCGCAAAGACTTTTGTCGTAAACTAATATGGGGGATAAAGAACGGGCAACCACGTTGGATTTTCCTTTAATATGTTTTATATCTGAAGTGAATTGCGTTATAAAATCTAAATGTCTGGCTTGTCTGGAACTTCGTTCTGCCTTGGTCCAAATGGCTGACGTTAATGTTTTGTGACCTGTAAGACAGTAAAATCTTGACCTTCTAGAAACTGTTAAGTGTTAACTTCTTAAGTGTATATTGCCAAAAATTTTCTGTCAAAGGTCGAATACCTTGTTTCGGCCGGAGTAAATTTTTTTTAAAACAAAGCCCAAGCTTCCCAATTATATATGTTATATCGTTCTAATACAGCCCCAGCTGCTATGGATGACGCGTCGACCGTATAAATAAACTTGTGTTTTCGAGTGGATGGACCAAAAGCGTTGCGGAGGAAAGAGCTTCCTTAATTTTATTAAAAACAATTTCTCATTCCTGTGGCCAAATAACATTTTTGGAATTCTTGTGTTTCTTTAATAATATTCATAATTATCTCCAGTGGAGATTGTACTGCGCGGCTAAATTTCGTGTCGTCCACATGAATACGTCTAGAGCGAAATTCAGCTTCTGCTTGAATGAACCAAGCCTGTGGACATGTTGTCCAAAAGGTTGGAAGCTTGACAGAAGCTGCCGTTTCAAGATTCTGCTGTACCGCTTTTTTTTCATCCCCAAGCAGAAGATTCAACATTCCTTTCACCAATAAATATTATTTAATACGTTATTATCCTTTAAACACTCGCGATACTCAGATGGACTCAACGTGTCGTTGCGTTTTCCGGAATATTTTTATGTAAAAAAATGTACATATATGGTTGTTAAAGTGAAAAATCAATTAATTCGTTCAAGAAACCTTCAAAAAGCTTATTAAATATAGAAAAGAAAATCAAATATTTAGAGGAAAGAGAACGTTTCTTTTTTTATACTAAGGAAAAATTCTGATGTATTTGTGCTATCGTGTTATTGTGGACATCGATTAGGTATTATAAAATTTTCCTATTATTATTTTTGTTATATTTTTTTTCTGTTGCTAATGTAAACAAATCTAAGCTCACACAATTCCTTTCAGCGTTCGTTTTCTATAATTATCTTTGTTTTTCTATTTTATTTAAACGATTATTTTTTCTTTTAAAATCTTCGTATGTCTTCACATATTCTTTCTTCTAACTATTCGTTCTTCTAATTATTCATTCTTCCTTCTCTTTAAAAATGCACATACATTTTCTTTCTTCTAATTTTCTTTCAAAAATGTAATATAAATATCTTTCTTCTAACTTTCATTCAAGCTAAATATTCTTCCTTTTTTTATGACTTATAGTTCCATTCTAGCGCAAAAGGCACCTTACTGCTGGTGGATGGCTACCTTTTCTAGAACACTCGGGGTCTTCAATTGAACTAGTTGAACAAATATGTTTTAATTCTTTCTTAAGCAGGAAACACAATGCGGCAGTCATTAGCGTTTAACAACTCAGATTTCATTCTTTTCTATTATCAGATATAAGAACAAATTGAAATTTGAGCTCATGAACGCTGATGACCGTTGCATTATGTTTTCCGCTTTAGCCTTAGTCCTAAATTCGATATGAATATTTTTATAATTTTGATATTTGAATAAAATAATTATTTTTATATGGATTTATATTAAATTTTTTATTTTTAATAAATTCCTTTTTATTCCTATTTTTTTTATATGTGTATATGTTTTTATACACAGAAAAGACTCCCGAAAATTAATTAAAAACTAATAATAATAAGAGAGGCAGAATATATTTTATAATTAAAGCTTTTTATTTTTTATAGAAACTGGTTTGCCCTTTGGCGTCTACTTTTTTAATGCCCAATTCCTGACATCTACTAACTAAACTTTTAAATTTATTACAAACTAAAGTATCTTGGTGCGTATTTTTTTAAACTTGTGTACAGTGTTGTGTGTCTGTGATTTAAAACTTTTTAAAAGTTTTCAAGATGTTTTAAAATGTCAGAAATAAATTGCTTTTTCACAGTCGGTACGATTATTATCCCGACAACGTAAATAAACTTCAAATTGTTATTATTTTAATAAATGGAAAATTACAAAAAAAATTATTGTTAAATGTGTGAGGTGATACGTAACAGGCAATTGTTTAATTTGAGATACACCCTAGCAGAGTAAATTAGAACGCAACGATTTATATCACCAATTACCATACATGCAGAATTGAAGATTATCCGTGATATTTAAAACATCAGGAGTTGCGATATTGATCCAGTTCGTAAGAGTATCAACCGAAGTACAAACACAAAGCATCGAGGTTCGAATTTTAATCGAGGTTGACAAGTGGTTTTTTCAGATTCTCGCATGAAAACACACTGTTTTCTTAGTAATTTCACAAATTCTATTACCAAGAAACTATTTAGGAACTGAATGATACTTTTTAATTTAAACTAGAATTATGATTAAAATAAAATACAGTCGAGCCCATGTGACTATATCATGTAGCGGGCAACGAAAACCTGTAATGACAAAACGGCTTGTGATTAGGTATATTCCGGCTATTTTAATTTACCGTAATGTATAACTTTAATAAACATGAATTTTTATTTTTTTTTCTTTGATAACAACATAACGATGAAATTTCAAAAGTAGAAACGTATGTTATTCGGCAAAACGCTTACAGAACTTATATCTAATGATGGTTGTCGCCAAAACCTTCGAGAATACTTCCCAAGCTATGAAACAGAAATCTATATCTGTGCCTTGGGAGTGCGTTCTCCAAAATGTTCTATATTGATACTTATGGAAAAATGCCGAACATTGACTTTCTATATACTATCTATACAGGAAAATAGTCTTCTATATATATATAGTCTTCTATCTATACAGGAAAATAGTCTTCTAGTAATTTACAGATTGGTTCCTTACCTTCCCAAAGGTTACACTTCTTATATACACTTAACAAAATAATAATATAGTTTTGATTACAAAGTAACCTTACCATATTACGCTCAATAACTCTCAGCTGAGTATGCGTATGTGCAGCCGGAGTCCGAATATGTAGGCAGCTACATTCGATATTATCTGCATACGGCAAGGTATATAGAATACAAGTTATTCCCATTACGAAATATAGTAATGAAATATTGTGAAAATGTATAGGATAATAAGGCACAGTGAACACAATACTCTCTCTTCGCTCTCTGGCTTTCCTATAAAAAAGTATATACATTAGTCACAGAATTACGTCACAGGATATCAGCTGCAATGTGTGTGGGTTTTTTTTAATGACTTATGTGGTTTATTGAAGCAATAAGTTTCCTTAGCGTATTACTAATCATGAATTCGAAAAGAGAAGACGTGCGCAAAGAAATTTTTCGAATTTTTGCGGAAAATAAGTGTTTGTCGTATTCCGCGATTGTAAAAAAAATGAAATGTTCGCGATGAACGGTTAAACGCGCTATAGATAAGTTTAACGAAGGGTTTATAGTGAAAGACAATTCCAGAAGTGGAAGTCCAAGTGATGCAAATTTGGAAAAAAGATAGTAGGATGTGAAATTTTGCACACAGATTTTTTAAAAAATACTGCAAATCTGAATTCGAAAATAATAATAAAATTTCGTTTTTCACTATATATTTGAACAGTGCCCGAAAACGCGTCGACGTAGAGAGCTTAAATTTTGACTAAAAAGTTGACTAAATCGGGCGACTCCTTCTTTCTTGTTTTGTACGTATACCGTAAAAACAATCAGTCCTAGACGTTTTTAATGCTCTGAAAGAATTTTAAAAGTATGAAATCCTATGAAATTGGTTATTAGCAGTTTTACTGTCCATCGATCCGTTCTAGAAATATATGCGAAAAACCATTTCAACGATCAAACTTGCTCAGATGGGTGACCATATGAAATTATATGCGGGCGTTCATCTCACGGTTAAAAATATTGGTATTATTTCGATAAATCAAAATATACATATAAATCCTTACACTTTCTGCATAATACGAATACAAGTGTTAATTATAAAAGTTATAACAAGCTTGTTTAGAATGAATTTGCTATGGTATAAAAATGAGGAATAGTTTTTCGGTATAAATTTTATGAGAAACATGTATACTTTCAATTAATTCTATTAGTTTATAAATTCTATACGGTACCGTATAAAGACTTCGTATAAAGTTGATGCTTTGAATTATAGCAGAAGTTTATAACATATTCATATAAAGTTAATCACTTTTTGTATTTTTTGTATCTTATCCAATTATGGATGGAATCCAGTGGGGGTAGAAGATTGCATTGCTGAAAGGAACGACTTCAATTCAAAACTACAATGTAAGCAATTTTGTATATATGTATTTTAAAATTTTTTTTATTTCGTTACAATGTATAGTCCATTAGTTTTTCTTGAAAAAGATGAATCATATGAAGTATGATTATCATACGCATACAATGGCAATAACAGTGCGCTATCTTCACTTAGATCCTCTGTGATTTGAAATGGATTATTAAATTCACAAAACTGTATTACACTAAATTTTTTACATATAAATATAAATTCATTTTTATACGCTAAAATACATTTTATTTGAAAAAAATTATTTATGTTATGGGTTGAGTTATATTCAGGTGAAATAACGAACAATTCAGGACGATAATGAGTAAAATACTCAATCCAAGACACAGTTTTTATCATTTGAAAAGGATTATTGTCTACTTGTTTTAACAAAAATTTATATTTATTATAAATTTCCAAAGTTAATGTTGTTATCTTGCCTACTTTAGGTACTTGTTCAAAGTTGTATGCTTTCCAAGTTGAGACAAACATCTGCTGATGACGAATCGCTAATGTTTTACATAAGTTTTTATATGTTTTTTAATTTTTTGCAAGATTTTTGAAATATTGGTGCTTTGCTTCATACCGCATTGTAGAAAAATTGCTAACAGGCCCCATTAAACGCAATACTCGTGGATAATGGGTTAGTAAGTGATGCTTGGGGAGCAAACGCACATCAAAATCACTTTTTAAAACAAGCAAATGTCTTTTGATCAAATCAGCTAGTTTCTCTACGAAATGAAGAGTTAGTTCTTTAGAAAAAACAATCTCTGATATTTGCAAAAAAGTTTGTTATAAGATCCCATTTTTGTTCCAAAGAATCGTTTACAATATCGCCAAAAATATACGGAAAATGTACTAAAAAACACCAACATTGCGAGGCTGAAAGAGCAAATGAGTCTCTATTTAAAAAACAAGTAGATAAATCTTTCCTAAAAAGATATCCGTAATTAAAGGATCGGATTCTGTCATTAATGTTTTCATAAGTTAGAATTTTTTGCTTCACCAAATACTTTAGGTAAGTTGTAATGTCATAAGGAGCAATTCCTTCAAGAATATCGTGCATGGGATCTACTCTACAGTATTATTATCAATTACATTGAAATACTCTAATTCATTCAGAACGGAAAGGTATTTTACACCTTTACAAATATTCGAGTCAAAAGAATGTAAATTGGAATAATGCTCTAAGCTATTTAGGGTACGGAGTTTTGACTCGTTCTCAAAAAACGAATTTTGGATATCATCTTATGGGTTTCACAAACTCTACAAAAGAAATTTGCGTTGAACCCATCAGCGACGCTAAGCATTAAATTGGCACCCAAATTGTCGTGAGAAATTCCAATTAGTGTACCGAACAGTCTTGAATTGCCTACATCAATTCCCTCTGTTTCTAGAATTTTCAGGTCATTTACTATAGGCTTTAAAATCAAGTTATAGTTGATTTTGGGTGATTTTAAGTCGTTTACGTTAAATAGTGCAATTAAATGAATATGATTTAACTGGCTCAAATATTTAGACGGCAAATTTCTAATGGTAAAATAAATGGCGCCAATCTTATGAATGGTCTTTCGACTTCCTAAGGGATTCGTGCACTCGAAATCGTCGTAGAACAATTGTATTTGAATAGGATTTTCTTTTGTTCGAAATAAAGGATTTTTTTTTAAAGTTTTCCCCACACAATATTTACTATATATGTTTCCTTTACAAATGTGACTATTTTTACTAAAAATTCTTTGAAAACTTTGGTTTTCAAAAAGAGCTTTCAAAGTTTTCAAAATAGGTACGTACTGAAATGTGTTCTGTGCTAAGTACTTTACTAATTCCTTAGACTTTTTACAATATGCTTTAAATAGAACAGCTGTCACTTTAATCTAATAGAAAATCTTATCCTACATCAGATGTCACGTACAGATCTGGTCCAATTGCAGCATTACATCTTTTCAACGTTGATTCTGTCAATATATTTCTGTCAGTAGATTTCTCACTTATATTCTGGGCTTGGTTCTCTACAAAAAACACAAACACACATGAATACGCGCTTCAAAAGATACAGTATATTCAAACTCACCATCAAGATTAAGCCAATCTTTGGTCTTCAATTTTAAAATAAAGCAAGGATGCATGTGAAATTGATAGACATAGTCAATAAAAATGCTGGTTCTATTACTGCGTCGTTATTTAAACAATAAAAGCCAACGAATTCTTCTTGCAAAATTTCAAAGCTAGCTAAGGCTAAGTAAATTTTTTATTAGTAAGTAAATTATATACCTATTTATTTTTGTATACGCTGAACAGAAAAGCAGGCTACTGAAAATGTACCTCCAAATAGTTATAATTCTATACTAGAGCAAAATAATTACATTATTCGCAATCTTTCCAATTTTTAACATGTAATAATGCTTTAGTATTCAAACGAAAAACGCATTTAATCTTGAGTATTATCTAAATACTCAATTAGAACGGAGAAATAAATCTTTAAAGATAACGCAGTGCCGGTTATTACACGAGATATGAATTAAAAACTACAAATAAGTTTTTTTGTCATATAAACTCACCTGAAAACACAAAATCCATATATTCCAGTTCTATTGTCTCACTTATAAATTTTTGCACCTTCACTATTTTACGCACTTTTTCGAATTCACATGTGATAAATATACCGGGGTATACATCTTAAAACCTGTCATGCTCTCTACTCAAATTTTATAGTGCGAATGAAATAAATGCATGTTTATGCAAAAGTAATGTGTAAAAACGGTACTTTTCAATTTTTATACCAACCTCGCCGAGAATTAATAACAAAATATTTTACATACGAATAGTTATCTCAACATGGTATGAAATATATCCATTCTAGTATAAATTTCGACTAGTTCCAAGCAAATGATTCGTTAAACAGTTTTCCAAGAAATGTGACTTATCTGAACGTGGGATAAAATTTATAGGTAGGTAAGATAGGAAAAAAAAAAGAAAAAAATTATACATCAATGTAATAACTTAATTCTATAAAATATTCATTTGATAAATTTAATTATGAATTGCATAAATCTTCAAATGAACTTTATCATATTACTTATAAAAAGAAACTGGTATATATATTTTATACTTATTTAGCATAAAAAATTTATATAAATTTCATTTTACCAAATTTTATATTAATTTTATAATATACATAAAAGCTATAACATAAAAAGAATAGATAAAATTTATAATTTACACCAATATATTTTACTGTGTATCATAAGAATCGGTATTAGACCAATTGTTATGTCTAATAATCAATCCTTTTTTTATGCAAAACAAAACAGTAGTGCATATTCAAAATTCTAAATCAGACTGTCATAATAAAACAATCATCTTCAAAAAAATCGAAAAATTGGGCCTTCTATAAAACCCAAATTCGCATACGTAATCAAGTTATAACGAAATGATTTTTTTAACGTAATAATTTAGTTGTGAAGAAGTGCTGTAAAAATTAGAGGAACGAATAGATCTAATTCAGACGAGCGATATATTTAAGTCACCACAGTACTCCCCCATCAGCGAAGCCGTGACGGTTTCAGCGAAATCGAGCACGAATCCCGATATGTCATATGCTTCGCGAAGAATGTTCTGCAAGCGTATTGCTAAAGTGGCCTATACGCCGAACATGTTCTCCGTCTCTGTGTGTTACACATGAAAACTTTTCCTCCACATACTTGTCAAACATGTTATCCAAAATGAGGACAGAAACACATATCAAGAGCTGTTAGAACTGTTAACTGTTATCTTTTCTTCAATAGAGTTTACTCAAGAATGACGAATGCGTAACAAACATCGCCCTACACGATACAATACACGTCGCTCCGCCTCTAAGATCAAACTAGCTTGATTTTCGCCCAACTACTTGACATACTGACATACTGTCATACCGGCAAACGGGCATACATACGGTCAAATCTATGTGACCACATCGTTGTCCTACTCGAGTTTTTCTCCGGTGTATTATTCTGGCGTCGTTTAACAGGTACATGTTTTATAAATTTCAAATAAAATTTAATTTAATTTATTATACAGGGTGTCCCAAAAAATAGTGATAATCGGAAGCGTGGAGGTAGAGCGTCCGTCGGGGAACCCAAATCATTCCCATGTATGTTCTACGATTTTTCACCTAACTATTAATTCGAACACGTTTTTGGTCATAGTGACTTGAATAATTGAGATAAATTGCTAACTTTTAACTTTTGTTCTTCTATTTAGCTGCATGTTAAGGCCATCCAATGTAAATGTAAAAAAAATTGATTCCGCAGCTCTTACCATTGCGCCAATTGGAATTTTTAAATTCCATTAAGTTCAAAATAATAAAATGTACCAATATCGTTGAGGGCGATTTAAAGAAAAAATTCACATAATTTTTTCACCCAAAACTTATTTTAAAAAGTCCTCATTTCATTGGCTATATACCTTGTAAATTTTATTGACATATCTGCGGCGCAAGGATTTTTTGCCGCTACTAGACAAAGTTTTTGGCCACTAATAGGTAAAACAATTGCTAGATCTATTGTACAGCACTATGTAACATGCGCAAAGGCTAGACCAAAAATGATGTCAGGGGAATCTACCTTCTAGAAGGGTCCAACCGGCTCGGTCATTTGTGAACGCTGGTGTGGACTTTTGTGGACCCATTTGGATCTATCACAAAATCAGAGAAAAATGACCACACAAAGCTTATATAGCGGTGTTTTGTTGTTTTTCAACAAAGGCTGTATACCTAGAAGTGGTAAGCGACTTATCAACAGGGTGTTTCATTTTATATCCAAGACGATTCATGGGTCGCAGAGGAAATTTCCGAAACGTTTATTGCTTTATTGACACCAATTTCGTTGGAGCCAGAAATCAGCTGAATGTTAAATAAAAACATATACTCTAAACATGAGAAGGGAACCATAGCAGAAACTTGCGGCAAATAAGGTGTACACTTTCATTTTATCCCACCTAAAGCACCACATTTTGGCCGCCTGTGGGAAGCTACAGTCAAGCCCTCTAAGCACACGGTCGGATCCTGCTGGGGGGTGTGGGGGTCACGCGCCCCTCCCTGAAGACCACTGAAAAATATTGCAGTAGATCTTCTGAGTTTTTGCTATTAAAATGATTCACATCTATTCTACTGCACCTTTTGTAAAAAACGTAACAATTTCTGGAAGCGTTCAATATGATACATTTAGGAACGCAGGCTCTACCTAGCACCTTGGTCTTCGGTCATGGTTGTTGAAGCCTATAGAGAAAACAGGAAGCGCGGATACCTGTACAAGAGCGTCCCTTTGCTCGGGGTGTTTGAATCAAGACAGAGCCTATTCATGTTATCGCGGTAGAAGGTTCGTTTTAATTGAAAACAGCTGCCAGAGGGTCTTTGATAAGCCTTCCATGTAAATACGGCTTAGAACATTATCGGCGCGGCTTGGCAAAACAAACATTTAAAGAAATAATTATAACTCGTAATTGGAAAAATTCAGTGGAATTACACAACGGCGAACAAGTCATTAGGCATAGTTGTAACATTTAAAGCAAGAGATTAATTTTTAAATATTTTTTTTTATTATTTCGTAAAATGCAATGGTTTTTATAGAATACTTAGCCCAAACGTTAAATAAAAACAAAATAAATCTGCAGATTGGGAAAGTCTCAATCAGTATCCTAGAGAATTTGTGTGGTCGATCCGTTTTGCATCAAGGGATGTTGATGAATACACAGTTGAATTTAGTGCAGTTTTAAGTCTTGGCATGAGTGAATACATTCGGTAGTTACACAGCAATTCTTAACAATAGCAAAATCGCTTTTGGTTTAACGATAAGTACAACCAAGCAATAAAAGCGAAATTATCTGCTTGTCGCACTTATCAATTGCAATCACTTCGATTCTTTTAAAGGTTTTTGAATGTATCATTAAGTCAAAGTTAATGAAGTATTTAGAAATTAATCAAACCCACAACGATCGCCAATATGGCTTTCCTTTTTCTGACTTTTCATATGGAACGTTGAAGCCTTAGTCTTCTCAATTTTGATGAGTCCAAGATTGTAGCCCTAGATATTTCAAAGGCCTATCATAGTGTCTTAAGTTCAGCCCTTTTAGCCAAACTTAATGCACTGGGCCTCTCTAGTCCCCTTCTATTATGAATGTAAAGTGGTTTCATCTGGTCGGTTAATACGGTTTATATTAGATGGCGTTACATCTCAATCTCAGCCAATAAATGCCGGGATGTCTCATGGCTCTGCTATCTCTCCATCTCTCTTCTCAATTTTCATTATTGATCTGCTTTCCCTAACTTTCAATCCCATCCATTGTTTTGCCGATGAATGTACCCTTGGTTTCGCTTACTCCCTTGACACCCTTGGGGACTACAGAGGAAATGTCACATGTGTCAAACTAGAGTGCATGATTACAACAAGATCATAAAATTTTTCCACTCGCGTTTCTTTTGACAGAACATTTCTTGACGATACACCGTCTTTATGCTTTCTTGACATTAATATTTGCAGTACCTATGTTAAGCTGAACAGATTACAACTTCTCTGTTGCCAAATAAGCTACGAAATATCTTGGATTTCTTAAAAGGTGTAAGAAGTATTTCAGCCCATCGATTCTAGCGCTCCTCTACAAGTCCAACATCAGACCTAGAATGGAATTCAATTTCCATATGTAGGCCGGGGCTGGTCGCAGAACCTTAGCTTCGTTGGATATTGTCAAACAGAGAGCCTTCATCTCATTGGGGATGTGGCAAAAACTTGTCATATGGACTTATCCGAGCACCACCGCAATGTTCGTTGCCTGTCGCTTTGCTACATGCATGATCAATGTTCTGATGAAATACTCGCACTGCAAGCCGCGCACATCCATTTATCCTTTAAAATACTTTCAGTCGGGTGCGAACGTGGAACAATCTCCAATCTTCTGTCTTTTCTCCGGCATGCAATATGTAAAAGTTTAAGGGTGACATACATCAGCACCTTCGCCACCCTTCTCACGTTCCCTAATTCCTTTTTTTATCACCTTCTGGCCATGCTGAGCTTGCATCATAGTTCATGGGATATCTCCTGAGCTTGGCTTAATAATATAAAAAACAAAAGAAGTCACACTTTCATAACTTGCCGACGAAGTTATATACGTACAAGGGATATATTGCATCTATTCTGTGACTGCAATTTTAAACAAATGTAAACTTTTAATTCCCGTATTTTAAAAAGATACAATTTATGATGATTTGTGAATTTGAATAAAGTACGTTTCCCTAGTTTTATTAACTAGAACGCATGATTGAGAAGTTTTACACTTTTACCCAAACCAAAACAAAATGAATTATCTAACATTCCCTTTGACTTTTCGGATTGGCAAAGAACCTTGAGAAACTTTCTTCGTTGCGAGTGGTAGTCACTTGCTAATCTGTTCGACTCGTATCTTTTAAATGATAAATTTTGTGCATTTGACATTTACAAGTGGTGGCGAGTGTCTTAACATTTTTTTTTCAGTTTTCATTATATACCATTTTTAAACCGTAGTTGAGCCCCCCTCACCGGAATCCTGGACCAGCCACTATCTAAGCATTTACACTTTAAAACCATCTCTGCTGGCTCTTTAACTTACGAAGAGTTGGAAACATTGATGATTGAAATAGAAGCAATATTAAATTCTAGACCATTAACTCAGATGTCTGTTTGATCCCAACGATCTTACTGCACTTACGCCTGGTAATTTTCTCAGCAGCACTAGAGACGAACTCTGAACAAACAAAAATTAGTATGCTTACTAGATGGAGACTTGTATCCAACATGAAACACAAATTTTGGAATCGATGGTCTCGCAAAGACCGTAATGAGCTTCAACATCGATTTAAGTGGAAGGAACGCTGCAAAAATGTCAAACTTGGTACGATAATAGCTATGCAAGAAGATTTTTCAGTCAGAGTGGCTGATCTAAAAACAGCAACGAGAATATTACGTCGGCCCATACACAAATTGGCGCCTTTAGCATGTGATGAGGGTGACTTTCAGTCCACACATACAGAAGACAGTGATATATTATCAGACAACAATGAACCCACAACGGCAAGTGAGCCTCTCAAAACCTTAACAAGATAGAAAACGTCTCCCGATGATGACAACCAGGATGAACTACCAAAGATAAAACTTCGCAAGTCCTATGGTATCGCCGTCATTACTTTACTGCTAATCTCTTTACCCTTACCAACTTCATACGGATGGGCCATTGATGTCAAGAATTTGGATTCCAAACCTGGAATATATTTTGACAACATCGGACCTATTAGCTTTATAACTACGGAATGGAAGTTGATAGTCTACTAGGACTTACATCCATATTTAACAGAATTTGCTTTACCATCAGACGGTACAAGTGCATTAAACTACTTATGTCAACTACTCCAGTAGATGCTTGCAGACAGGTAGTTCCTCAATTTAAACATATTGTTGAAATCGTAGAATATTTCTAACTTCAAAATTATAAAGCTGTGTACATACCGAATTACTTCAGGTCAATGTACGTATAAAATAAGAAAAATCAATTGTACATAATTGCTACATATGTAAAACGGCATTGCTTAGGAATGCGGTGACCCAATAATACTTACATTGCAATAATTTACAAATTGGTAATTATTACGAGCGATTTTTGCAAGAAAATTAATGTCAATTCAGCATTGTAAACATTTTGTGTTTTATGCATTGACTTAGAATTAGCTGTTTGTATATATTAAGATTGAGGAAATAAATTCATTCAGTTGTATATTAAAGCACATCGCGTACTCATTTAACAAAGTTTACATTAAAATTGTTGCATATCTTTTGCTAGTCATTCCGCCTAACATATCATCATAGTGTAGCGGTACATTGCACCGTTTACACCTCCTACAAGAAGTCAAGGTTTATGTGCCTTGGTCTTATATTTCAATTTGCATTGGTCAAGGTTTATGTGCTTTGACACTGCAAGGCAGAATAAAAGAATTCTGTACATTTTGGTGACCCCGACGTGATTAACATTCACGTACTTTTCAAAAGAGTTTTATCTTCGCTCACTCAAGTACAAGTAAATCAAGATGAGCCTAAAAGAACTCACTGCTCGTCAAAAGACAACGGGAGACGAAATTAAGCGGATAGCGGAGAACTACGGAAAGGATTCGGAATACCGCAAGACATTAGCGTATCTAAACCAGCGTATTACGGCCCTTAACCAACTATGGGATGACTTTGAAAGTGTGGACACCGAGATACGCATTAAGCATGGCTCTGAACTATCTCACGCATACTTCATGAACGAGTATTACGAAGGAATTCGAAGTGGCTACGAGAAAATCAAATGCACGATGGTCTCTAGAATGCAGCGGCTGCAGGAAGGAGAAGAAGCAAGATCTTCACAAATATCACAAAACACAGAGACGCAAGCCCACTCCACTCAGAAGGAGAATGATAACACACAACCAAATCCAGTAAAGCAAGTCACAGAGACGCAAGCCCAATCCAGTCAGCAGGAGAATGATAAAACACAACCAAATCCAGTAAAGCAAGTCACAGAGACGCAAGCCCAATTCACTCAGAAGGAGAATGATAAAACACAATCAAAGCTAGTAAAGAAGTCACAGAGACTGTTATTGGAATGATGCCCAAACAACTGGTTTTAATGCAGGGTTTAAAGAGGATACTGACCAATTTGGAAGCACGTGAGCCACTTCGCTCCGAGCGATTTTACATGATTAAAATAAAAGCCATCGAAGACCACTGGCAGCAAATTCAAAATTTACACAACCAAAGTTTGAATCATTGGAATAACAAAGATGACGTGAACAATATGGAAGGCTATTTTGATCTGGAAGAACAAACACACGACATGCTCATACAACTACATGAATGCTTAAGTCGCTGTCAATCAGATATAGAAGCTGACAGAAATGGATCACCATTAAGAACAGAACACAGCGCAAGACCAATGATGAAACTCCCAAAGGTAGAATTACCCAAATTTGATGGCGATTATTTAAAGTGGAAACAATTTTGCAGCTTATTTACTGAGCTGGTTCACAGTCAACCCATTTCCGCATGCCAAAAAATGTGCTACTTAAAGGGTAGCCTAACTGGAGGAGCTGAGAAACTGGTCAGATATTTAAGTATCTCTGAAGCAAATTATCTCTCAGCCTGGAAGGTAATCAAGGACCGTTATGAAAATATAAGATTACTGGTCACTGCACTTCTCAAGAAGTTACTTTCGCAACCAGCAGCAACTACTGAGAGTGCCTTCGCAATAAGAGCAATCCATGACACTACACAAGAGTGCCTTCTCGCCCTGGAGAACCTAGATGTCAATACAAGTCATTGGGACGCTCTTGTATTACATATTTTGATAAAGAAGTTGGATAAGACCACACACACACACTGTGGGAACAATCACTAACTCAGTCTAGATCACTTTCAACAATAAAAGCGTTTCTAGACTTTTTAGAAACACGGTTTCAGTCTCTGGAGGCCCTCGGCGAAGCAACTAAGATAGAAAACAGAAGGCAGCACACGAAGAGAGCATTAACCACAACAGTTAAGATAAACTGTCCATCATGCAACAATGACACCGATCATCAACTCTTCGCGTGTCAAAAATTCCTTCAATTATCGTCATCCAAACGAATTGCACTAGTAAAAAGAATTAATGCATGTCTCAACTGCTTGAAGAAAGGTCACATGATGGCCAACTGTCCATCCAGAGGGTGTACTAAATGTGGAAAAAGACATAATACACGGCTTCACATGCAATCTGTAAGTCAACTGCCGACGAGTAATACACTGTCAAGAAACAACAATATTGCAGCAACTACGGCCCAATCATCAAGAAACAGCTTAGTACCATCAGGCAATGGGACTGAACGATCGAACTCACTTACCGCAAAGGCTACGGCTAATATTCGGAATTATATCCTACTAAGTACGGTTATCGTAAGGGTGAGCAACAACTCTGGTCACAGCATCGAGTGTCGAGCCATATTAGATTCTGGATCTCAAATAAATCTGATAACAGAAAGACTAGTTAAAAGAGTTGGACTTTCGGGAGCCTTCGACAGACTTAACATTGAAGGTATTGGCTCACGATGGCAACAAGCGCAGAACGAGTAGATATAGGCCTAGAATCCCGCATCAATGGTTTTAACACTCAACTAGAAGCTCATATCTTACCCCGGATAATCTCTCCGCAGCCCGCGCAATTCCAACAAATATACAATTAGCGGATCCACGCTTTAATCAGCCAGACACGATAGATCTGTTGATTGGTGCTGAACTATATTACTCGATCTTGTCAATTGGACAAATTAGATTGGGCGACGCACTCCCAACTTTGCAAAACACAGTGTTTGGCTGGACAGCAGCAGGAAAGATTCCTCGAATAGCCACCGACCAAACAACCTATGGAGTGTGTTCAGAAGACGAAACACTTAATCGACAAGTAGAAAAATTCTGGATACTGGACGACTCAGAACAATCATCGCGGGCATTTACGTCAGCAGAAAAACAATGTGAGACACACTTTGTTCAAACTACGAGAAGAAATGAGCACATGAAAGAAGAAAACTTCACAAATATAGAGGAACCATACAACTTCCTTCCACACCACTGTGTGATTAAGCCTGAAAGTGGCACTACCAAACTTCGAGTCGTTTTTGACGCATCTGCCAAAACTTCCACAAATATCTCATTGAATGACGTCTTCTCCATTTTACTAAGACTCCGCATGCCAAGATTTGTGTTTACTGCGGACATCGAAAAGATGTATCGGCAAATACGAGTCCACAATGAAGATAGAAAATACCAGCTTATTTGGTGGCGGAAGAACCCTACGGATCAACTAAAATGCTATAAACTTTGCACTGTGACATACGGCACAACGTGTACTCCATACTTAGCAAATCCGATGTCTGCATATGCTAGCGGAAGAACAGATCCAACAATATTCGCTAGGAGCTGAAGTACTAAAACGCGATTTTTATGTGGATGATGTACTCACTGGAGCTGATAGCTTGTCGACGGCAATCGAACCGCAGACGCAGCTGAGGGTCATACTCCAATCAGCTGGATTTAAGTTAAGAAAATGATGTACGAATCGCCCAAGCTTGCTGAAGGATATTCCACAAGAGGATCAAGAAATTTTACTTAACTTTGGCAGTACAGAAGAGGACCATATCAAAACAATTGGATTAACTTGGTTACCAAAAAGTGATGAACTGTGCATCAAAACTGTATGGTGTCACAAAAGCAAGATCACTAAGCGTACGGCATACTCAGACATCGCACAACTCTTTGATGCACTAGGCATGATGGCTCCAGTGGTAGTCACAGCTAAAGTGTTTCTACAAAGATTATGGGCCTTGAAATGTGATTGGGACGCAGCACTTCCTCAAGAACTTCACTCATATTGGTTCAACTTCCGGGAAGGTCTGAAGGCTCTCAACAATGTGAAAATTGAAAGACATGTATTCGCTTACAAGAACACCAAATCAGTTCAAATTGACATATTTGCTGATGCATCAGACAAGGCTTACGGTGCTGTGGCCTACATCAGGTCGATAGATAAAGAGCACGTCATGAGGGTGCTGCTGCTCTGTGCAAAATCTCGGGTTGCCCCAATTAAACAGACTACGTTACCACGATTAGAACTGTGCGCAGCAAAACTTGCAGCTGAGCTCGGTCAGCGAATCAAGAAGGACCTGAATGTCAAAAATGCACCTATGTTTCTGCGGTCTGATTCGGAAATCGTTCTTGCCTGGATAAACTCGTCATATTCATCGTATCAAACATTTGTGGCCAACCGAGTATCTGTTATACAACAACTAACAATCCCTGAGCAATGGCGACATATCGGATCCAAAGAAAATCCGGCAAATATTCTCTCGAGAGGAATCGCTCCCGAAAAACTAGGAACATGCACACTTTGGTTTTATGGACCGACCTGCCTGCATGGCGCAGAAGCCTTATGGGCACCTCCAAATACAAAAAAAGGTTCAGAGAATGATATTGAACGAAGACGAGAAAAATCAGTAATCACATCTACTGTCGTAAGGGAACACACCAAATTACTTGAAGTTATGAACCATAGAAATTCCTTTCGGAAGGCCCAACGCATTACAGCCTACATATTACGGTTTGTAAGATGTGCTAGAACGCGCAACATACATCGTTCGGACACACTTGTCCTGACTGCGCAAGAGCTAATCGATGCTCAAACATTGATCATTAAGCTGATGCAAGGAGAAGAATTCAAGGAAGATCTTGAGTATCTTCAACGGTTTGGAGAAGTATCTAGGAATAGTTGTCTCAGCAGATTGGCACCTTTCATTGAAGGTGAAATCATTAGAGTTGGTGGTCTCCTTGAAGCCTCAAACCTATCATACCAAGCAAAACATCCAATACTTCTGCCGCATTCCCATCATCTAACGAAATGCCTACTGAACGACATACATAAGGAAAATCTGCATGTGGGTCCACAAACCCTTCTAGCAATAAGCAGACAAATGTTTTGGCCAGTTAAAGGAAAGAGTTCGGCTCGTTCAGTAGTACAGCATTGCATCCAATGCGCTAAGTTAAAACCGAAACTCCTAACACAGATGATGGGAAATCTACCAGCACACAGAGTTCAACCAGCCAGACCATTTGTGAACTGTGGTGTGGACTTTTGTGGACCAATATGGACTCATTTTAAGATGCGTGGAAAAAGACCACAGAAGTCCTACATCGCTGTATTTTGCTGCTTCCCGACAAAGGCCACGCATTTAGAGGTAGTAAGTGATTTGTCGACACAAGGATTCTTGGGAGCTTAACGTTGCATCATGGCTCGACGAGGACATTGGAAAATCATTTATTGTGATAACGCGACAAATTTCGTAGGTGCACGTAATCAATTGCAGGAAGTGAAGGAAATATTAAAATCTACAACATCGCAAAATAAAATAAGGACAGTTGGTAGCTCTAAAGGCATTGATTTCCGATTCATTCCGCCCCGATCCCCACACTTTGGTGGACTTTGGGAGGCTGCTGTTAAATCAGCTAAGCATCTGTTACAACGCACACTAGCAGCCGCCTCACTAACCTATGAAGAACTAGAGACGGCTGTGATAGAGATAGAAGCTGTATTAAATTCTCGACCACTTACATCAATGTCTTCGGATCCGAATGATCTGACAGCGTTGACGCCAGGACATTTCCTCATCGGGGAACTACTGATAAACACCATTGATCCAGCTGCTGAACCAACAAAGAGCAATCTCATAACCTTTGGAAACTCGTTTCTCACATTAAAAACGAATTCTGGAGGCGATGGACTGTTGAATATTTAAGTCTGTAGTGCTGTAGTTCACAGGTACAAATGGAAGCAGCGTTATGAAAATATTGAACTAGGGACTATGGTCCTAATAAAGGAAGACAATACACCCACACTGAAATGGCCACTTGGACGAATAATCAATATCATTAAAGGCGAAGATGGACTGGTTCCTGTAGCCGACATTCGCACTACGACTGGCAATCTGCGGCGACCGATTCATTGTCTCGCACCATTGCCTATATCAACTGAAGGCTATAGCATCGCAACATCCTGAAATCACCAATGAAGCACCTACAAACTCTAATGAAAGTGACATCAGCAGAACTAAGGCTAACCCTCGGAAGAAACTAAGAAGTTCTCTGAGATCTGCAATTGTGACATTTCTTCTAGCTTGTTTAGTTGTACCACCTGTTAAAGCATCCTCTATTGAAGTGAAACCATTTATTCATCAACCAGGGATCTACTTTGAGAACTTAGGGGTAACAAACCTCATAGACAACGAATGGGACCTCGTCATATTCTATGATATGATGCCATATTGGAGAGAGTATCAGTTCCTGCAAAACTGTACTCAGACACTCGAAAAAATGTGCCAGCATATAAATGAAAGAGTCTCCTGCTCAATAATCTTTCAGCATGTGAAACATCTGCTGGCAGAATTAACAACAAACAACATGCTTCCCTCTGGCAATAACAATTCCAAGAGAACAAAAAGGGGAGTAGCAAATTTCGTTGGAAGTATCGCCAACACTTTATTTGGCGTGCTAGACTCCGACTACGCTGAAAGAATGTCGCGAACCATAGATGATATTCACAAAATTGAGGATCGCTTATTGCAGCTGATAAAGAATCAAACCTCGATTATGGATGCTACTTTAAATGTCATGAAGAAGGAGGAAGAGGACATCGACAGCCAATCTCGGCAGCTGCAAACCCAGCTCTCGCATGTTGCAGACCAAGTAAATGGCATAGCAGAAGAACTATATCAAGAGAAGTTGCACCAATCCTTCACCGCACTCACCATGCAGACCACTCTTGCCGCTTCTAACTTCTTACGGATTCAAACATCAATTCTAGACGTACTCACAGACACTCTTCACGGAAAAATTAGCCCGTTATTGATCTCTCTAATCCAATTAAAAGAGGAACTCACGAGGATAAGAGCATATTTATCTCCATCATTACGACTGCCAATATAACAGGACGATACTTTCAGGTATTACACCTTCATGACCATCGCGGGAAGAGTCGCTACACGATAACTAATCTTCAAACTACAAATTCCTCTAATATCATTGGAGGAATTTCAGCTGTTCAAAATTACACCATTTCCAGTGCAGATTAATGATTCACTTGTCACCATCAAAACTTCGTCCCAGTTCCCAGTTATCAATTTACATAGAGATCAATACTACCCACTGAGTGAAGAAGAATTACAGTCATGCATCATCATCAAGGACAGCAAGCACATTTGTAAATAAAAACATCCAATGTAGCGTTCTGCCCTCACGCTATCTCCCGGTTTCCTTTCTGGTTTTTTTTCTCCTCTTTCCATCATAAAAATTCCTTGTTTTTTTTTCTTTCTTCTTCATTTTCTCACCCTTTAAATTTTTTTTATTATTGTCCATTCTCTTCTATTTTCACTACTTATGTTTTAATTTTCGGGTACCTAAAAGGGAATAAAACTTATTTTTTTTTGAGAAGTACCCCTATGCTACTTCTCCATATTACAAATCCCTGAAAAAGATAAAATTTACCTATTATCGAGAAGTAGCCCTAGGTACGTCTCCATACTATAAATTCCTGGAAGAGAGGTAAAAATATAAATATTTTTTTTTTTTTTGAGAAGTAGCCCTATGCTACTTCTCCATATTACAAATTCCTGGAAAAGATAAAACTTAAATATTTTCTAGAAGTAGCCCTATGCTACCACAAAAACCCTGAAAAGAAGAAAGAGAGAAAGCGTAAAACCTGAAGGGAATGCAACAACAAACGAAATTTTTCATAAACGAAAAATTCTAAAATGGGCAAAAGCGCGCACAAATTAAAATATTTCAAATAAAACTTACCGCTAGTCACAAACATCCAGGAGACGAAAACGGCAATTCGCCTAGCCGTAAAATATCGCGGGATACCCACAGACAATCATCATTGCGAGACCGACCAAATTCCGAGAAATTTTACTACACGAAGATTCTGTAGCAACGATTTTGCACGTATGTAGCTAGCAGCACTGCTGTCCGGAAAGACTTCGGGAGTCGACCGAACGAAAGAACAGAAACGAACAACGCTCGCCGGACGGTGACTAAAGCAAGGATCGGCTGTGATGTAGGGAGCTTGCGCGAAAAATCGGCAGTTGAAACTGGGCACTTGACAAGCGCGGGAGTCGTGTGAATATTTCTGTTTCGAGCACTTACAGCGCTTGCTTGAGCAAATTTTTCTTTTCAAAAAAATAAGAAAAATACCGCGGAACACTCAATGCCGCGAATCGGTTGATTCCCTGGGAAATGGGGTTTTCTCTCTACAGCGAATTTTCTATTCTTTGGAGAAAAGCTATCATAGTACTTATCGGTGCTTCTGTACGTGTGTCGGTGACGGATTATCTTGTGCTTAGTGAACTTTCTGGAACAAAATCAAGAAATTAAGTTATCATGAGTATTGCCTGAAATGTTTTAAAACTGATTAATTACCTGCTGTTGCAGAGACGTCTGAACTGCGTAAACTTTTCCTGGAAAATTCGTGAAAAATATGGAGACATCTGAAGTGCGTAAACTTTCCTGAAAAAAATCGTGAAAAATATAGTTATTAGTGATTTCCAATTTAATTAAATTAGTTACCTGCAGTTCCGGAGATGCCTGAAATGTTTTAGTTTCCCTGGAAAAATTATGAAATAATAGTATTAGTGATCTTTAATCTAATTTAATTAGTTACCTGCAGTTGCGGAGACGCCGGAAGTGCGTTAGTTTTCCTGAAAAATTATGGAACAGTAGTATTAGTGATCTTTAATCTAATTTAATTAATTACCTGCCGTTGCAAAGATGCCTGAAGTGCGTAAACTTTTCCTGGAAAATTCGTGAAAAATATGGAGACATCTGAAGTGCGTAAACTTTCCTGAAAAAAAAATCGTGAAAAATATAGTTATTAGTGATTTCCAATTTAATTAAATTAGTTACCTGCAGTTCCGGAGACGCCTGAAATGTTTTAGTTTCCCTGGAAAAATTATGAAATAATAGTATTAGTGATCTTTAATCTAATTTAATTAATTACCTGCCGTTGCAGAGATGCCTGAAGCGCGTTAAACTTTTCCTGGAAAATTCATGAAAAATATATTTATTAGTGATTTTCAAGTTAATTTGGTTGTAGTTACCTGCTGTTGCGGAAACGCCGGAAGTGCGTTAGTTTTCCTGAAAAATTATGGAACAGTAGCATTAGTGATCTTTAATCTAATTTAATTAATTACCTGCCGTTGCAGAGATGCCTGAAGTGCGTAAACTTTTCCTGGAAAATTCGTGAAAAATATGGAGACGTCTGAAGTGCGTAAACTTTGCTGAAAAAATAAATCGTGAAAAATATAGTTATGAGTGATTTCCAATTTAATTAAATTAGGTACCTGCAGTTGTGGAGACGCCTGAAATGTTTTAGTTTCCCTGGAAAAATTATGAAATAACAGTATTAGTGATCTTTAATATAATTTAATTAATTACCTGCCGTTGCAGAGATGCCTGAAGTGCGTTAAACTTTTCCTGGAAAATTCATGAAAATTATAGTTATTAGTGATTTTCAAGTTAATTTGGTTATAGTTACCTGCTGTTGCAGAGACGCCGGAAGTGCGTTAGTTTTCCTGAAAAAAATTATGGAATAATAGTATTTAGTGACTCTTTAACTTAATTGATTAGTTACCTGCAGTTGCAGAGACGCCTAAAGCGCGTTGAATTTCCCGCAAAAACTGTGAAGCCATAGATATTGTTGACTTGTAGTTTTTTTGTTTTTTTTTTTTTGGTTATTTGCCTGCTATTGCAGAGAGGCTGGATGCGATGTTAATTTTGCTGATAAGTGAACTTTTATCTGTGAATTTATGTTTATAAAGTAATGACGACAACGCCCGTACGCCGACACTCACCTCTTCGTGCCAATTTGTGTTGCGTAGTGCTATTAGTATTAACTATAAGGTTGCCAACGAATGTAACAGGAAAAAAAATAGGAAAAGTTTGTCTAGTGAATTAAAATCAAATCCGAAAGCACCGAAAAGAGGTGAAAAGGAAAAAGAAAGAGGCCAATGTGCCCAACTCTCAAAATGAAAATGCCATAATGGTCATCCCGGGCCTGCAGTCTAAGAAGCCAGAAGAAAAGGGTCCACCCTCCAACCTCGACGTGGGACTCCGTATTTTCCCTCAACACCAGATGGTCTCCAGGTTTTGTAACTAGCCAATGTATCTTGTTCCCACCTTTTGTGGGGTTTTTTTTTGTATTCAGTATCATATGCCTTGATTTAAGTTAATAGCTACCAATTCAAAACACCACTTAAAGATCCATTATGAATTATTTTTGGTGTGTTTGCATGCATTCAAGTTAAGTAAGATAGCTAGTAGGGCTCAGGCTAATTTTAAGTGACGGAGAGGTTAATTGTAACCCTCCTTAAATTCATCTACTAGTTTTGTATATCAGCTGTGAGCGGCGATGTGAATGGTGATTGCACGGCGCCTTCTAATTAAATAGACATCCTTCACATATATATATATTTCTTTTTTTTTCCTTTTTGTTTTCGACTACGAGTGTTATACACATATACGCCTCTCCGTATTGAATTCTTTTCAGCAATTTTAGCAACGCTACCTTTTCAGCAATTTTAGCAACGCTGCGCGGGGAAGTGATCACGGAATAAATCTAAAGTGGTGGTGGTCGGGTCATGCAGTGGGAATCCTGAGCACACACACAATCACAACATGGGGGGCTAAGAAACTCACATTGACTGTGACGTCTTAGCCAGGGTGGATGGGGGCGATGGGTCCAATCTTAGTCCAGTCAGGACTCCACCTCCATCAGGAGTCCACGTTTCCTCTCTCCCTCTCTCGATTGCTCTCGGCGTCGAACTCTCTCCGGGTGGACAAACATTTGTACGGCGTTGACCTTCTTTTATTTCAGCACTGCAGCGCTTGTAGTTTTGTAGTAAATATTAACTCTTCTTTTCAGGTTTGCAGGTTGTACCAATGGAGGTGAAGCACCACGAGACGTGGAAAGTTTTCTCTGTCAGTCCGTCCGTCTTAAGTCTGGCAAAGACGATGCAGTTTTTTTTCCTCTTATTACTCATTTCACACAGCTTTCAAGCATCAAGGGATGTGGGTGGCAAGAACCACCCCAAGCCGGCTGATCGCTAGCGGAGTATTCGCTGTGCGGCCACCCACATGAATCCCAAGATGATTTTGCAGCAAGAGGTGTCGATTGCAGCACCTATCTGTGTTCATGGCAAGATGGATGTAGGTAGGGCTGACAGTGGGCGCGCTCTTCGCTACAATGGCGCCCAAACTTCGGTTTTCTGTTGATCTTTAGTCAAGCTTCTCCTGACTAAAGCTGAACTACTATTTCAAGTTTATTTTTGATTTGCTGGTCGCTCATTGTGCTTCGCTACAATGGCGCCCAACTTCGGTTTTCTGTTGATCTTTAGTCAAGCTTGTCTTAACTAAAGCTGAGCTACTATTTCAAGTTTATTTTTGATTTGCTGGTCGCTCATTGTGCTTCGCTACAATGGCGCCCAAATTCGGTTTTCTGTTGATCTTTAGTCAAGCTTCTCTTGACTAAAGCTGAACTACTATTTCATTTTATTCATATTATTCGGATTTGGATTTGGATTTTTTTCTTTTGCCTTTAGTCAAGCTTCTCTTGACTAAAGTTTAATGCTTTTCCTCCTCAGTATTCTCTCGGTTTTAAAATACTTTTTTTTTTTTTTTGGTAAAATTCTAGCTTCGACATTTCCATCATGTCGAATGTTTTTGTGTTTTTTTCTTGTGGATCTATCGACACCATACTTTAGAAATCATTTCATCAGTTTGGTGTTGCGTTGCCTTGTCTTCAAGTTATTCAGTTTTTTTTTCAAATTTCGATTCAGCAAATAAGGTTCTTTTCTCATTTTTTTTGTTGTTGTCAGGTTATAGATGACACTCTTGGTTTGGCAGGACGAGTTACGTCGCTAGGCTGCTAATGGCTTGGTCTACGCAGAGCTACCCTTTTCTCCCGTAAAGCTCGTTGCTTTCGTGATAGTTCCTTTTTGCTCTCGTTATGTCTGGCCTTGGTAGCTGGCGAGATGGCTCGTGACTTGGCTTCATTGGTGTAACCTAGTAAATTCTCCTTCAATCATACATTTTTTTTTCTTCTCGGTCTTCTTTAGAATTCCATAGCTACGGCGTGAAGCGCTCATCTCTTCAGTGGTAAGCGGGCTTTGTGCGCGAGGCGTACTTCGAGGTTAAGCTTCAGCTCGTGAACACTGCTTTGATGACCACTTATCTCTAAGTCCGGAAGAACCGCGCAAATGTTCCGACCCCTGCAACAAGTCGGTGAGCGGAAATAGGTACCTGGTTGATTTATTCCTTGTGGTAGGGATCGTAACAGCCGTGCGACTCGAATTGGACAAGCATTCCATATTTTTCATTACCTCTAAATTTTCTTTTCTATCCATAGGATATAGTTCCATGCGTCGGAGTGCTCATCCATTCAGTGGTAGGCGGGCTTTGGGCTTGCGGGTACCACTGGGTAGCGTTGCTTCGGTTCGCGCCATCTGAATGGCCGACCACTCGACCTTAGGTCCAGAAGAACCACGCAAATGCCCTGTTCTCACCCACAAGTCGGTGAGCGATAATAGTAATCTGCTTGATTTATTCCTTGTGGGAGAGATCAGGATAGCCTTGTGATTCGAAGCAGATCAGTAGTCTCAAAATGTGTTCACATACTACGCTTTGCGCTTGCGTGGCGCTCTGCTCCCATGACTCCTTTCGGAGTTATCTCAATCACTCTGACGGGAGGATGGCTGATTAGCATCCTCTAGATTGGTATCCGACTTGGAGTGATTGATACGATACCGGGGCGGTGCCCGTGGAGCGGAGTCCCACGTGAGGTGAAGACAGGTGGATTTCGTTTTCTTTTATTTCGATTATTCCCCATGGATGTTCCCTAGTTTGAAGTGTCGGCGTATTCAGCTGATCAGTGTTGCGTGAACGTCGTATGCGAAGCATACTACTACGAGCTTAAAGGTTCCGTTCACATCCGCTGGTTCCAGGAAAGAAGTCAGTATTTTGTATATTTTGAGTTTTATTTTGCGATTTTGGTTTTGGCGTATTTTGGGAAAGTACCGTATCATATTCTAGTTATTATTTCGACTATCGTTATCTTGTTGTTAGCTTTTACGACCTTAGTTGTATTTATAGTATGGTCATATAGCGTTTAAATACTTACCTTTATCGTATTATAGTCATTGATATTTCTTTAAGTAGGTACAGCCTGTTAGAGTCTGGTAATCATTATGGTATAGTTATTTAGAGTCTACCGTAGCTCGTTATAGGTATTATAGTTTTGTCATAGCCTATACCTCAAATAGGTTTGAGTTAGTTTAGATGTCATCCTTTACTTTAGTTCTTATAGTTTGAGTATGGATTATTTTAGATACCTTTGGATTATTTTGGTATCATGTCTCAATCCAGTTCGTATAAGTTCATCATAGTTTTTATAGCAGTTATGGTAAGATTATCTTAGGCCCTTTTGTGATTCTTCCGGTTTGCATAGCCTATCTCAGTTAGCACGGTATTACCTTTTCTTTATATTTTGCTATTAAGATCTCGTGTGTATCTCGATATTACCGGGAGTATATATAGTTAGCTTCTTATAGTCTTAAGTTATATATATACTATAGCCTTGTTGTAGCTACCTTTAGATTATTTGAGATAGGTTCAGACCACTGTGTTAGCATATCGATTTGTAGTTACTAGGACCCGATTATATGCTAGTCATCTTTGACTTATGTCGGCCATCGTGTCTCGACTTAGCTATTACAATATGGGTTTAATTTTAGTTGCATTTGTATTATCTTAGGTTTGTATGTTTCGTCGTAGTTCGATGATAGCTTTTAGTTAGATTAGTTTGGCTATCGCGCCGCAATTTAGCTATTATGGTTAGGTTAGAGCTTTGATCTTAGTTACTGTTAGATTGGGTTAATTATCCTAGTTAAGTTTACCTTATCAATATTTAGTTATGATCATTATTTCATACGCATAAATTTAATTATGATTGTGGTAGTCTTATCCCTATTATGGTTATCGTTACCTAAAGGTCGAATAGCTAGCTACGATCATTATATCGTATGCACTGGGTTTTTTTTTGTTTCTGTTTCATTATTGATTTCGTTACATATGTATTATCGCTATGGCTTCTTTCCTGAGTACCGGCGGCCATTAAATCACTGATCACTCGCACTGTCTTCTGATTTTGAGCCAGTCCGTTGTCAGGCTGGTGAACGACGTTCATTTCTTTGACTTGTCCTTGACAACATGATTGTTTGTCATAATGTCCTTACTAAGTTCATGCTGCGTCAGACCCTTTGAAAGTTAGCCAAGTTGTAGAGGGATAGCGAGAGTGGGACAGAGATCGAGAACGATTTGTTTTGTTCCAGTTCGCAGAACTGGACTGTTGAAATGTTGTTGTGGGTGTGTGTTCGGGTGGACCGCTGCATGGCCAAGCCACCTCCTTCGTATGATTTAGAATTTCGAATATTAGTACGAATAATTTCTAGATCTTCCTCTTTGGATGTACAATAAAGTAATATTTTTGAATTTTCATTTGAATATATATATATACGCACAAATTTTGTACGAGTAAGTTATAGATCTATTTTAGATCTATTCTATGGTTAATGTCCTCAATAGTTATATTTTTATACACGCACAAGTTATAGATATTCCTCCTTGGAGTATCATAAAGTCACTATTTTGAACTTTCCTTTGAATTTACATATTTATTACGCAGCACAAATATAGTACACGCACAAATTAAAGGCATTCCTCCTTGGAGTTACCACGGAGCTATCATTCTGAACATTCTTTTGAACATATATAGGTATATGTTGTTTTAGCGCTACTTTCACTATTTCCGGTTTATCAGATAGACAATCGCTTGAGTCACGGTGAATATCCATAGCAAAATTTCAGATACTACTCTCCCTAGCATATACAGAAAGTATTTACAGGACTTCACACTATGTCCGGTACCTCTCATCTAGACACGAAGTGCTGCATCGGCGACGCGATCTCACAGCCTCAGGTAACATCTGGCTCCCAAGCAAGACAACGTACACGGCGCTACCAAGCCTTGCGAAGAAGCATAAGGGCCGCTATCACTGAAACTGTTATTTCAAACAACGCCGATCCACAGTCTTGTGCCGACGTATTAATTTACGGAGAAAGGATATCTGGCATATTGGACAGCGGAGCCAGTATTAGCGTGCTCGGCCTTGTCGCAGAGCTCTTCCTGGGAAAGCCAGGAGTCCGTTTCCATTCGTTGCCCTCAATGGTATCAACTGCAGACGGACAGCAACACCGAGTGCTAGGCCCTATCCGAGTCCTCGCAAGGTACAGTGAGAAAACACGCCAGATGCGTTTTCAGATTGTCCCGACCCTTGCAACAGCCTCTATATCTGGGTACTGACTTTCAGAAGGCCTTAGGGCTTAGGTCCTTAGGAAGCCACCATCGTACCCATAATACCTGGTAGCCCTAAGGAGGCATCCAGCCAGCTTAACTGGTAGGTACAGGTTACCAATGCGCCGGTATACCTCCTGTTAATAAGATCCTTTTTATCTTCTATATATTTCCTTTTGTTATATATTTTTTTCTCTCTCTTTTGTTCATCTTTCCACAATTTTAATCCCTGCATTTCTTCATTATTTCCTAATCTGTGGCGATCAAGCAAATGAACAAATAAGGACAGCCCCGGTAGCCCTAAGAAGGCATACGGCAAGCTTCACTTGCAAACTATAGGGTATCACATAGCCCTCCTACTGCCTCATCAGTGGTGGGTGATACACCTTTTGTAGTTCAACCAGTTGTCCCCTCCCCTGTCCGACAATGTTTCAAACTCAACCCATACGGTATCCTATGCGTAGGAAACTACAGTAGGAATCCCGCTTGGTTAACACTCTGGATTAACCTCGGTATGAGGATTTTATTCTTTCCTGTCTCTTCTTCATATTTCCAATTCTGTGGTAGCCAAGCGAAAATTTTGTAAATGGACAATGATCCTAGTAGAGCCCATCTCTACCTTTATTAGTAGATGTTCCATCTCAAATCCCTTCTGGATTAACCTCGGTATGAGGATTTTATTCTTTCCTGTCCTTTCTTCAATTTCCTTAGAGCTTGAACCTGCTTGCTGCATCTCGCGGGATTTCCGTCGTCCTGACTGAGTTGATGGATGAATTCTATCTGTTACGAAGCGATTTCCTCGCTTGGGACTGGGAGATTTCCGGGGTGCTGTGATCGGATTCAGTAGAACACAGTACGTTAAGGAGTGCGTTTCACCGACTAATTTGTGGCCTCGAGCCGAACATTACCATACGTGATAAACCGATCGCTGCACCTCTTCCTGGCCAGCTTATTGGGCGGGGCGAGTTGACAGACGAAGTCTATCTGTTGATAGGTCCTCCTTCGTTCAAGCCGAGCTAGGATTATGGCCGCAGATGGGACGTTTATCTCTCAACAACCCAGGGTTTGACGTATGCCCGGCCTGAGACTCTTGTGGGTCGTCCCAAGTTGGGCGTTGCTACGAATATTTTCACCTATTCCCCCCCAGCTAGTTCAAGAATTTTGGGTTTTGTTTGGCCCGGCTTGAGACTCTTTTCTCGATGGGTCGTCCCCACGTTGTAGCTTTCTGCCCTCACGCTATGTCCCGGTTTCATTTCTGGTTTTTTTTTCTCTTTTTTCATCATAAAAATTTCTTGTTTTTTTTCTTTCTTCTTCATTTTCTCACCCTTTAAATTTATTTTATTATTGTCCATTCTCTTCTTTTTTTACTACTTATTTTTTAATTTTCGGGTACCTAAAAGGGAATAAAACTTATGTTTTTTTTTGAGAAGTAGCCCGATGCTACTTCTCCATATTACAAATCCCTGAAAAAGATAAAATTTACCTATTTTCGAGAAGTAGCCCTATGCTACTTCTCCATACTATAAATTCCTGGAAAAGAGGTAAAAATATAAATATTTTTTTTGAGAAGTAGCCCTATGCTACTTCTCCATATCACAAAAATCCTGAAAAGAAGAAAGAGAGAAAGCGTAAAACCTGAAGGGAATGCATGAACAAACGAAATTTTTCATAAACGAAAAAGTCTAAAATGGGCAAAAGCGCGCACAAATTAAAATATTTCAAATAAAACTTACCGCTAGTCACAACCATCCAGGAGACGAAAACGGCAATTCGCCTAGCCGTAAAATATCGCGTGATACCCACAGACAATCATCATTGCGAGACCGACCAAATTCCGAGAAATTTTACTAGACGAAGATTCTGTAGCAACGATTTTGCACGTATGTAGCTAGCAGCACTGCTGTCCGGAAAGATTTCGGGAGTCGACCGATCGAAAGAATAGAAACTAACAACGCTCGCCGGACGGTGGCTAAAGCAAGGAACGGCTGTCATGTAGGGAGCTTGCGCGAAAAATCGGCAGTTGAAACTGGGCACTTGACAAGCGCGGGAGTCGTGTGAATATTCCTGTCTCGAGCAATTACAGCGCTTGCTTGAGCAAATTTTTCTTTTCAAAAAAATAAGAAAAATACCGCGGAACACTCTACGCCGCGAATCGGTTGATTTCCCGGGAAATGGGGTTTTCTCTCTACAGCGAATTTTCTATTTCACTATCCTTTGGTGAAAAGCTATCAGAGTACTTATCGGTGCGTCGGTACGTGTGTCGGTGGCGGATTATCTTGTGCTTGGTGAACTTTCTGGAACAAAATCAAGAAATTAAGTTATCATGAGTATTGCCTGAAATGTTTTAAAACTGATTAATTACCTGCTGTTGCAGAGACGTCTGAACTGCGTAAACTTTTCCTGGAAAATTCGTGAAAAATATGGGGACATCTGAAGTGCGTAAACTTTCCTGAAAAAAATCGTGAAAAATATAGTTATTAGTGATTTCCAATTTAATTAAATTAGTTACCTGCAGTTCCGGAGACGCCTGAAATGTTTTAGTTTCCCTGGAAAAATTATGAAATAATAGTATTAGTGATCTTTAATCTAATTTAATTAGCTACCTGCAGTTGCGGAGACGCCGGAAGTGCGTTAGTTTTCCTGAAAAATTATGGAACAGTAGTATTAGTGATCTTTAATCTAATTTAATTAATTACCTGCTGTTGCAGAGACGTCTGAAGTGCGTAAACTTTTCCTGGAAAATCTGTGAAAATATAGTTATTAGTGAGTTTCAAGTTAATTTGGTTATAGTTACCTGCTGTTGCAGAGACGCCGGAAGTGCGTTAGTTTTCCTGAGAAATTATGGAATTATAGTTATTAGTGACTTTTAGATTATTTGATTAATTACCTGCAGTTGCGGAGGCGCCTGAAAAGTTTTAGTTTTCCTGAAAAATTATATGATAATGATTATTAGTGATTTTTTTTTTTTTAGTTTGATTAGTTACCTGCAGTTGCAGAGACGCCTGAAGCGCGTAAAAGTTCCTGGAAAATTCGTGAAAGCATAATTATTAATGACCTTTTGTTAATTTGATTAGTTACCTGCTGTTGCAGAGACGTCTGAAGTGCGTAAACTATTCCTGGAAAGTTCGTGAAAAATATGGAGACGTCTGAAGTGCGTAAACTTTCCTGAAAAAAAGAAATCGTGAAAAACATAGTTATTAGTGATTCCCAATTTAATTAAATTAGTTACCTGCAGTTGCGGAGACGCCTGAAATGTTTTAGTTTCCCTGGAAAAATTATGAAATAATAGTAGGTATTAGTGATCTTTAATCTAATTCAATTAGTTACCTGCAGTTGCGGAGACGCCGGAAGTGCGTTAGTATTCCTGAAAAATTATGGAACAGTAGTATTAGTGATCTTTAATCTAATTTAATTAATTACCTGCCGTTGCAGAGATGCCTGAAGTGCGTAAACTTTTCCTAGAAAATTCGTGAAAAATATGGAGACGTCGGAAGTGCGTAAACTTTGCTGGAAAAAAAAATCGTGAAAAATATAGTTATGAGTGATTTCCAATTTAAGTAAATTAGGTACCTGCAGTTGCGGAGACGCCTGAAATGTTTTAGTTTCCCTGGAAAAATTATGAAATAATAGTATTAGTGATCTTTAATATAATTTAATTAATTACCTGCCGTTGCAGAGATGCCTGAAGTGCGTTAAACTTTTCCTGGAAAATTCATGAAAATTATAGTTATTAGTGATTTTCAAGTTAATCTGGTTATAGTTACCTGCTGTTGCAGAGACGCCGGAAGTGCGTTAGTTTTCCTGAAAAAATTATGGAATAATAGTATTTAGTGACTCTTTAACTTAATTGATTAGTTACCTTCAGTTGCAGAGGCGCCTAAAGCGCTTTAATTTTCCCGCAAAAACTGTGAAACCATAGTTATTGTTGACTTGTGGTTATTTTTTTTTTTTTTGGGTTATTTGCCTGCTATTGCAGAGACGCAGGATGCGATGTTAATTTTGCTGATAAGTGAACTTTTATCTGTGAATTTATGTTTATAAAGTAATGACGACAACGCCGGTACGCCGACACTCACCTCTTCGTGCCAATTTGTGTTGCGTAGTGCTATTAGTATTAACTATAAGGTTGCCAACGAATGTAACAGGAAAAAAAATAGGAAAAGTTTGTCTAGTGAATTAAAATCAAATCCGAAAGCACCCAAAAGAGGTGAAAAGGAAAAAGAAGAGGCCAATGTGCCCAACTCTCAAAATGAAAATGCCATAATGGTCATCCCGGGCCTGCAGTCTAAGAAGCCAGAAGAAAAGGGTGCACCCTCCAACCTCGACGTGGGATTCCGTATTTTCCCTCACCACCAGATGGTCTCCAGGTTTTGTAACTAGCCAATGTATCTTGTTCCCACCTTTTGTGGTTTTTTTTTGTATTCAGTATCATATGCCTTGATTTAAGTTAATAGCTACCAATTCAAAACACAACTTAAAGATCCATTATTAATTATTTTTGGTGTGTTTGCATGCATTCAAGTGAAGTAAGATAACTAGTAGGGCTCAGGCTAATTTTAAGTGACGGAGAGGGTAATTGTAACCCTCCTTAAATTCATCTACTAGTTTTGTATATCAGCAGTGAGCGGCGAGGTGAATGGTGATTGTACGGCGCCTTCTAATTAAACAGACATCCTTCACATATATATATATATATTTTTTTCCTTTTTGTTTTCGACCACGAGTGTTATGCACATATACGCCTCTCCATATTGAATTTTTTTCAGCAATTTTAGCAACGCTACCTTTTCAGCAATTTTAGCAACGCTGCGCGGGGAAGTGATCATGGAATAAATCTAAAGTGGTGGTGGTCGGGTCATGCAATGGGACTCCTGAGCACACACACAATCACAACATGGGGGGCTAAGAAACTCACACTGACTGTGACGTCTTAGCCAGGGTGGATGGGGGCGATGGGCCCAATCTAAGTCCAGTCAGGACTCCACCTCCATCAGGAGTCCACTTTTTCTCTCTCTCTCTCTATTGATCTCGGCGTCGAACTCTCTCCTGGTGGACAAACATTTGTACGGCGTTGGCCTTCTTTTATTTCAGCACTGCAGCGCTGGTAGTTTTGTAGTAAATATTAACTCTTCTTTTCAGGTTTGCAGGTTGTACCAATGAAGGTGAAGCACCACGAGACGTGGAAAGTTTTGTCTGTCAGTCCGTCCGTCTGAAGTCTGGCAAAGACGATGCAGTTTTTTCCTCTTATTACTCATTTCGCACAGCTTTCAAGCATCAAGGGATGTGGGTGGCAAGAACCAACCCAAGCCGGCTGATCGCTACCGGCGTATTCGCTGTGCGGCCACCCACATGAATCCCAAGATGATTTTGCAGCAAGAGGTGTCGATTGCAGCACCTATCTGTGTTCATGGCAAGATGGATGTAGGTAGGGCTGACAATGGGCGCGCTCTTCGCTACACCAATATATAAAAGGGGATCAACAGTTAGCTCATGCGAAGTAAGCCTAATAAATCAGCTGCCACAACCACCAACATGCCAATTGATCAAGTCCGGAAATGGATCTCATTGGATTCAATTATATAGTCCTAATCAGTGGATATACGGAAAAAACAACTGTCAACGATGTATGTGTATGTGTATGAAATAATAGTATTAGTGATCTTTAATCTAATTTAATTAGCTACCTGCAGTTGCGGAGACGCCGGAAGTGCGTTAGTTTTCCTGAAAAATTATGGAACAGTAGTATTAGTGATCTTTAATCTAATTTAATTAATTACCTGCTGTTGCAGAGACGTCTGAAGTGCGTAAACTTTTCCTGGAAAATCTGTGAAAATATAGTTATTAGTGAGTTTCAAGTTAATTTGGTTATAGTTACCTGCTGTTGCAGAGACGCCGGAAGTGCGTTAGTTTTCCTGAGAAATTATGGAATTATAGTTATTAGTGACTTTTAGATTATTTGATTAATTACCTGCAGTTGCGGAGGCGCCTGAAAAGTTTTAGTTTTCCTGAAAAATTATATGATAATGATTATTAGTGATTTTTTTTTTTTTAGTTTGATTAGTTACCTGCAGTTGCAGAGACGCCTGAAGCGCGTAAAAGTTCCTGGAAAATTCGTGAAAGCATAATTATTAATGACCTTTTGTTAATTTGATTAGTTACCTGCTGTTGCAGAGACGTCTGAAGTGCGTAAACTATTCCTGGAAAGTTCGTGAAAAATATGGAGACGTCTGAAGTGCGTAAACTTTCCTGAAAAAAAGAAATCGTGAAAAACATAGTTATTAGTGATTCCCAATTTAATTAAATTAGTTACCTGCAGTTGCGGAGACGCCTGAAATGTTTTAGTTTCCCTGGAAAAATTATGAAATAATAGTAGGTATTAGTGATCTTTAATCTAATTCAATTAGTTACCTGCAGTTGCGGAGACGCCGGAAGTGCGTTAGTATTCCTGAAAAATTATGGAACAGTAGTATTAGTGATCTTTAATCTAATTTAATTAATTACCTGCCGTTGCAGAGATGCCTGAAGTGCGTAAACTTTTCCTAGAAAATTCGTGAAAAATATGGAGACGTCGGAAGTGCGTAAACTTTGCTGGAAAAAAAAATCGTGAAAAATATAGTTATGAGTGATTTCCAATTTAAGTAAATTAGGTACCTGCAGTTGCGGAGACGCCTGAAATGTTTTAGTTTCCCTGGAAAAATTATGAAATAATAGTATTAGTGATCTTTAATATAATTTAATTAATTACCTGCCGTTGCAGAGATGCCTGAAGTGCGTTAAACTTTTCCTGGAAAATTCATGAAAATTATAGTTATTAGTGATTTTCAAGTTAATCTGGTTATAGTTACCTGCTGTTGCAGAGACGCCGGAAGTGCGTTAGTTTTCCTGAAAAAATTATGGAATAATAGTATTTAGTGACTCTTTAACTTAATTGATTAGTTACCTTCAGTTGCAGAGGCGCCTAAAGCGCTTTAATTTTCCCGCAAAAACTGTGAAACCATAGTTATTGTTGACTTGTGGTTATTTTTTTTTTTTTTTTGGGTTATTTGCCTGCTATTGCAGAGACGCAGGATGCGATGTTAATTTTGCTGATAAGTGAACTTTTATCTGTGAATTTATGTTTATAAAGTAATGACGACAACGCCGGTACGCCGACACTCACCTCTTCGTGCCAATTTGTGTTGCGTAGTGCTATTAGTATTAACTATAAGGTTGCCAACGAATGTAACAGGAAAAAAAATAGGAAAAGTTTGTCTAGTGAATTAAAATCAAATCCGAAAGCACCCAAAAGAGGTGAAAAGGAAAAAGAAGAGGCCAATGTGCCCAACTCTCAAAATGAAAATGCCATAATGGTCATCCCGGGCCTGCAGTCTAAGAAGCCAGAAGAAAAGGGTGCACCCTCCAACCTCGACGTGGGATTCCGTATTTTCCCTCACCACCAGATGGTCTCCAGGTTTTGTAACTAGCCAATGTATCTTGTTCCCACCTTTTGTGGTTTTTTTTTGTATTCAGTATCATATGCCTTGATTTAAGTTAATAGCTACCAATTCAAAACACAACTTAAAGATCCATTATTAATTATTTTTGGTGTGTTTGCATGCATTCAAGTGAAGTAAGATAACTAGTAGGGCTCAGGCTAATTTTAAGTGACGGAGAGGGTAATTGTAACCCTCCTTAAATTCATCTACTAGTTTTGTATATCAGCAGTGAGCGGCGAGGTGAATGGTGATTGTACGGCGCCTTCTAATTAAACAGACATCCTTCACATATATATATATATATTTTTTTCCTTTTTGTTTTCGACCACGAGTGTTATGCACATATACGCCTCTCCATATTGAATTTTTTTCAGCAATTTTAGCAACGCTACCTTTTCAGCAATTTTAGCAACGCTGCGCGGGGAAGTGATCATGGAATAAATCTAAAGTGGTGGTGGTCGGGTCATGCAATGGGACTCCTGAGCACACACACAATCACAACATGGGGGGCTAAGAAACTCACACTGACTGTGACGTCTTAGCCAGGGTGGATGGGGGCGATGGGCCCAATCTAAGTCCAGTCAGGACTCCACCTCCATCAGGAGTCCACTTTTTCTCTCTCTCTCTCTATTGATCTCGGCGTCGAACTCTCTCCTGGTGGACAAACATTTGTACGGCGTTGGCCTTCTTTTATTTCAGCACTGCAGCGCTGGTAGTTTTGTAGTAAATATTAACTCTTCTTTTCAGGTTTGCAGGTTGTACCAATGAAGGTGAAGCACCACGAGACGTGGAAAGTTTTGTCTGTCAGTCCGTCCGTCTGAAGTCTGGCAAAGACGATGCAGTTTTTTCCTCTTATTACTCATTTCGCACAGCTTTCAAGCATCAAGGGATGTGGGTGGCAAGAACCAACCCAAGCCGGCTGATCGCTACCGGCGTATTCGCTGTGCGGCCACCCACATGAATCCCAAGATGATTTTGCAGCAAGAGGTGTCGATTGCAGCACCTATCTGTGTTCATGGCAAGATGGATGTAGGTAGGGCTGACAATGGGCGCGCTCTTCGCTACACCAATATATAAAAGGGGATCAACAGTTAGCTCATGCGAAGTAAGCCTAATAAATCAGCTGCCACAACCACCAACATGCCAATTGATCAAGTCCGGAAATGGATCTCATTGGATTCAATTATATAGTCCTAATCAGTGGATATACGGAAAAAACAACTGTCAACGATGTATGTGGAGATAACACCACGCAACACAGCATAGAAGGCGCTGTAATTTTAAAAATCACAGATAGATGTCTCATCAAACAACCACTAGTGACCAATCAAGGGCATAGAATATATCCATCCAACAGCAGAGCATCTTATATTCCGTCGAGCAATTTGACAGCATTTGTTCACGACATCTACGACAACAAACTCAGCTCTGGACTGCATGAAACTGGCCATTATCAATCACATTTGGCTGAAATTGAATCGATAAGGAACGAAGTGATACAATTCAAAGACAACATACCGCTAACATTAACACATCATGATGTTCATCAATTTGCAGTCAGCTATGGGGCCATTCTACTAACGATAATAATACTCCTGTGTATGATGTGGAAATGCCGAGATAAGGTATGCCGAAGTAGACTCAATACGAAGACACCAGTAGCTGCACCCCGGCAAGGTGGGACAAGACGAGCTTGAATTCAACACTACGTTCAACCTATAAGGAAAATTACTTGAATTACCATTCAACGCGGGGGAGAATGTTAAAATCGCAGAATATTTCTAACTCCAAAGTTATAAAGCTGACTATGTACATACCGAATTACTTCAGGTCAATGTACGTATAAAACAAGAAAAACAATTGTACATAATTGCTACATATGTAAAACGGCATTGCTCAGGAATGCGGTGACCCAATAATACTTACATTGCAATAATTCACAAAATTGGTAACTATTGCAATCCAATAAAAACATTCTCACTGGGGTCACTGCCTTACGAGCGATTTTTGCAAGAAAATTAATGTCAATTCAGCATTGTAAGCATTTTGTATTTTATGCATTGACTTAGAGTTAGCTGTTTGTATATATTAAGATTGAAGAAATAAATTCATTCAATTGTATATTAAAGCACATCGCGTACTCATTTAACAAAGTTTACATTAAAATCGTTGCATATCTTTTGCTAGTCATTCCGCCTAACATATCATCATAGTGTAGCGGTACATTGCACCGTTTACACCTCCTACAAAAAGTCAAGGTTTATGTGCCTTGGTCTTATATTTCAATTTGCATTGGTCAAGGTTTATGTGCTTTGACACTGCAAGGCAGAATAAAAGAATTCTGTACACATATTGAAGAGGAATTCGTGGCTGACAACTTACTACTGTCCCCACGACGATCCAAATGAGGTGCATAGAGAGAGAATATGCAGAAGAAATGTCCAAGACTATATGTACTATCAACACAAATGAAGAGCATCTTTTAACACTACTGAAAAATCAGACAAATGTTATTTTATTCGACTATTAATATCATTAAAAAAGATCAAGAGGCAGTAGAGAAGAAATTTAACGAAATAGATGACCAAATAAAAGAGCTGACCAATCAAATAAATCACACAGGAGAAGATTTGTATGAACTCAAAATATCGCAATTATTCACCTCTTGAGCAATTCAATTGTCAATAATTGCGTCCAACCTCCATTTAATCGTCAATTGCCGATGTTCTTACCGACATCCATTACGGCATTGCTGGTAACACCACAACAGCTTGCTCGAGAATTGATCATTATAAAGAATCATCTTGAACCATCCCAACGTTTGCCAGTAACTCAAAGTGACATTTTGCAAGAAGCCACGTGATTATTCAAATCCAAATTCCATTGATCAACCTGGATAAATACGATCTCTACAATATGCCACCTATATCAGTGGTAGCCAATGAGAAATTCGTCGCGATAAAACCGTGCTGCATATCTCGCCATTAGTCCACATGGAGATCAGTACTACCATGACGGACAAGGAACTATGAGCATGCAAATTAGTAGAGAGAACTACTCATTTGCGTCCACAAATCATCTAATATACCACAAATCGGCTTATGTTTACTCCTGTGAAATAAATTTGTTTAACAACTCACCACAAAGGAACTGCAAAATGTGACATAAAGAAGACAAATTCGCATGGATTCAGTTGGACAATTAAAATCAGTGGCTAACTAACTAACGGGGGTATCACTGTCAATGCACTTTGTATGGGAGAACCAAAACCATTAAAATTAAATGGTTCAGGTCAGCTAACGCTATCACTAACCTGCACGAGTGCAAGTCTACTCAAGTCCTACAGTGTCCTAGTGAGTTAGCAAACATCACCATTCCACAACATCTGGAACCAATTGTGAGGAATTCAACACTGTATGAAAGTCAAAGGGCAGAGCTTGAAACTCTTAAGGAACAACTCTCGAAGCGTCTACAACGAGAAGCACTTATAACTGTATATAATAGTAACAATCTTTATCAGCTTACACCTCGCCCTAGTACTGTTTGTGATCGCTGCGATCGTTCCTCTATTAAACACAGGAAACACATCTGCCAGGCTCTCCACGGGAGCCAACCAATTTAGATTTTACTGTACATGTGTGAGTCAATCCTCCTAGTAATACTACTTGAACTATCGTTCAACGTCGGGGAGAATGTTAGAATTAATAGATTTGTTAGAATAACAGAGGAAATCAACACACAAAAAAAAACGCAATATTATCTAGGTAGGTCATAAGAATATGATCATAAAGAAATAAAGTGCAATTTGCATGAATCTATTAATTAATCAGTTTTACCTTGGCAAAAAAAAAATTAGTTGCATTTGTCATTTTGTTCGCATTATTCTATTTGCTTCGGTTGCCCTTTCTACCTGAAATTGTGCACGAGTTCATTGAACATTACGTTAAGGTAAATATTGTTGTTATGAGGAATTATCTTGTTTTTTTTTGGGTATAAAATGTTATAATGCTAAATAAGTAGGTTTAGGGTTATTGATTTAATTTACTGCAATAATCACTCCATGTCAGACCAGAGACGGAGTTTGTTTTAATTTTCTTACCTCGTACAAACATTTTTGGTGTGCCAGCTTCACATCATCAAATTTCAATAAAGGTTTATGTACCTTGGTTACTGCAGTTGAAGCAAAAGAGCTTTATCTTTAAACACAGCTAATTTGAAGAAAAAGTCAGCAATACATCGCAATTATTCAGGCCACTATGACCAAAACGTGTTCGAATTAATAGTTTGGTGAAAAATCACGAAAAATAAATCATAACTCGAAAACTACAAAAAATTGTAGAACATGGGTTCCTCGACTGACGCTCTACCTCCAAGCTTCCGATTATCACTATTTTCTAGGATACCTGTATATGTAATTTTATTTTATTACATATTATATTCTTTTAAATTTATTTCAATTGGGAATCCAATAAATTCAATCTGTACGAGTTTACTAAACCAAAACGACGCAGTCCATAAATAAACCGTATGCAGTCGTTGAAAGCAACCTCAATCTGTTTTCCACAAAGTGAATACAGTTTGGGAAATAGTATATTTCCATATGTAATAGAAGAGCTTTGATCAATATTGATCGAAGGTCAGGCTGCTGTAGAAAAGTTGAACATAGTCCTAAATTGAATAATATCCTAAAGAGCATTAAGAATATCATTTATGTACATGCAGAAAAGGAGAGCTCCAAGTACAGATCTTTGAGAAATACCTCAGTAAAAAACTTATTGTTCACTTTCACTCTTTGTGTTTAAGCAAGAAATTCTTTTTAAATTACTGAACGAACTGGAAAAATGAAACTAATTTTCTATATACATAATAAACCATAGAGAAGTCCACGAAAACCATTACGCTGAATTCGCCTTTATCAAGCTCTTCCAGAACGTCAGTTATAACTCTCAGTAGCGCTGATTCACAACTGTGTCGTGGACGAAAATCCGACTACCAGCGTGATAGCATCTTATCTGAGAGGAAGGTTTGTATTTATCAGAAGATTAAACACGATACTTAAAAGGCATAAGTAACCAAAGCTATCTGGTAATCTCACGATAGCACATTGGCTAGCTACCAAGAGGCTGAAAACTTAAATGTCAGGCAAAACTTAATTATGTGTAATCCATAGGGAAGAATAAGAAGTAATAATAACTTCAGAAATCTAAGCCGCATGTTGTCTGGCTCAATTGAATCTGATTTAATAGAGTCTACCGCTTTAGACAATTTCTTAGTGAAGGAAAAGATATTTGAAACGTGATTCGTTAAGATCATTTCGACACAAATTATAGTTATTTTGTTCTTTCCATAAACACTTAACAGTTTGAAATTTTCAGAGAGTTTTGGAGGGAATATCACAATTAAGTTTCGGTGAGTAATACATTGGTTTGGCTGTGCGGATTGCCGACTTTATTTTATTCTTGGGCTCTTGTGTAAGTTTCTTACAGTCGAAGTTTTTAGAATCTTAAACCGACGTTAAAATATTCCCGTTCTGGTGTTTAAGAAAGTATATGGGGCAATTCCCATTGCCTTCAAATAGATTCAGTTGAGCATCAAGTGTAGCACAATAATAAATGTCATTCCAAGGCATTGATTGGAGTTCCTCGTAGATACTAGTATAATTAATATTATTAACATCACGATATGAATGTGGTCATATCATATTGTGATCAAGAGGAATATTGTTGGGCGCTACAAAGTGACATAAGCGACATCTGTTGCAAATAGAAACAACTTATCTTAGAGAAACTAGACATCAAACAGCGACTAGTCGCATCAGCCTCCTGTCGAGCAGTCGAAAAACATGTAAAAACCAATTTTGAGGGCAGAAGTTGGTTGGTAGAGTCGGCGGCCCCGAAGTCGTCATTGAAGTAGGCCAGCTGCAGAGAAATAATAGCAGTCTCGTTATATATGGAAGTGTAGGAAAAAATGACTTCGCAATCGCTATCGACACTGGTGCTTCGAGATCAATTATTAGAGCAGATCGGTCAAAAACAAGTGGCTTCACAACACTTCCAAATACTTACTATGAACAGCAACTGGAGCAGTAGTACAAGTTTTTGAAGAAATAACTTTGGATGTTCAACTAGGCGAACTACGATTTCCTCACACTTTCCTAGTTTCAGACATCATGGACGAATGCATTCTTGGAGTAGATTTCATGACCACATATAAAATACATCTGGATGTGGGAGAACGGATTCTCAAATATGGCAACATAGAAATTCCTATGAGACTAGGAGTAGAAGCAGATTATCCTATGAACATAAGGACGATGTTCTGTGAAAATATTACTCTCTCTGCATACTCCGAGATGCTAGTATGGACAAAGCCTACTGATGATATCGGGACATGCCTATTCTATCTGATGGAGCCTAAACCTACAAAAGTGACATCGAACAGCATCGTTGGTAAGACTTTAGTGAAGGCAGAAGGCGCAACATTAATTCCAGTCAGAGTGCTCAACACACCCGAAAATGAGGTACAACTAAATGAAGGTGCTATAATTGGAAATTGTGAACCCGTGTATCAGATTGTTATTTTGAATAATGGTAGCAACATTAAGGAGGCAATAACTATACCAGCTACTACTCAACAGGTTCAGAAACTTCTTTCATCTAGTGCCTTAAGTGAACAGCAATTCAACGATGCCAAAGAGGTGATCAATGAATTTTCAGAATTATTTGCAATGAATGATGATGATTTCGGCAAAACAAATCTTGTCCAGCATCGAATCGATATAGGAGATTCTAGGCCCATTCGGCAGACACCACGAAGACTACCATTAGCCAAACAACCAGAAGTTGCAGATATGATAAACTCCATGAAGGAACAAGGCATAATAGAGGAATCTAACAGCACTTGGGGTGTTGTTTTGGTGAGGAAAAAGGATGGCAGCATCCGATTCTGTGTGGACTACCGCCAACTAAATAACGTAACCAGAAAAGGTAGCTACCCATTACCAAGGATTGATGATACATTGGACACCCTTTTCGGAGCGCAATGGTTTTCCACACTGGACTTGAAGAGTGGTTACTGGCAAGTGGAAATACATCGCGAGGACCGAGAGAAAACTGCCTTCTCAGTTGGAAGTGGCTTATGACAATTCAAACTTATGCCATTTGGATTATGTAATGCTCCAGCCACATTCGAACGACTCATGGAATGTGGTTTACGAGGACTAACCTGGAAAACATGTCTTGTCTACTTAGATGACATAATTGTGATCGGAAGGACATTCGAGGAACATAAAAACAACTTACGGGACGTACTTCAAAGATTGAGAGAAGCGCAACTGAAGCTTAGTACCAATGAATGCGCTCTATTTAAAGGTGAAGTAAAATATTTGGGGTATATAGTTTCATCACAAGGCGTAAGACCTGATCCAGAAAAATAACGGCTTTCAAAAATTGGCCAATTCAAAAGGACAAACATCAATTAAGGAGTTTTCTACGTCTAGCTACCTACTACAGGCGATTCGTAAAAGGTTTTGCACATATAGCAAGGAGCATACATCAACTTACAGAAAAAGAAAAGCCGTTCATATGGTCAAATAAATGTAAGGGGAATTTTGAGAATTTGGAGCAGCATCTCTGTGAAAGTCCAGTACTTCACTATCCAAAGTTGGGAAAAACTTTTATATTGGACACGGATGCCAGCACTGTAGCTATGGGGCAGTGCTTTCACAGGAGGAGGATGGTCAAGAGGTGCCAGTAGCGTATTACAGCAAAGCACTTTCAAAATCAGAGAGAAATTATTTTGCTACAAGAAAAGAGCTACTTTCTATTGTGAAAACATTTCCATAAATATATCTACGGCCAGAAATTTATTCTCCGCACAGACCATGCAGCGCTTAAATGGCTTTTGCAGTTTAATAACCCTGAGGGACAAGTGGCGAAATGGATGGAGCGACTCCAAACTTACGACTTTGAAATCCAACACCAAAGAGGACGTATCCATGGAAATATGCGGACGCCCTTTCGCGACGTCCATGCAAACTTGAATGCAAACATTGCCTTCGGGTGGAAGAAAAAGAAACAAAGGCAACTGTACAGCTGATAACGGTGGAAGCATCGACGGGTTGGGACAACGAGAGCTTGCGCTCAGCACAACGGGAAGACCCAGACATATCAATCATTTTTGTTGGAAAGAAGCCATGGAAAGACCACAATGGAAAGATATCTCGGAGAGGAGTGAGAAACTGAAGAGCTACTGGGCTCAATGGAATTCTCTTCACGTTGAGTGTGGTATATTAAAACGCAAGTGGGAAGCAACTAACGGTGAGTCATTCCGAATGCAAACATACGTGCCAGCCTCCCAGGTCAAAGATGTTTTAGAAGAAATGCACAGTGGATCATATGGAGGACATTTGGGGGTGAAAAAAACACTTTCCAAAATACGAGAACGGTTTTATTGGTTACATATGCGAGAGGATGTGAAAGAGTCGTGCCGCAGATGCATTATCTGTGCTTCTTGCAGGACCGCCACACAGAATCAGAGGAGAAATGCATAAGTATAATGTAGGAGCCCCATTTGAAAGGATAGCCATAGACATCGCTGGACTTTTTCCAGAAATAGATAACGGTACCAGTTATATATTAGTTGCTATTGATTATTTCAGTAAATGGCCTGAAGCTTATGCAATCCCTAATCACCAGGCAAACACAGTTGCGGAACAAGTACTAATAAATTGGGTCAGTAGATTTGGTGTAGCTCAGGAACTTCAATCGGACCAAGGACGGAACTTCGAATCACGGACTTTCCAGGAGATGTGTAAAATGCTGGGAATAAGAAAAACCAGAGCAACTCCTCTGCACCCACAATCTGATGGCATGGCAGAGCGCTTAAACAGAACATTGGTCGAGCAACTGAAGAAAGTAGTCGACTGTCATCAGCGCGATCGGGATCAACATATTCCCGTGTTCCTAATGGCTTATCGATCGGCTGCTCACAACCCGACAGGACAAACTCCAGCTAAGGTCGTATTCGGAACGGAGATGCGTTTACCAAGCGACCTCAATTTTGCTACACCCAGAGGCGAACAAAAGTTACCAGACGACTGTGCATCGGAGCTTAGACAACGATTAGCTGAAGTGCACGAGGAAACGAAAGCAAAATTAGCAATAAATACCGATCGGAAGAATACCCGCTATGACTTACGTGCTAATTCAGCACCATTTAATGAAGGTGACCTTATTTGGCTGTACAACCCGAAACGACGTAAGGGACGTTCTCAAAAATTTCCACAACAGTGGGAAGGACCGTATTCAGTGATAACTAGAATTAATGACGTAGTATACGGGATTCAGCGTGGTACAGGAGGTAAACGGAAAATCATTTACCTGGGTTGGGTCGTTTGTGTAAATACTACGAGCATCAAGACCGTCGACCACCTGTTGTTCGGGACGAACAATTTTAAGAAGGGGGCAGTGGTACGCGCTACAAAGTGACGTAAGCCACATCTGTTGCAAATAGAAACAACTTTAGGTTAGTGACATCTTAGTAAACTTTGGGTTCAGAGAACGGAATATTCAGGGAAGTTCTAGGATAATTCGTAGAGTATATAGCGCTTCTCAGATCCAGGAGGCGAGTCTTATTTCAGACAGTGAAGTGAACGAAGCAAACTATTTGGATTGCGATAATTAGAAGTACAGTACTACCGATAACTATGAAGAGTTGATTTGATAAAGTTAAATAAAGACAGAACTTTTGAATTATTATTGAAATATTGTGTTTTAAATAACGAACTAAGGCCACGCTCGTAACATTATTATAGCTAACAAATAAAAACTCAAGATCAAACCAACAAGGTGAACTTAATTGGTTGTGGAAATATAGACGGGAATCATCAGATGTTAGGATCAGGTCAAGCAATGATGGACTAGGTGTGTTGAAAAGATTGGCAGGGAATTAAATCTTGTTAAATGTAGGGATTATAATATATGTATTAATAAAGGCATCACTAAGCCTACTTTACTGGAAGATATTAAAATTAAAATCACTTCATTACTGCTTAAAAAGCATATAAGTTTAACTTTAAAACAGTCTTTCATATACAACACTATTTCTCCTCCGCCGACACGATTTCACAGATCATTTTTATACAAATTGTAACTAGAGTTTCACTAAAGAATAATTAATGTTATCATACAGCCAGATTTCAGAAATTAAAATTGCATGCACTGAAGGACCATTAAAGGTAAATCGAAGCTCATCCATTTGTTATGGCCCAATATACGGAAGATTCTTCCAACAGCCAAGGGCACATTCTGGTAGAATAATCAGCGATTATTTAACAATTAATTCGCACGGAATTGTTCTGGAGCCGTTGGTTATTTTGCTGATCAGCCCAACAGCTGACTGCGATGAGTGTTAGTGGAGCAATCGAGGATTACGATAATGATTAACCTCGCACGGTTATTTTTATGTAAGGCGATTACTTACTACTAAGTGATTCAGGTGCTGCAACCGGTAGAACAAACGACAAGGTTGTTGTCACTTGTTTGCATATCCGCGTTGTGAGTAAAGATTAATACCGAATATCGGACAGAAAAGGACCAATCACTGGTCTGGCGAGGGCAAACAAAATCAATTTCAGAGAAATCAGAATCAATTTAATAATTTTTCTCATACAAATTATTCTAATAACAGAGCTTTCCCAAATTTCCAAAATAAATATAATTTCAATCAAAGAAATAATCAAAGTGGAAATTTTTTCCAAAGAAATACACAATATGTACAAAGATTTCAAACAATGGTACACGATATACAGCACAATCTGAACCCATGGAAGTTGATCAAGTAAAGTTTTCATCCGGTTCCTCAGAAAAGGATTTAGCGATAGTTACATTAACTGTTAAAAATAAAGAATTAAATTATCTGATAGATACTGGAGCCACTTCCATTATCCATTATGCATTATTATTCCCCAACAAAAAACGAATTAAATTAGATAAATCAGGAAATTTGTTAACCTTATCAGGAAAAGTTAAACTTACCCATGAAATCATTACTTCAATACCGGATGAGTTTAATCACGATGCAAGTATGTGTTGGATAGTAATGAATCTATCAGAAAAAAATTTCAAGCAATCTTAGGCCAAATATTTTATTACCAATACGATTGAAAATCGATCTAGGTAAAAAACTTTAGAAGTTTATGGTAAAGTAACTTAATTTAAAGACTCGTGTCCTCTTGAAGAAATTAATCAATTGAAAATGATAGAAATTAACCTAATGGAATTAGTAAATTAGTTAGATACAAGACATTTGAATGGAGAAGAATTAAAAGTACTTAGGAATATTCTTAACGATAATAAGGTTTATTTTAGCAGGAGGGACAACAGTTGACCAATGTGAGGGACATGAAATATTCCATTATCACATAGTCAACCTATCCACTCAAAAATATACAGATTCCCAAAAATTCAGGAACTAGAACTAGAGGAACAAATGAAAGAAATGCTAGAGCAAGGCATTATCAGACCAAGTAAATCACCTTATAACTCACCGATCTGGGTAGTACCGAAGAAAATGGACAACTCAGGAAAGCAAAAATGGAGAATAGTGATAGATTATAGGAAACTAAACGAGATCACTATCGATGACAAGTTTTCAATTCCGAATATAGAGTGAATATTTGACCAGTTAGAAAAGCACAGTACTTTTCTACATCTTGCTAGAGGATTTCATCAGATCCTTGTAGATGAAAAAGATATGGAGAAAACAGCATTCTTTACACCAAGCAGACATTAGGGATATGTATGTATGCCATTTGGAGTCATTTGGCAGAATATATTAACATAACTTGTATAGTTTATCTCGACGATATTCTGATCTTTAGTACGTTATTATAGGAACACGATTCTATTAATAAAATATTTAACTCTGTTCGAAAATATAATCTAAAAACTCACATATATAAATGTAAATCTTAATATACCGGACACTAAAAAACGCATAAAAAGTTTCTTAGATATCACTGGTTATTATAGAAAAACTATAAAAGACTATGCGAAAATTGCACAACATTTAACACAGTGTTTAAAGAAAGATAACAAGATAAAAACAAAATTAAAAGAACTAATTATAAACCACCCAATCTTACGCTACCCAGATTTTAAAAACAAATTTGTACTGACTACAGACGTAAGCCAATTTGCAATAGGAGCGGTCCTATCAATGGACACCCAATTTGTTAGGCGAGAAGGACACTAAATGAACGCGAAAGGAATTACAGTACGATTGAAAAAGAATTAAGAATTAAGAAATTAAAGAATTAAGAACTTTTATTTTTAACGATTCTAAATCAAATCATAAATACAATTAAAATTCTTCTGTTCTCCATCATTGACCAATTCTAACAAGTGTAGGTTCGTTTTCAGTCCGGGAAAAAATAAATAAAAATTGACTTTTCAATTTATTTGTGCGCTTTCAAGTTACTGGGGAAAGATGTTGTTGTATTACTTTCGATATGAAGTGCTGTCGACTGTCGCATCGAAAATTTTCATTGGCAGTATGTTGTAGAATTTTCGTTCGACAAGTGTTTTCGAATATGTCAGTGACATTTTCGGAAATATTGACAGGCTCATGTGGCACCATAAATTAAAAATTAATTCAACAAAGCTGTCGAAGGTAATAAAATGGATATATTTTATTGTTATATATATTATCTACAGTGATATCACAATTACTATCGCCAACATTATGGGAAAGGTGATCACTTGTGATAAGTTCTTCAACAAAATCGTTCCCTAGAAGACCAACAACTGCAGTGTCCATACTCGCCAAAGCAATGCCTCGCTCAAACGCACTGAATTTTATAACTTTCCCACATTTCCTGTCTTGTTGGCCTTTTTTATTTAATTTTTTAAGTCGGCCCACACCTGTAATTAGGAACATGTTAATAAGGTGAAGAAAAATTAAATAAAAAAATAAACACCTTTTTCCTTCATCTTACTTACATTTTTTAGCTTCCGACGGAAATTCGGTTTGCCAAAATACACAGTGATAATTTATCGAAATTTCGACAGTCGATTTATGACAAAACATACTGCCGTGTCGAAATTTTCGACAAATTATCGAATATCGAAATTATCGACAGACACAATATTTTGCCCGTGGTTAATGCCAGCTGAAAGCAAACGTGGTATAGTAGGCTAGTTACAAACTAATAAGTGCAAGAGGGAAAATAATCTGTTTCGTTAGCTCAGTGGTAAGAGCAGTCGCCCGGCAAGCGGAAGGTTCCGGTTTCAAACCTCCGATGAGGGGGTTGTTTTTTCCGCTTGTATTTATGATTTGATTTAGAATCGTTAAAAATAAAAGTTCTTAAAGTTCTTCTGTTCTCGACAAAAAATTGCTACAGCCATACATATGTATTTCATTTATTATATATGTAAAGGCCGGGATATGGCTTTTGTGGACTGGTCCGTGATACATATGTTTGAAGTATCCATGGTACGTACCCCTTCCAAAAGAAACAAAACCGCTTGTGAAATATTTTAAGACGTACAATTCACCACATGATGTACGATTTATAACATCAAATATAAACAAGTTTCGGTCACTCAATGTCACTATTTGGGACCTGTTGTTAAGTCAAACCCAAGACTTGAAACTTACCAAAACCAAATGGGTTGTGTGATGAAATAACAAATACATTTTTTTTCGCTTTTGCTGTTGTGCCGGAGAATCAAAAAAAAATTGTCTTCTTGAACAAGTTTGAAGATTAGAATGAAAATAGGTTACGAATGATATAAAAAATACCATAGTAAACTTAGGGCCATATTCACCAAGGCATTTAATTGAAATTTAATTTAATATCTGTTTTAGTACTCCTGTTAGAGAGCGTTGGGCACACTTGAATTATAATTAAAGTTATACAGGGTGTTTCCCACTAGGAGGTCAATAGAGCAGGAGGTGATAGTACTCACCTAGACGAACCAAAAATTGAATGGCAGGGGGGGCATATCAATCGTTTAGAAGTTACAGGGTGATTAAGAAAAAATCTAGTTTTTGGCCAAACACCCTGTATCTTTAACACTACAGGGCGTACGGTCACAGCTAATAACTTATTGTATGCAGAACTTCATGGCCTTTCCAACAACTGCTCAACCAGCCCCATACCCTCTCATATCAAGAATTATGGTTGTCTAAACTAAAAATTCGGATTTTCTTACCTTTTTTTAAAATTTAACCTCTATTATTTTTGCAAAAAGGTCATTAACATAACTTTTTTCTATAAAAAGTATAGACTGTAGACTCTCCTCTTTAAGTTGACTTATTACACCCTGTGTGTTAACTGTAGCCGTTAAACAGTTATTAACTCATAACCTGTTCAGGTCACATCGAAATTAGACGATATTTTTTAAAATGACGTGCTAAGGGAACCAATTGTCGTTGAGAATAGGTTTGAAAATAGGTTTGAAAATAGGTTTGAGAATAGGTTAAAAGCTCTTAAAGGGCTTCAGATAGCACATTGGGTGTAATAGGTCACATTAAAGAGGAGAGTCCACAGTTTACAGTTTTTATAAAAAAAGTAATGTTAACGACCTTTTTGCAAAAATAATAGAGGTTAAATTAAAAAAAAGGTAAGAAAATCCGAAATTTTTAGTTTAGACAACCATCTCTTAACTCTTTACGTAAAATACCAATGTCTGCAAATGGGTTTTGATAAGAGCTCTTATCTCTTATGCAGAATCGGGGGATAATTGGAAGTCATATTGAAACTGTTGACTTTACGCCAGGTAAATTTTTATTATTTTCTAGAAAATATATTGTTGATTCGACTTTTGGTTGTTTATACATTATCAAGTAATTTAAACTAAATGCAAGCGGTCATATTTTCTTACTTTTAGCATTAAAATAATAAAACTAGAGATACTGAAAACTCATTTTGATGTTAGCTTTCTTATATACAGCAAACGTTTATGCCAGATTCGCGACCTGTTTACCTGAATTAAACATTGAAAGATTAATATAATAAATTGAATGTCTATAAATATATTTTGCCAGTAAATTGTATGTTAGTTTTTCTAATATGTAGTGATACCATAAAACAATTAGATTAAGAGAACTAATGATAGATAGTACATACATATATTAATTTGCTTTATGCAGGGAGGTTTCTTAAGAATAGCCTTTCATGACAGAAATTTTATGCTTTATGTAGGTAGGATTATCTGAAGCAAGTCTATTAATTAATTAATCTTTTTAAACAGCTTTTAATAGCTATTAACTTTAAATTTGAAACTGAAGAAAATCTTATTGCTGAAAGAGAAATCGTAGGAAAATCTAAGAATAAGAAACTGTTGTGTCCATATCAATTTATTCGTACATTAAAAACTATAAATTACACGCATATATTGCACTCCACACGAAATATATTTAAAAACTTCATTATTTGCCCAAACAATACAGTTTTAATATGCCTTCATATTTGATTTCAGAATTATCTGAAGATATGTATAATGGCTGAAAAGAAGTAAAAGTGAAGTCCATGTGAATATTTGATAATATGAATTTTACACTTTGAATTCAAAATGAAACTTAGTCAATTGAGCTTTTACATAAATGGAGTATAAATAAAAAAAAAATAAAATCTTTTCACTTTAAAATATGCTAAATAATTGTGCTTTTCAAGCTTTATTATAGAAATAACTCTGGTAGCTATGACAAATTTTGCTTCCGGTACATTTCATTCCCATTTTATGCAGACTATTCGACTCAAATAATATACATTAGTTAAACAATTTTACCCACCTATTTTTTAAAGAACTGCCAGAAAAGAGCTGTATATTTTTTAGGCACATACTTATCATCTTATATCTGGAGTCATAAGTTAACCATTAATCGTATACATATCAAACGTCTACTTCTAATTATTTTTCTTAAATTTTGCATAGGATTCTCAAATCGGATCTAATTTACCTTAATGATGAAGTAAGTCTAATTTAATTACACAAAATTCTCTAAATATTCACAAATTCATTGATAGAAAACCGGATTTTCTAATTTCACGTCTCAAAAATCTGGAATGTATAAGGGATTTTTGTACGTTGACCTTTTACTAGGGCTACAAATAAGCTTTCTTGATCTGTTCCCTCCTCCATGGTCTGGTGTGAGTCGTCAGGTCACGCCAGCAGTCGTTGACCTGACTCCAGACGTCATGCGTTAATATTTTACAATAAGAAGCAGAAAATCAGAATTTTTCGCAATAATGTTCACACTTTCAGATTCGAATTGAATTTGCTTTCACAAATTAAAAGCAAAACGTGATTGGGAACTTACAGAGTGAGTTGATCTCTCGTTTTCACAAAATTACATTAGAATAGCGTAAACGACGAATGCTTTCTCTGTAGATGTTCCCCTCACGAGGTCATTGAATCAGGGAAATGTCTTAACGTAACTGCCAGAGTGCCAGCTACTTTTGCTCTTGTATACTTTGCCTTCTCCCCAGTAGAGCAAAAATCGCTAATATTCAAAGCCCCCGTCATCCATTATCAAAAAACACACACACAAAATACCGCTTTACAGTAGATGTGGAGAAGAGGGAGGCCTTTGTAACCAGCAGCGTCAATAATCCCCAGGTCGTTTCTAGGTCGATGGCTTAACTTTTCTCTGTTTCGTATTTTCCTCTTCTGTCAGTAGCCACAACGCTAACATTGTTGTGATTAGAAGAAATTTTCCAGCTGAAATGGAGAGTTTTTTACACTTTCAATTGATCACGTTCTTGTGTTCACAAGACAAGGAAATCTTTTGCCAAACTCCAAACTAATTTACGTGCAAAACGGGGGAGAGGCGAGCACTGATGAGTGACTGTAATTGTCCAACGTTCAAAAGTGAAAACGAAAACTTTCGATTGCGGCCAAAAGCAGGCGTAAGGAGGTCATACCGAACTGATGGCCACTGACACCAAAGTCTAAAAAAGTCTCACTTGTGATAATGGATGCTTTAGGGGCTCTGCTGACTTTCCAAGTCACATTCACTTGGGTCTGTGACCCAAGCATAACTTTTCTCTGTTTTCACTTTCAGTTTCCGATTTCTGTGGGAACATACATACATCATTTTTCGATAAGAAATCACAGAGGAGTTATTGTGACTTGCTATGTTTCTTTTCTCAATGAGAAAACGTGTGATAATAAAATATCAATCAAATATTATTAAAAGAGCAGTTGTTGTTTATTTCGGAATTTTATCATGAAAACGGGCCTTGACTTTGGCAAAATCTTTTTAGGTGATATTTAGCCAGTAACTAGAGAGTCAAATTTCATCTAGATAGTATCTATTTGGTAATTGAGAAGAAATAATATATTTTGAGTGAATCGATTATTTTCAGATGCGATGACTTAGCTATGTTTCGATTATGATCGGGTGATTGTAGCTTGATTGTAGATTGTGGTTGCGAGAAAACGATTTGGCTTGATCTCGACTTTAAGAAACTGCTTTGGGGATATATAATGAAACTGATTTCTTGATATTTAATGAAATGGGGTAAATCTACTGGGAGCGTGAAAGTGAATTGACTAGTTTCATTAGGAGTTAAATAGCTAGATTAATTACTATGAACTAATAATATATTAGATAATAATAAAATTATTCTAAAGTACGCATTACAGCTTGAGCACGAAAGTTATTTTTGAAGCAGTAACACGTTAATGAATTTTGACCACGCTCTTACAGTTATTCTATTATTATAATAACAGAAATTTTAAAAAATTAAGCCAGCAAATATCTTTCGCTAACTTACGGCACATATTTAAGTACCTATGGAAATGATACTCATTTTATCTCGTAGATCTGGATGCATTATCATTATATATACATATAGTATATGTATGCTGCATCTTTCTCGCTGTCTGATAAAAGCTTAAAGCTTAAAGCTCTTAAAGGTCTGGTGGGAGCGGCGCAGAGCGGTACGGTGCAGCAAGGCGCGGTGCAACAAGGCGCGGTGGCACGCGGCAAAATAGATTGTTCACACCGGAAGCCGTGGATTTTATCTAAATGTACTCTATTTCCGATGAAGAAGTTCTGTTATTAGTAGCTCTGGTTAGAAAATAGTCAAAAGTCATAGAGTTCGATTACGAATGCTTTAGAATGGCAAAAGCCTTATTTAACGACTTGTACGGACTTATTTCGAATGAAAAAGAAATTTTGCCGCCAGAGGCAGCGGCAAAATTGCGTTTTTGAGTAATCTCCAAAATCGCCATGCTGCAACTATTTTACCGTGGCGCTCCCGGTGTGACTTATAGATTTAGTTTTGGAAGAGCAATCGCGCGGCAATCAGCGGCAACTTAAAAATGCCGTGAAAAATGGTGTGACACGTCAACGGCGGAACCGATTTCAATGCAGTTTTCATTAGTTGTCCGGGAATTTTTCGAGGAAGGTTTTAAGCTATAATTATATGATCGCAGTATGACATCAGGGAGCTAAACAGTAACAACAGCAATATTAATAAATTTCTGTTTTTTTCTGGACTGATAACAAAATTCCGGCGTTCAAATTTCGTTCGGTGAATCTCTAAGATCCAAAATATACAGCATTTTTTAAACTGGGTTCTGAGGATTGTTTTAAAAGGATTTTGAGATATAATGAAGTTCCAGTATACTATACACGGAAAAATAACAATTGTCAACCGTAACTATAGTGAGTGATTGGCTTTCAGACGTTAAGTCCAGACTGCCAGCATGAGTTGACAGATCTCTCGAAGGACAGCGTTGACTGCAGGGCGGCACGCTAGCTCGCCTCGGCTCATTGGCGGAGAGTGTGGGGAGGTTCCACGAAAAACCTGCCGCTGCCGTCAGCCATAATCAAAAAAAAATCGTCGTGCCTACAAACAAAATGCCGGCACACATTCGGTCCTGAAGGGACCCTTACGTCACTTACCCGTATCCAGTTGAAGGCGCAGATGTTCTGCCTTCTTTGCATGCCCCATCCTCCCATCTGACTCTGAGGGCAAGATTTTTTCAGAGTCCCTACTTGACCTGTAAAGAGAGAATGTAGCGAACCAAGCACCCTTCACGAAAGAGGGCTCCAGGAGAGTGAAAGAGAAATTAAAGCATTCAATGCATAGTTACGTTATAATAGTTTCCTGTTTTAATTATTGTAAAGTACAAACTGACCGAATAATGCAATTTTCCTATACGTAATGTATTCCGCGTTGCTGTTTAGATCAATCATATTCATTAACAAGAAATAGTAATATTAATTACAATAGTAATAATGGTAGATGTATACATATATACACAATATATTTCATTTGATCGAGAAATCACACAAATTTCCACTGTCATACGACTGTATCTCCAGTTGCCTGGCTTGCTTTCGCGAAAAAAAAATTCCTTTTTTTTCTTTTTATAAAATAATCATATAACGAAATTCGGGCATTAGAAAATATAATATAAACATTGAGATTAAAGTGAAAAACAAAGAAAATATATATTTAGTAATAGTCAAAGTCCATCAAATGTGTAAGTGGCTCGTCTATCGAACTATGTGTATAAGAAAGTAGGATAGAATACAATGTACGAAAGCTTGTATCATCATACTCATTTCACACGTACCTCGATAACAAAAGGACACTAGCACTACTAAACCTAGTCCAATAATATCAATAGTATGAACAGTCATACATATATATATATATAAAATCTCAGTGTGCAAAATACTCACTGGCAGTATTAAAATTTGAGAAAGAAAATATAATTATAAAGCGACAACTTACAGTTTGTTGTTGAGGATCCATCGCAGAGGCGCCACCGAAACGTTTCGCTCGCCACTATCTACTCCTACAGGTAACTTTAGTTCAAAAAAATTATAGTTTTAATTTTTAATAATAGCACTCTATATCCTTTCTTTCTATTATATCATTGTCTTCGTGAGAATGTGCAAATTTTCATATGATGTAGTGCACAGCTAAAAAAAACTATTTCCAATATGCTTTTGCTAAGCTTCTCTTTGTTTTCTTTAAGTATTATCAAGGCTCTGATTGGTTTTTGAGTACTTTACATAATTTTATAAGGTTAAATAATTTTTGTATTAATTTCAGGTTTTATGATGATTAGCATGAAATATATTGAAATTAGATTTGGTCTTAATCTTATATAATCACTAATTGATTTCTTTTAGTTAGATGTATGTTAGATATTTAGAAAGCTTTTCTTTTAAGATGCCTGAACACTGATCTAATTGATTTTCTTTTGATATATATATTTTAAATATTTCGAAAGTTTTTTCTTTAAAATACTTGAACGATAATCTAATTGACTTTGTTTTGATATATATATTTTACATATTTAGAGAGTTTTTCCTTTAAAATACCCGAATACCAATCATACCAAGTAACTGGAGGGGAAGCACAAGACGCTGGATTCGTGGAAGGCCCGTCACCCGAATTTTCCTCCATCAGGATACCACGGAACACAAGGAACAATGTATTTTCTCGATTCTGCACGAATTTTTCGAACCATTTGGTTGAAGTATTTCCGCCATGAAAGACAAGAATGTTGTGAAGGATTCAAGCGTGTTTTTACACAAAATGTGTTAAAATTCACAGAAATTTTTTTTGTTTTTTTATATATAGCCTTTCTTGGAACTGAAGTATCCGATACACTATAGTTGTTGTGTCTTATTTACAGAAAAACTTGATTATTTCTTTTTATAGTTCTAGCAAATCATTAGCGGCAGACATTGAACTGTCACCAAAACAGGGTTCCACTCGCTGGACACCAATTTCATTTGCATTTTATTATTCCATTTCGGACCAAATTCACTGATTATTGCAACTTTTATTAAAGCGCGTCTTTATGGCAATCATCCGCGTTGTTAACTCTTTTATTTCTCGCAAATATTTTATTCACAGCGTAGAAGCGGCGACTTTGCTGCTGCTGGATAATAATTTTACAAATCGAAAATAGGGTATTAGGAGAGATGAAAAATCGTTTTAACTTACGTGCGGGGTTTAATTCCTAGCCGATGTTTTTCGAAAATTCTGGATGTCACTCTTCACTTGTACACGGTGAGGAATATTTGACGGGACAGAGATGATTGTCTTCTTCTTTTCTTTCCGTCAACATGTCACACCGAGCTTGAGGAAATGCACTTCTCTCGGTCGGGGTGCATTCAAGTTTTCCGCTTGACAGCAGCCGGCTTACACGCTCGCTTCAGTACTTCGTGTAGCATATTGCTATATGCAATACGCTACGACCATAACAAGCAACATTCACGAATGAAAAAATTACACTCTGGGATTTATCCCAATGATATTAGAAATATTGCCTCACGTCTTCAAGACACTCACTTGATGTAAGAGCTTAAGCTTGAAGCTTGTATAAGGAAGATGACTTTTCAGTGGTATACACTAATAAAACGAGCTGAAAAAAGTTGACGTTGAATCTATCAGCTTTATCACTATTTGTTCTGGCAGAAAAAGATATGTGATTAAATATGTGCTACAACCTCAAACAGCGTAATTAAATGTATTTATTTACAAAATGTTATAAACTCACAAGATCTACACATCTTATTTATAAAACATGAAAATGATTTTTTAGTAAAGCAACTGCTCGATTTGCACGGTACTCCATTTGCACGGTTTCGCTTTACACGGTTTTTAAATGAAAACAAAAATACTCCGTCCTTCGATTTGCACGGTACTCAATTTACACGAAAAGGAAGAAAGAAAACGTCTAAGTGAAATCTAATAATAGATGAAAAAAGCAGTTTTGTATTTTTAATAATTTATTTCGTAATAGTCCTTTGTCAACAAAACGAAAACAGATTCCCAAGCAAAGACAAGCAATTAGTTGGAAAAGAAAATTGATATTTTAGACAAACTAAAATCTGAACAAGGCTCAACATTGGTAGCAAAAGAATATGGAGTGAATGAGGCAACTGTTTGGACAATAAAGCGGTGTGCGGAAAATTGCTCGAAAACAATTGCTCGCTCAAAGTTGCTCGCCCGCTCGCCAGGAAAGTTGCTCGCCACACAATTGCTCCCTACACAATTGCTCCCTACACAATTGCTCGCCAGGAAAGTTGCTCGCCAGGAAAGTTGCTCGCCAACAACAGATATTAATTTAAAATTTTATGGAAATTTATAAGTTGGAACATTACTGAGAACACAGACTGCATTGTATAAATATCATTATTATACAGATACTAGAAGTACTTGCAGTTTTAGATGTTCATAGTGTTGTACTTTAGTTCAGAATAACTCTTTTAAAATCAAACTCTTTAATTTATAAGGAAAAAAAATGTTTCTTGAATGATTATTGGCATGAAGTTGGGTGCAAAGTAAAATCTTATTTGACAACATGGAAAATATATAATTCAATGAAATTTTTCCAAACGAGGATAGTTTTGTTAATTGTGAACAATTTTAAATTAAATTTTTGTGATATGAAAGTGTGGAGATGCTAAGTCACCATATATTTGCTGGTAAACGTCAAAGCAACGGTCGGCAAGCTAATTTCCACGACGGTTCAATGCAAAATTTATTGCCGAACTATGGTCAAAAGGGATCAGAGGATTAGGATTTTCTAACAAAACGAAACCTGCCCGGCGCGATAGTAATAGATAACCTATTAAGTTAAGAAACAGCCGAACAAAATTGAAAATTTTTCTTTGGAATAAACTCTCTTAATATTGCAGAAAAACTTGTATTATACAGGGTGTCCCGTAAGTCGACGTCAAGCCGGAACCGGGTAAATTATAGACATTTCTTTTGTTTTCGAAATATCAAGAAATATTCCACATAGAAGAAGAGAGGTTAACAACAAATAACTTCTATACACAGAATATAAATACAACAGACAATAACCCCGTCTACATAAAGAATTACAGACTGCCACATTCTCAAGTTGATCAAATAAACAAAGAAGTCGATAAACTGATACAGAATGATATAGTAGAACCTTCAGTGAGTCCGTATAACTCTCCACTCCTGATAGCACCAAAAAAATCAGGTGAAGAAAAGAAATGGAGATTAGTTGTAGACTTCAAAAAAACTAACGGTATTTTCAACCAATTAAGGACATTACCAATTTAAAAGATTACCTTTTGGACTGAAAATATCCACGAACAGTTTTCAGCGAATGCTCTCAATTGCATTGAGTGGTCTGGATGACGGCGCATTCATATATGTCGATAACATAATAATACATGGATGCAGCCTTAACAATCATAATCAAAACCTAGAAAGAGTGTTAAAAAGACTTCAGCAGTATAACTTAAAACTCATTCCAAGCAAGTGCAATTCTTGAAACAAGAAGTACTATATCTTAGTCATCTAATAACAAAAGATGGAGTCAGAACGGATTCCAATAAGCATAAAGTAATAGAAACGTACCCAGTACCGACGAATGTAGATGACGTACGACGATTTGTAGCCTTCTGCAACTATTACAGACGCTTCATACAAAATTTTGCAGAAAAAGCACGACCACTCAATGCACTTCTAAAGAAAAATACACTGTTCCTTTCTACAGAAGACTGCAAAAAAGCTTTTGAAATACTCAAAGATAAATTAATAACTTCACCAGTCCTGCAATATCCAGACTTTAGCAAATCGTTCGTCGTGATAACAGATGCTTAAAATTTTGCACTTGGAGCAGTGCTCTCACTGGGTGAGATAGGACAAGATTTGCCAATATCCTATGCGAGTAAGACACTAAATAAGCATGAGCTGAATAAATCGATAATCGAAAAAGAATTGCTTGGTATACACTGGGGAATCAATTTTTTTAGACCCTTCTTTATGGGAACAAATTCACAGTTGTAACAGATCATCGCCCGCTCGTCAGCCTCTTCACACATAAGAATCCTTCTTCGAAACTAACAAGAATTCGTTTAGACCTAATGGACTATGATTTTGAAATTGTGTATAAACAGGGAAAAATCAATTCAAACGCAGAATAAAAAAGAAAAGAATAAAAGAATGGACTCTGAAAAATTAAAATCAATGATACCGAAACAAATAAGCATTATCACACGTAATATGGCGAAAAAGCAGCAAAACGGAATGGAGAAAAGAGAGCGTAAAATCAGACCAACTCTTTATATGGGAATGCACATCCATCTCCGACATAAGCAATATAAGAAAAATACAATTTGATACAGCGTACGCAGAAGAGAATGCGATAAATAAAAGTTTGCCAGAAATATACATATATATCTAAGAAAAGGGTAACCGTTCAGTACAGCGATAATCCTATATTTAACTCTGGTTACATAAAGGAGAAGCTGATACAAAAAATGAACGAGAATAATATTAAAGAATTAGCACTCGCAAAAGACGATGTTATATTTAATCACATTAAAATAAATGAATGTGGTAAGGCAACACCATTGAAGATATTACTTTACGAACCCCCCAATAAGGAGAAAACTAGAATTAATAAAAGAATACCATGACAGCATGCATGGTGGACACGCTGGAATTAAACGCTGCATAAATAAATTAAAACAAAGGTACATATGGAAAAACCTTAACAAAATGGTAAAGGAGTACATAAATAAGTGTGATAAATCTGCGAAGATTCAAAAAATACACAAAAGAACCTCTGGTGATAACAGACATACCAAACAGTAGTTTTGAAACGATCTCAGTTGACACAGTAGGACCTCTAAGAATGTCAAACGGTTTTGAGATACATCCTGACGCTGCAATGCGAATTGACAAAACTCGTTGAGGCATATCCAATGGAGACAAAAGAAGCCTCCTTGGTAGCGAAGACAATAGTTGAACGATTCATTCTAAAGTATGGATGCTTCAAAACATTGAAAACAGACAGAGGTACAGAATTTGTAAATGAACTACTTAAAAATATTTGCAAATTTTTGAACATAAAACATGTTACATCCACACCGTTCCATCACGAAACTCCAGGATCGATTGAAAGAAACCATAGAGTACTAAACGAATACTTAAGAACATTCTCAGAAGAAGAAGACAATTGGGATGAACTAATTCCATACTATGCATTCTGTTACAATATAACACTGCACACGGAGACAAATTATATACCATTCGAGTTAGTATTTGGAAAGATAGCAACACTACCAGTACAGATTCTGAAAAATAAGCAACAAATTGATAGCATACACAGCTATGCGGGAGAATTAGCTATAAGATTGAAAAGAGCCCATGACAAGAGCAAAGAACAATTAGAAGAAGCCAAAAAAGGGCGAAAAATAGCGAAAGATAAAGACTCTAACCCCTCAAATTTTAACGTCAATGACTATGTATACTTGAGAATAAACACCAGAAAGAGACATGAAAGTCCATATGACGGACCCTTTAAAATCATTGAACAAAAAGGTGTAAACTCAACAATTTTAATAAAAGAAAAACGCAAGGAAGTACATAACAATAGGCTAATAAAATGCAAATTTAAATAAAACAATCTTGGGAATAATATAGCACAAACACTATAAATATATGTGTCTTTAACCACACACAAGAATAACCGAAACTAAGTAATCCTATGAACATACTAAATATCGTAAAATAAGTAGTTAGATAGAAAGCAGAATATGTTTAGAATAATTATATAAATAAAGATTAGAATACGTATAACTTAATTATATAAGATTGTGTAACAAAAAAAAATTTTTTTTTATATATAAAAAAAAAAAATTTTCCTTTAAGGGTGAGGATGTAAAGCCATGACCACGGCCAGCAAAAGTAAATAGAAATCAGAACGAAAGAGAAATAAAAACAAACAAAGTTTGCTCGACCTCTAGAAGAATTAACAACGCAAGCAATTCTGCTATGCAAGCATAATTCTTCATTGATAAAATTTACACACCTGAAGTCATTGCTTTACAATATCGATAGATTATGACTCAATCAGAAATCGTGTGATCAAAAATACTGACACTACGATTTCTGATTATTAATTTTGTATATTGCAATTCTGCAATAATCCCCCCCCCCCCTTTAGATGAAATATTGATTCTTTGTTATCGATTAATATAAATAAGCTGCTATTATTGAATAAAATCAGAACTTATCAGATAGTTGAAAGACGTCTTTTAATTTCTCAACTAAAGAGCGGCATACTCTGCCATACCAATATAAGTAAAAAGCGGCACATTCTGCCTTAATCAAACAGCGGCAGTCTCTGCCATTGAAAAACAATATCGACATCCCCTTTGCCACCAAGGGATAATATTGTCACAGCGGCTCTTTAGCCATAAATCCCTATTAAATACATCGTGGAACAAGCTTATAACAGGTTATTGAAATGTAAATGGTGCCGAAACAATCATTGCAATACTTCACACGTATCTACGCTCGAGAATACATTTTGCTTATCGACATAATAATTAATAGAAGTGAGTCGGAAGCAGTTGGGCGCTCATAGTACAATTGTGAAAAGTTAAGGGGCAAATGATCCAATATTATTCAAAACTTATATGCGTGTGACTTCATTTCAAGCGAAGTAACCGGAGTTGAGAAAGTCGCGGAATATTTTGCTCCCCAGTCATTTCCAATGACTTCCGAAAAGGACCACTGCAGTGAATCTACTCCTGCAAACTCCTTCTGGGCGAAAACGACCTCCGAGATAACTTCAATCTTTCCTATAAAGATAAACAAATATTTTAAAACTTTCCGTTAGTCAATATTTCATTACAAATTAAAAACGTACTTTTATTTGCTTCAATTTTGACAAATAATTTAATAAATGTTTTCTATAAAATTATAGTAATGTGACGTTAAAAATTTGTTCACACTTAAAAATATTTATTTTATAATATTATTTGTAAAATCATAAAAATAATTAGCTCTATATTTCATACTTTTAAACATTACTGTATTGTGAAATTTCAATAATATTCAAACAGACGGACGCAAAGTGACTATGAGATTGTCGGAAAAAGTGGCAGAATTCCTGTTATCTATCAATACCTACTAACCCTGATAATATCAAAATTAAAGCTTTAGAGATCTAAAAAAACAGCGGGGTAGCGAAACATTATTTTTTCGAAATTTTTGGGCTATAAATTTATATAACTATTTGACAAAAATTTTTGAATAAAAGTAGCCCTTTCAAAAGATACCCCATACGACACAAAACATCCAGAAAAGTCATTCCTTTTAAGCGTGAAAGGTCACAAAAGAGCAAATACGAGGAGGTATTAAAACAGAGTGATGCAAGTTATCAAATAAAACAAATAATACTAGAAAATATTCCTTACCTGCCTAGGACATTGTGACAAATATCGATAACAGAAAATAAAAATGTCTTTTAATTGAATTGATTAAAGGAGGATCGCTCAAAAGTACAACCTCACTCATACAAAAAAAAGCTTCATATGAAGATCGCTATTCACAAGACAACCTTCCACCCCGTCAATCGAAATCAAACTCTCCTGATATATGTATGTCAAACAGGTCTTATTTCTTCATGTACGGGTATTCAGATATTCTTGTATATAAATTTAATTCCAAATTAGGTTGTGAGGCCTTATTTAAGGAGACCAAAGAAATGATTGCCTTTTTGAACTACAAGCTTTCAACTGTCTTGGCAAACCAAAAAAAAAAATTTTAGATGTCCTTGAAATTTCCTTTTGATGAAAAGCTTGGAGGATTTGAATTAAGTTGAACTGTGCTTGTGAGATGATCAAATACTTTATCAAAAATTGGTATGTGAAATTCTTTGTTAATATAACAAACTTAAGGAGTATTGAACGGACAAAGGCCTAAACTACTATTCATACAGAAAAATGGTGTTCTGATAATCTCGAGCTTGCTTTCTTATCTTCCGAACCGAAATAAAATGTGTATACCCTTCCTAACAAAATTATTTAAAACAATTTATCTGAACCAAATGGCTACGATTCCTCAAACAAAAACTTTCAGCTGAGTAATCATATTGTGTATGATGCTGCGCCGTCATGGCATGCCGTGGGCCAAGGTATATAGAAGACAAGTTATTTCCATTAAAATTTTGACATAGTAAGCTTTGCACAGGCATTGCTTTATTTTATAACTAGCAGGTAAAACATGTGCAAAACTTTCGCGTCCAGTCCTTAATATACCCTATGAGATCGAGATCAATTATTGGAGTAGATCTTGTCGAGATCAAATGGCTTTACAACAGCACCAAATACTTACTAAGAACAGCAACTGAAGCAGCAACATAGGTTTTGAGAAATAACTTTGAATGTTCAGCTAGACGAGCTAATATTTCCTCAAACTAGTATGGACAACGCTTATTGATGACTTTGGGACTGGGTGGAGCCTAATCATACAAAAGTTACATCGAACATCATTGTTGGCAAGACTTTAGTGAAAAGAGAAGGTGCAATATTAATTCCAGTCAGAGTGCTCAACACAACCGAAGATGAGGTACAACTAAAATATGCTGCTATAATTGTAAACTGTGGACCCTTTCATCAGATTGTTAATTTTGATAGGTAGACACAAAACCTATACCTGCAGCTACTCAACAGGTTCAGAAAACAATACAATGATGCGCAAAGGTGTGATCGATGAATTTTCGGAATTATTTGCAATGAATGATGACGATTACGGTAAAACACATCTTGTCCAGCATTGGATCGATAGAGGAGACTCCAGGCCCATTAGCCAAACAACCAAAAGTTGTAGATGTGATAAACTCTATGAAGGAGTACGGTACAATAGAGGAATCTGACTGTCCTTATATATCGTTGGTTGTTCTGGTCAGGACAAAGGATGGCAGTACCCGATTCCGTGTAGACTACAGTTAACTAAATAACTTAACGAGAAAGGGTAGCTGACACGTTGTATACCCATTCCGGAGTGCAATCGTTTTCCACGTTAGATTTGAAGAGTGGTTACTGACAAGTGGAAATACATCCCTAAGACTAAGAGAAACTGGCCTTCTCAGTTGACAGTGTCTTATGGAAATTCAAAGCGATGCCACTTGGTTTATGTAATGCTCCAACCACATTCATACGACTCTTGGAATGCGTTTTAAGCACATTAACCTGAAAAGCCATAATTGTAATCGGAAGGACATTCTAGGAACATAAAAAACTTACGGGAAGTACTTCAAAAACTAAAAGATGCGTAACTGAAGATCAGTGCGCATAAATGTGCTCTATTTAAACATAAGGTTAAAGACTTGGGGAACATAGTTTCATCACAAGGAGTGCGAATTGATCCTGAGAAGATCAAAAATCGGCCGATTGCGAAGGACAAACAACAGTTACAGAGTTTTCTTGGTCAAGCTACCTACTACAGCAGATTCGTAAAAGACAACGAGAGTTTCTAAAATTTGAAGCAACGGTTCTGTAAAATTCGAGTGCTTCCAAAAGCTGTTATAAATGTGGAGTGTAAACAATGGGCCTTCTTGTGGCCTACGTTCTGGAGAATCCTTAAGGCTCGGTACAAGCAAAAGTCGAGTACTTACAAACTATAATTTCAATGGGCCTTGTTGTGGCCTACGTCCTGGAGAATCTTTAAGGCTCGGTACAAGCAAAAGTCGAATACTTATAAACTATAATTTCATATTGGGTGTAAAGAATTAAAAGAAAATTTTATATTAAGGAGAATATAAAATAATCGTCTAAAATATTTTCCCTGTTGTTGAAGGCAAATGAATTGCTTACAGTGCTTTGTTTTATGCTAGCCTAAGTAATATCAGGTGTTTGGTCGAAAAATCCGATACCTACTTTCACTCATGAAAGCGAAAGTCACCACCAATAAAAATATAAATGTGTATGTAGCCAAGTACCCAAACCAAAAGTCGGCGATTTCATATCAGAGCTTTGATTTGCAAGTAAGATACATAAGCCTCAAAGAGAAAACGGGAACAAAATCACGAGAAAACTAAGAAGTTTTGACATTTTTCAATTGTGGTACCCACTACTCACTAATAGTAGGAGCTCCCAGAATTTCTAGCAGTGAAAATCAGAGTTCGCATTTTTGAATACAGCTTTCGATTTTTTCGTTAACCCCTATAGTGCAGAAGGCATGCAGAATATCATGAGGTCATTCACCAATAAAACCAGTTAACTAGCTCTATACTACAAAATCTCTAGCCTAACAGCACCTTATCGCAACAATTTCTTTTACAATTCACGAAGAAACAGTGAAATGAAAGACAATAGATATTTGAAAGGGCCGCTTCGCCCTTCAGGCCACTGCAGCAAGAGCAACGCACTGACTGACTGCAATAATAACAGCTGCGACGAGGAAACGAGGGCAGCCACCAGTTCAAGATACATATATTCATCGAAAACATTCAAATTCAGCTTAACATAACCTCGATTATAGAAATTTGCGGCGGATAAGTAGACTGTTGGTAAAAAGTTAAGCGGAAGGTGTACTTTACCTGAAGCGTGGAGCGTAACGAAGAATAATATTGTATTTTCGTTCGGTTCCCAGCGGCCTGCAGTTCATGCTACCGACAGTTTTGTTTTTGTTTGTCTGTCTGCTCGTAACTGAATTACGGTCCCGTCGTCCGGAGGAACTGTCGAAGATGATTTTGGAATGGTGACGGCAGAGGCGTCTGTAATGTTTTGCGTTAGCTAGCACAAAGAAAGTGACTTTTAAGTAGGTCAAATGTCGTGTAAAAGTGAAATTTCATAAAAAATGTTTCAGTTGTTGGTTGTTGCTCTTTGGTTTTGTTCCAGTTTTAAGTATTGAGGTCGATGGTTTGAGCGAGGCTTACCAAAAACGACTTCCGGCAATGAAAGTCGAAAATTGGCGCGATGAGAGAAATTACGATTAGACACTTTAGGGATATTATAATTTTTATAAGCAATTTAAAATGCAAAGTATTCAATTAAACATAGAAAATTTTTAAATTATTGACGATATTTGATATCTTCCAATTATTTCGCAAATAGGTTTTCACGTCCCACTCATCGACAATTCGTATGCTTTATATTATTTATAGTCCAAAGAATTTGTCCAAAGAGTTTTTTTTATTATCGTGCAGAATGCACTTGTGAGGAGAAGATTACCTTTCTTCACTTGCAAATGGTGTGGTATTCTAACCTTAATAGTTGGATGCTGGATTTGTTTACATCCAAATGACATACATATTTAAGATATTTCTTGTTCTGCCTGTATGTGACGAGATATATTTTAAGGAACATCTCTCTAATATAGCCGATAGTTTCGCCGATAGTTTAGCCGATAGTTTGGCCCTGATGATGTTTTTGTTTTCTTTTCAAAAGCATATAAATATATAGCAATTTGTCTTTGTCCAGTAGCGTATTCCCAAAACTCTATGTATGTAGGTATATGTTAATAATGAGAACTGACGGGTATAGAAATAAACTCTCAATTACGACCTGATAATCAATTAAGAATTTTATTACTTTAATTCGCTTATAATGTACAAATTAATTACGTACATACCTATATGATGACAACTTATAATCATAACAAAACAAAAAGAATTTTTATCAACGAAATTTCATGAACTTTATCAACGAAATGTCACCGACAGTAATTTCACTTGCACCTCCATGCAATTGTTGACGTAGTAAATTTGGTGAACGTAAGAATTGCATAGATAGGTGAAGTTAGAAATTGCATAGTAGAATGGAACTTACGATCGTTGTTGCTTGTTCAGTAATAATTTGTTAACGATTTTGTATTTCTACATTCTCCCGCCTCGCGTTATCAAGGTCGTGTCGGGTTAACTGATAATACCGAGTTGTTCTTGAGACCTGGACCCTTTTCGTCTTGGGCTAGTTGAGGTAGTTTAAGCTCCGGCATCATGTTGTTTCGTCGCTTTTTCCACAAGAAATAGGACCCTAAACTAATGATTATAATAGCTGCCAATGTATAGAATCCAACATAATGATGTATGTATGTGATGACGGTGCAGATGTGGAGCTCTCGCGACATGTTGTTGTTGGGTTTTAATTGCCTCATGGAGCTTTTCAATATCATCAGCCTTGATCTCTTTAATCAGCAAGAGAATGGAGTTATTGGGGTAGTATTTTGACTTGTTAAATATTCAACCATATGAGTAGATATAATTTCTTGCTCCAGTATAAATGACGATTTCAAGGTACCTGGTTGTTGATTGCTTGCACTTATGAAAAATGTCGGATGTTTTATCGTGCAGGTGGCCTGTATTTGTATAATCCCACTCCCTTCAAGGATTATAAGATGTATCGTTGTTCCACATATTATATTCAAAAGTTACTGCATCCTTTATATAAATCCAGGTACTTGGTGTATGTAGCTTATAGCATTTTCTTCAATGGTGTACTTCGTAATTGAAAGAAGGATGATAATATTCCCTGGTAGTTGAGCAGTTCTATCTCACATCGCCTTTGATTCGGTTTTGCACTGTATATACGATGTTTTAGATTGCAAATTATTTGGGCATCTGTAAATTATATGCATTCCTTGATATCTTCTCCTTGTAATGGAGTAAAGCGGTCCTTATGGAGGTTTACAGCCAGATATTGTATTAAGGGCTTGCTGTGAATGAACTGATCTGATTGTTTCACAGGTATAGGCGTAAGTCTGAATAACCAATATATTTTTGCATTGACCAATGGAATTCGAACGTCAAATAATGCATTCCTTGTATATTGCCAGTAATAATTTCGAAGTTTCATCTTCTAGTACTCTAAGATGTTTTGGCAGGTGCTCTTTAATGATTCTCAGTTGTTCACGAAGCTGAATAGATGTGAGCAGTAGTGTGTTAAACCTTCCGTGCTTTGTGTCGGTTAGTACCGGTAATAAACTCTTTTTCATATGTTGAAAATTCGTCAGGGTTACTAGTAATACTGCAGGTTTGCTTAGATTTTAAGTCTTCGTCAGTTTTATTAAGTCTATTTGCAATTATCTCCATGTGAGTTTCCAAGATAGTGATTTGATGATTAGCGCTTCATTATTCTTCTTTATGACATTGATTTATTAACAGTTCTTTTAATAGATCTTCGTTTTCTTTGATGTTCTTTTAATTTCCTCTTCGTATCTTTTCGCAAAACCTTGATCAAGGATACCAAATAGACCGATTGTAATTGAACACACTATTCCAAGAGGAGCTTGTTTGATTCTAAATATTTCACTTTGTTGTTGTAATATACCATTAATTTGGCAGGATTTATTTATTTAAATTTTAAGCTATGGCGATAGTATACACATTTTTCACAAGTTCAATTACTTACCGCAAAAAGTTATTCATACAAATAAAAAAAAAATAAAAAGTGACTTTTACTTGCTATAAAATACTATAATATAATACTTCGAAGAAGGAATTATATATTTCATTATTTGTACGAGTGCTAAATATCAGAAAAGTGGTACCTACATACAAGGAGATTATTGCTTAGTGATACAATATAATAAGTACTAATTCAGTCATTAAAAAATCCTATGGGAATGAGTTCGTAACCTTAAAGCTATTATAATCAGGGACGTAGCCAGGGTTTTGTTGTGGGGTGCGCCTAGTAGGGACCAGTGTGACACAAAAAATGAAAAAGAATATTCTTCAATCAAGTATTGTTTTTCAAAAATGTGTAAAAGTTTCTAAGACGTTAATCAGTGTTAACACCAAGTTTCCTTACATCAAGCAAACTATTTTATTGATTACCGTTGTTTTTTAGATCGAATACAAATACATATGATTTTTTTTTTCAAATCTACTAGCATTACGATTTCTACTGGAGTGAGAAAACTTTCATAGAAAGAAGACAACTCCTTTTAACGGCAATTAAACCGTAGATCTAATAGAAACCAAATTTAATTAATATGCGTAGAAACACGAGAAAAATTCTTTTTATTATTAGAAAATTATCGCTTATACAACGAAACTGACTTGCTACAATGAAGAACATTTTACATGAAGTCAACATAATATATATAAAATAAATCTTTTTCTAGAATAACGAAATGTAGACTACATTTAAGCAATTCTATTTCTAGGATATATAACCTTTTCTCATATTCTGTAATAAAATTTTCTGCTTTTATCATAATCGGAGATAATTGAGAAAATATGTTTACTACTAATAATCTAATTTTTCTATATTCACTTGAATAAGACGAAACAGTTTGTTATCTTACATCCAGGAAATGTCTGCTAAGCTCAAAATGGCACCTAACTTTCCTTGATGCACATGGAAAAGAGCTTATTGTCAGTGCAATTGCGTTTAATTTGAAGTCGTTATCATCCATCACTACCTTCTAAATTAATATCGTCATAATCATAACAGAAATCGCCAAAAACAAATTAAATCAGCTTTAGTTTACTATTTTTTTCTGCAAATCTGCTCAATACCTTTTCAGCTGTAATGTTTTTTAAACAATGGCATTCTCTGTGTTGAGCAGTAACATGCATGACATGCGAGAGAATCATTCTTGAAGCATTGTGCTACTAAGCAACGTTTTTATCCGCATCATAGCAGAAAAACTTCTCTCACAGCCGGCGGAGCTCACTGGGATTAATATTGCCGCTTTAGAAAGTTTATACTCTTCTTTAATATGTTTTCTCAAATTTTCAGCAATTAACTCATTTTTGAATTTAAGCAAAATTTACATGAGCATTGCTTTAGCTTCCAAGGCTGTATCAATTTTTAAGATTTTTTTATAATTACTGATGAATAAAATTTCTTATTATATTTACAAGAAAATTAAGGAATTTTCAAGAAATTACCCTACCTCCAGTCATTAAAGCTGCTGTGAGGTTGCTTTTATGCAAGAAGTTCACCAGCCTCGATTCAGATCTCTTTCTTGACATTTTGACTTTCTAAACTCAGAACTTAGTTTTTTTTATTAAGCTTTTTATTTGTTATGGAAGCATGCTAGAGCGATTGACTTGGACGTGAAGTTCAGAGTGCCAGCATGAGCTGACAGATAACTCGGTGGACAGCGTGGAGTGCAGGGCGGCACGCTAACTCGCCCCGGCTATTGGCGGAGAGTGTGGGGAGGTTCCACGAAAACCTGCCGTTGTGCCACCTACCACATACAAAAAAAATGTTCGTGCCTGCAAACCAAAGCCGTGACAAACACTCAGTCCGGAAGGGACCGTTACACAACTTACCACTTACTTACTTGGAAGCGCAGATGTTCTGCTTCCATCGCCGTTACCCCAACTACCCTGTAATACTGTGGGCGATATGATACAGTATCCCTGTTACGACCTGAAACGAGCAGAGGAGTATTGAACCTAGTCGACCTCCATATCAAAAGGGCTCCAGGAGAGTAGAAGGAGAAAATCAAAAAGAATTAGCGTTCCATGACGTTATAAATTCATTCTATGTATTTCACAAAAGTTATATCTTTATTCATAAAGCGTATACAATTAACAAAAATCCTACCGAATATATGTTGGGCCCCTGACAAAAGAACATAGCCTTAGTTGCCATTGAGGTTCAACGAAAAACAAACATTTTTTAAGTGTTCGCGTGGTTTTAATTCTACATAAGGATCTATTGAAGGAACAAAAAGGAATTTTAATCAGATCTGAGTATTACACATAGTTCATGTTTCCCGCTCTTAGATTTCAATATTCTCTCGATTGCGATAGCCGCGATCTATCTACTCGATGTGTTATTTCATAATTAATTGCATTGCATAAATGTTACTTTCTTTGTTAGCTCGAAGTCTAATAAAACAAATTTGCTTTCATAATCTTTCTAGTTGTGGATTGCTGATATCGTAAATTGAGGACGAAGATGCAAAAAAATTAGTTTAATGTTTGGTGCCGATAATAAAAAAACCAACTGGAGAATATTCGAAGTTTAGGTTTTAATTACAAGCTCGATTACAAATTAATCGGCAAATTGTTTCCTTTTAAATAAATAAATATCTCTTGTTTTTATGTCAATTGAAAATTAAGCTATTCTGTTATATCACTATGCGTGTGCAGCTACCCGTTCATGATTAAAAAATATATATATATATATATATAAGTATATGAAAATAGCGAGTATACAAGAATATACAATTAGTCAGAAAAGTATCCGCCCATCTGATCTTCATTTGCTAATAATTTAAAAATATACATTTATAAACTCGAACAAGTGTACTATGTCTTCTCACATTCAAAAACAATATATAATAAATAAATTCCAGAGAAAAAAATAACAATGATGAATCAACTCACAAAACAAAGACCAAAAGTATCCGCCCCTAAAGTGATCATGTACGAAATAGGGTAAATTTCCAAGAAATTTAGATAAATATGTGTATGCAGAGTATCGTCCCAGCATAATGATTAGTTTACCGTATTTTTCGTTTAAGTAACATTTCTTTTAAACATTTAAATTTGCAGAATGCCAAAAAAGCATGAAACCAGTTTACCAGAGAGAAAATTGGTTATTTCTTTTTCTGAAAAAGGGTATTCGCAACGAAAAATTTCAAAGGAGATTGGAATACCGCGAAGTACAGTAAAAGACATTATTAATAAATATAAAGGTGACGGTATATTAATAATAAATAAACCGCGTACGGGGCGACCAAGGATACTATGAAAGAGAAGAAAGAAAAATGAAGCGATCAAAAGTGAATCCTCATACTAGTGCTAAAGATATATGCGCAGAAGTTCGCGAAAGTACCGGCAAAAATATAAGTTTTGAAACAGTGAGCCGAACGATAAGGAAAAGCGGATACCGTAGACGGATTGCAACAAAAAAATCGTGGATAAATAAAACAAATAGGAAAAAGAGAATCGAGTTCGCTAAAAAATTTGTTCATGAGGCTCAAAGCTTTTGGGATACTGTCATTTTTAGCGATGAGTGTAAATTTGAAATATTTAACTCATCTCGGAAACAATTTGTCTGGAGAAAGGCAGGAACTGAGTTCAACAAAGAAAACCTGCAACAAACCGTTAAACATGGAGGTGGTGATATTATGGTATGGAGTTGGAAGTCTTCATTTCATTGATGGAATGATAGATCAATATGCTTATGTCAATATTTTAAAGCATAATTTAAAATCCACTGCAGGAAATAATTTTGTCTTCCAACAAGACAACGATCCTAAAAACATTGTGCCAGAAAAACCAAGGAATGGCTACTTTATAATGTACGTAAACAGCTGGGAACACCTCCTCGGTCGTCGGACATGAATCCCATAGAACATTCATGAACAGAATTAAAAAGGTCCTTAACTCAACATAACATTTCCAGCAAAAGTATGTTAAAACAACATCTTTTGCAATCAATGCATAACAGACTGAAAAGTGTGTTAAAATCTTATTCAACCAAATATTAAAATTTAATTTATAGTGTTGTACAACTCCGGATATTTTTGTGTGCTTTATTTTATGTATATAAATAATTGGAAATGCTTGTTTTTTAAAAGTTTTGAATTGTTCCTTTTTTTATACCATATTAAACAGTACAAATAAATATAATAAATATGATTTCTTAAAATATTTTCTAAGCTGTAAATTTTTTATTCTGTCTAAAGTTTCTGGGGGAGCCGTTTCGGGTTCACTGGGGTGGGCCGTGCCCACCCGTGCCCCTACCTAGCTACGCGCATGATTATAATGGCAAAAAATTCAAATATCAAAAGGAAACTATTAGTAAAAAATCGTAAGTTACAAAACTAAAAAAATAAAATAATGTGAACCACAGAGAAAAATAACTAAAAAGAACAATAGAAAGAGAGAAAGGGGAAAAATTGAAATAAAAACCGAAAAAACAGGGGAAAAATGATGGCAGATGGAAAAAAGAGAAAACTCAACTAAATAGTCTAACCTCATAGAGCACTTGTCCCTTGATTGTCAGAAGGATTTAGGGAAAGATGTCAACATTATTATGATATAAGTTATATTCCTTTAGGATTCTAAAAATTGGCGACTTCGCTTTGAAATTAGCTCTGCTAGTGGGTAAATTCAATAGGACTTGGAGTCTAGATTGACAGATCGCAGGTGCGTGAGAAACCATTCTGGACAGAAGACAACTTTAAACAGGAGGTTAGGAACTAAGCAGATTCTTCGTTTAGCTAAAGTCGGTAGATTAAGTCTACTTAATCTGTCATGATATTCGAGGTACACGTAATTCAATTTAAACATGACAAGCCTTGTAAATTTTCTTTGAACAGATTCGATTTGAGCAGAGTATGAAGCGTAGAAAGGGCTCCATACTCGGGCATATTCAACAATACTTCTTGCCAAAAAGATAAATATCGTTACAAGAATGATGATTTCGTAGGACGAAAAATTAAATCCACAAGACGGAACATCAAAGTATAAAAGTAATATTTGAAGAGAAAAGTAACTTGGGGTCAAAAATTACATCTTGATCTTTGTGTTCAAAAGTTCTGGAGATATATTTATTTCTGATGGTATAATCGGAAGGAGTGGGTCCAGCTTCATAGTATAAGTCATGACTTTGCACTTATCAGTATATAGTTCTAGCAGATTTACATTACACAAGTTCGCCAGTTTTTCCAAATCTTTCTGCATGCGGCAGCAGTCGTTAGCAGTATTGATTACATGCAAAATTTTAGCATAATCTGCATAGATTAGACAGTTGGAATCTAATTGGGATGGAAGGTCATTTACATAGATAAAGAAAATGAATGGTCCAGCAACGGTACCTTATCGAATATCAGAGGCTTGCTTGTAGAGAGCAGAACTGGATCCGTTAAACACTACAATACTTTTTATGTTCGAGAAATACGATGAGAACTACGCAATGTATGTGAACATTGTTTATAAAAGATATTAGGAATTTTGTCTGGTCCACGGTTCTTGCTACAGTCAAGAATTTCCAATATATTAAGAACTTCATGAGATAGAGAAATGACTTCCGAACCGCTATTAGAACCAGGTACCGGCCATGTCATGATGGGATCGCTATTTGTAAAAACGGATGCAAAATGGCTGGAAAACAGTTAACAAGAATAACTTGGAGAGGATGAGGTATCACAGCGGTATCTTTCAGGTAAGTATTTGATTTCTTCAACTCTTTGCAATATGAATAAAATTCTTTAGGTTGATCCCTTATTGCATATTCCGTTTTACTTATGTACTCATTATAACATTCCTTGATTCCTTAATTGTGGAAAATGTTTTATAAATTTCGGGATGTTGAAAAGATTTGCACAAATGTGCATATTTATTTTTAATGTGGAGAGCACGAATAAGACGTGAGTTGTACCATATTGGATAAGTTTTCCCTTCTGTTTTCTATTATTATTTCTGGTACATAATTATTAACGCCATTATTTAATACTTCATAAAACCTACCAAAAGATTTATCAACATCGGGTGTGAATAAACTGAGAAAATTAGCAATAGTACTATTATTATGCATAAGCCAGAGTAAATTACAAAAATAGTACAATAAAAAAAGGGAGAGTTAAAATAAAAAAGGAATAACAGAACTAAGTATATAATTAATGTTATTAATACGTAATACTAAAATATAAAGCAGACTAAGTGTTACCAAAAGAAAAATGAATAATAATAAAAAAAAAGAAAGATGAAGTAAACAATTAGCACCCTACATTTATTTTAACTACTTGGCGCTAATGCCTTCAAAATTCTACTGCTATTTATTATGTTTGAGGGAGTGGATCAAATTTTTAACAGAAACAGGTAAGTTGTTTCAGTTTATGATAGAATGGTTGAAGAACAGACGTCTTACTACCAAAAATTGCGATCGTGGTACAATTAGATTCAGTGTCCTACTTGATCTTGCAAACTGGAGTTTTTCATATAGATATAATGGACTGCGATTTTTTATTATCTTTGCCAAAAATACCAGCGAACGAAATTTGAAATAGGTAAATAGTCTACAACCCAAAATTGAATCCGACAACGGAGAGACATGATCATATCTTGGAAGACAATGGACATACCTAACCACAGAGTTAAACGCAATCTCAAGTTTACGGGCATTATCGCAATCAAGCTTGTGAAAGACCTCACAGATGTAAGTAAATACCTGTATTTAAAGTAGACGCACAACAGTAACCTAGATACTAGATACCCATAGCGCACGTAAACCAGCATAAATTCTACTAACAATATTGTTGATGTGGTCATTCCACGTAAATAAACAATTGAAACCTACTCCAAGATTCCTGACAGAATCTTAGATATTAAATGAATTATTAATCATATCTGGACGAAATCCCTCTGTGTTGAGTTTTGTGCGATTTATGACCAAACATTTGGATTTTGCTGGGTTCAACTTTAACATATTAGACACGGACCACGAGTAAATTGATTAAAGATCTTCATTAATTCAGCTAAGAGCATCCTCAATAAGGCCAAGAGGCCTAGAGAGGTATAATTGCGCATCTGCGGTGTAGAGATGCATATTGCTATGATTGACTTGAAAAAAAATATCATTGATGAAAATTGAGAATAATAGGGGTCCAAGTATCGATCCTTGTGGCACACCAGTTAAGACAGGAAGAAATGAGGATTGGAATCTATTTACTTGTACTGCTTAGTGAAATAATTATAAATCAATTTAACTGCTTGAGAAGAAAATCCGAAAAGCCTTTTAAGTTTGTAACAAATTAGATGGTAGTTAATCGACTCAAATGCTTTTGAAAAGTCAAGAAAAACTAGAACAGTTAAGTCGTCATTGTCAACAGCACGAGAACCATCATCACTCACTTTTAGCAGAGCGGTAGTACACCCATTACCATAACTAAAAGCCGATTCATAATCATGTAAAGACTTATTGAAATATAAAAATTGGGAGATTTGAAGGTACATGATTTTTTGTACAATTTTCGAGATAAATTGTAGTATACTAATAGGACGATACTCAACACGACCTCCCAACAGAGTTCTTGGGAACTTTGGATAATTGCCAAGCTGTTGGAAAAGTCATGGTAGAAAAGCAAGTATTACAGATATGAGCAAGAGGTCGAACAATATAAGCTGAGCATAATCTGATAAATCTGGGATTCAGATATCCCTCGCCGGTCGCATTGGATTGGCAGTAATACTGCACATTACTGTCGACACAGCACTTGTAGTAACTCGGTAAAAATTGAAAATTTGGCTCAAGATCGGTGCTGAAATAGTCAAGATTCGATTCATTGGTATCATTGTCTGTTCGGTGTAAATGTCTGTGATGTAAATTGAACATTTAAAGAATGAGGATCAAGAGTGCACTAATTTTTACTTGATCTGGTAATTCCATACTTTCTCAAATTATTGCAAAGGACCTTGGTAGAAAGATTTATATTTAGCTTGGAAGCATAGTATTGTCTTTTAGCATGTCTTATTGTTAAAGTTGTTCGATTTCTAAGAGTGCGATATTCTTGAAGAAATGCCATTAACTTATACTTCTTCCACTTGGTATATGCAAAATCTCTACTTGATATAATTTTGCGAATATGTGTTGAAAACCAAAAACATTGTGGATTTACTATGGTCCTAGTGACTAAAGGAACATGCCTATCATGAATAGTATGAAGAGCAGAGTTAAGAAAATTGAATTGGTCATTTACACATGTCATGCCGGAGACGGAATTCCATTCGAATTATTCAGCATCATTGCAGAGAGCATTAATATCAGCCTGATTGTAATTATAGAATAAGTATGATGTGGGTAAACTGATTCTTTCGAATTGCAAATCATAAGTAAACATGATCATATCATGATCAGATAACCCAGGAATTGAAATTTGTTGAAAAAACACAACTCTTGAAATAATGGATGTAATAATAATATCTAAGAAAGGGCGTTCACTACACGCAAAGTAAGTTGGATGCTGATTAATTCTGGGGAGATCGAGTGCATCCAATACAATTTGGAAGGAATTCGCGAGATTGGATGACGCGAGAAAATTCAAGTTAAAGTTCTCTCCAATAATAATATGTTTGTATTGATGAGAAATACACATTAAGTCATTACTGAGTGAGTTAAGTGAGTGGCAGTTAGGTGGTTTGTAAACAACTGCAATCAAACAGTTTACATTATTTGAAGTTAATTGCCAAAAAATATATTCCTTTTCATTCACTTTGTACTCCGTAGAGATAATTATCTTGTAACTAAGAGAATGTTTTATAAAAATAGCCACCCCATCACCTCGATGTTCAATTCTATCATTGCGGACACCGCCGTAATCAGGAATATGTATGACATCATTAACCTCTCGTTTGAGCCAGCTCTCAGATACGCAAATTATATTAAATGGTGAATCAACGATAATATCACAATGCTCATCAACCTTGGACAGTAGACTTCTCGCGTTTATATGAGCGCATTTCAAACCATTTGGCAAACCGCGTTTTACATGTATCAAACATTCGTGGAGGATTATTTATAATAACAATAGCACCAGTTCGACTCAATTAGAGATATAAAACAAAGAATATGCATTTTCAACAATTTATCTTTTAAAATTTGCGGTGTAGTACTAAAAAAAAAAAAAAAAAAGTGAAGAAACGTAGGCTCATTAGCCATTAATAAAACTAGTATCTACTATCATTAGAACTAAAATAATTAAGCAATTCAAACAATTTAGTACGAATAATTAAAAAAACTAGAAGATATTGAATGTAAGAGAACGTAAAGACCTCAAATTTGATCCAATAATCACATCTCGGTTTGTCTAGCCAGCTTTAGAAAATAATTCTTGGCAACAATGAGTCTAGTGGAGTCATTAGATGATTTTCGTATCCAAACACGACCTGATTATATGTATTTGAAAGTGCAGCCAATTTGGTTCTTTCAGCTTTAGAGCGAAGCCCTCTGACATTCTGTTAGTAAATAAATATGATAGATAAAAATTTAAGAGATTATGAAGAGGAATTATTTTGAGTAATGAGATCAATACACTTCTCGGTATTAATCAGTTGAGCTTCACAAACATCATCTCTCTTCAAGTAGACTTTATCACCTTTGTTGAAACCAACATTAAAAAGCTAAAAAGCCACCTGAAAATTAAATCATTCAAAAGATTTTAAAAGTATTTCTTATTATTGAAACTAGGTTGGGAACGAAACTACATATACCTACCTACAAGCTCGTCGATAAAGCAGTTTTTTAGTGGAGACAACAATCGACACATGATCGCTACATTCCACATTACAAAATCTCGACACGATCGACAGAATTCATCAGGCTTTTAATGGAAATTAAAATATATATTATTAGCAAATTATTACTTAGCTTAAAAAGGATAAAACATTTTAGTAAAAATAATTTGGAAATAACCATATTATATATGTATAGGTATATTCTATTATTTCAGTTAATACGTTGTACGTACTAAGCACAGCTGCTAAGGTCAATGCACTCGTCTGACCTACGCACAGCTGTTTAGGTCAACGGACTTTTCTGTTGCTACCGACGCACAGCTGCTAAGGTCAATGTACTTTGGTTGCTATGCAAAATAAAATAATTTGTTGGTGCCGTGCGCAATTCGGAGGTAATATAAGTCGCAGGCCAACTTAAATCTTTCTCTTTTAGTATCCAGCTATCATAGATTGCGCATCGTTTTGGAATTCGACTTGGCTAGTGTAATAAAATAAAATTATTAACAAATTAACTTTATCTTGGGTACCGACTGAGATAAAGATATTTATTCTGGGTCTCGACTGGAATAAATCTTACTAACTCAACAACTTTATCTTGGGTAGCGACTGAGATAAAGATAGTTATTCTGGGTAGCGACTAGAATAACATAGACTAACTCAAACCTTTATCTTGGGTCTCGACTGAGATAAAGATATTTATTCTGGGTACCGACTAGAATAAACACCACTAATATAACTTTGCTTTGGGTCTCTCCTGAGGTAAAGTATCTTGTTCCGGGAAACGTCTAGAACAAGATAATCACTAATTATTTAACTACCAACGCCATAAAGTCGATTCCATAGTTTTATACTGGTGAGTACATTTTTTGATTAATCATATATTATAATTCATATTGATTAATATATTTATACATATATAATGCCATTGGTCAAAGTTGTCTCAACTTTGACAGTATTGTACTGAGATTAAAATTATTATTGTGTAGTGAATAAGCGACTTTTTTAAATCTATTGAAGTTTAGTTCTTAAGTGTCGTGAAATTGAATTCTGTTAATTTTAGTTACAGTTGTAATTTTGTACTTAAGTTTTACGTGCGTTCAATAAACCACTGACTATAAAATATTCCCCGGCGTTATTATTTACAGTAAACATCATTATTGATATTTTCTTTTGAGTGTTCTCATTGGGCAGAACAACCTTTAATACAAAGGTATTTAAAGCCATATTTTGATCCCAATTTGTTTCACATTAAAAAATAGTCATTTCTTCTCTTTAGATAAAAATTCATTTATATAAATTGTAGGAGCCCAGCATTTTAGCAGTTAAAATTCTATGTAATTTGGAAGCTACTAAAGAACGATCTCTAATAAAATCCGAAGTATACTTAACAATAATCGAACCAGGCAGCCTTGAAGAGTTTTTCTTGATATGCTACCTATATATGCTTTAATGACATCTGCATTAGCAGATGGGAGATTAAGTGATTTGTGCAGGCTGGAGACGTACTGCATAATATTCTCGTTAGTTATTCCAGCTTTTAAGACATTGATGTCGCACAACGCATTAGAGTTGACATCCTTCAGCATTCTGATTCTCGAAGAATGATCCTCAAGTGTTATTGACATTCTCTTAATATCATTAAAGTCATTGACAAGCATGATAACAGATTTGTTGAAATCATTTTGTTTGTCACGCAATAATTCATTTTCCCTAGACAAACGGTTGACTACGGCAATGGTTTATCAGGTTGCTGGCCAATAACTATTATAGTGAAGAATGTCAATATCATGAAGGTTAGCCAAGATTTACTAAGTGAACTTAAGTTATGAGGTGGAATTATATTCGGATATCAGGTGCGCTTAACATTACTATTTTCATGTTGTGATTCTATGCCCATCCGCCTTTTCTTCGATTTTCTCCATTTTGCTCTCGGAGACAGAATTTGGAACCGTCTCTATCTTAGTACCTTCTTCATTTATTTGATGCAGGAGTCTCTTTAGATCAACCGATTCATTCATGTGATTGTCGATTATAGCAAGCAGCGACACTTTTGTGACTGGTCGTTTGATCCTTGATCACCTTGTTTGGAGTGTTACTACTCCAGTTAGCCTAACGAGTCCAGGATGCATTTCTATCACTCGGGTAAGTGCCGATTTTGTTGGTGGAAACTGTTCGTATTTTATTAGTACCGGATCTCCAATTCATATATTCGGGTGTGGTTGAGTCCATTAAGGACGTTGTTGTAGCCTTGATAGGTATTCGGAACACCATTTCCTCCAGAAATTCTGATGCATCCGTCCTACCCGTTGTCACTTATCAAGAGCATTTGGATTATTTTCAAGATGATTTCTTTCAGGTACGGCAAGTAATGAAGAACCAGTCAATAAGCGACCTGAAGTGAGCACTTCCAAGCTTTCAAAAACTTCGGATATTGGGAATATCGGTCGTGAACATAGGCATGATCAATTTGAGTCATGAGGGTACACATTTCCTCATTTGTCACCCTGATATCACCGACTACATGGTGCATACGATATTTCATAACTTTGACGCCGCTTCCCATAAGCCACCAAAATGAGGGGAGGCAGGAGGAATAAAGGGGAACTGTGTGCCTAGTTCTTGTAATGGATTCTGCACGTCATCTTTATATGACCTTTGTATATGTACTTTTCTAAGTATGTTATTAGCGCCAACGAAATTAGTAGCATTATCGATGTAAATATGAGCAATGTGTCCTCTGCTCGCAGAAATAAATGCCTGAGATGTGAGGTCGAAGTGAATCACTTTTAAACAAACGAATACTGTCGCATAGCCCTTGTGTGATTTGTTTCCTCTTCCTCTGGCCAGTAAGAGTTCGAATGGTCCTGCATAATTTACCCCCGACAAGCTGAAGGGTAGACCAAAGATTACTCTAGCCGGCTTTTGTAGGCAGTACAATAGGACGCTTGCAATTCTATGATAGTTATGCTTAATGTAATCTTCCGCCTACTCGTTATATCTCCTGAGAGTCTATAAACGGTGATAAAGGAAGTAATCTTCTCTTCTTATTTAGTGGTTATTCTAGTGAACACTGAGCTATTTCATCTTTAAAGACTTGATGTTGGGTGGCCTTCACTAGTGATACTAGTGCTTCTTCGACTACATCTATTGTCAATTACCCAGATGTAAGGTTCGCCTTGTTTACCTTTATATTTTGCAGAAACCTTTTAATGTATTCTGTTTGTAGTTTTCCTAATGTAGAAAATCTTTCGAGTAACTTTTGATACAAGTTTAATTCTTAAAGCTCATCTTTCTCGTGTTTGGGTTTGGAATCATAACAAGAATGTGCCGTCAACCCTTTTTTCTCTAGATCAGTTGTCTGCTTTGGGTTTGATGAATACGATATTTCCAACGATTCTAAATTAAATCATAAATACAAGAACAAAAAACAACCGCCTCGTCCGGGGTTTGAAACCGGGACCTTTCGCTTGCCGGGTGACCACTCACATAGTGAGATATATGCTGATCATGGAAAGGTACACAAAACACGCGCGAGGCTGGGTAATAATCTTATGCGCGCCACCCGCGATAAGTTACTTTTAGAAATAAATCAAAGAACAAAAAGCTAGTGGGTCATTCCATAGCAAATCGACCAAAAATCACGAAAAGTGTGACATGACACTCACCAATTTTTTTGAAATTTTACATACTTGGAGTGTTTGTGAAAGTAAAAATACGTGTTAAAATTTGTTTTTCTACAATGTGTATTTCGCGAGTTGTGGCATTTTCAAATTTATGCAAAAATGCTGTCCTGGTCTTTTTTAAAAATTCGTTTATGGCTAAATTTGAAAGATAGGATTTCAAGCTATCTAAGAAAAATAGAATCTTAAAAACATACTTGGAAAAGCACATAAAGGTTCAGGATTTTTGCGAAACTTTGAAAATGCCAAAACTTCCGCAATACGCATTGTAGAAGACAAATTTTTAATTCATATTTTTGTTTTCAGAAGCTCTCCAAGAATGTAAAATTTGCCTATTTGATATGGAATGACCCTAGTCAGACATATTAGATACGTTTGAATATAATATAAACATATAAATTAATGAATTAGGAAGAAAGTGTTTTAATTAAAAATTTGTATAAATTTATAAACTATGGGTTAAGGTCTACTTTCCGAAGGTAGAAACAATTTTAAAAATATTTTTGACAATGCATATCTCTAATGGAAGTACTGAACGCTCATTTTCGGTGTTGCAATGAATAATTAATGATTTACGAACTAACTTACATCAAAATAAAACAAGTTATCTGTCGCTATTATGCATTGAATCAGATCTAATGGACTCGATTAATTATGATAACATTATAGACTTATTTGCTAAAACAAAAGCCAGAAAAAATGTTTAGAAAATTGAACTAATTTGTTTTTATCTCTTTTTAATACCAATGTTGTGTTATTTTTATGTTTTTAAAATGCGTTATTATGGAAATGTCGAATTTTGTTTCCCATAAACTAAAAAAAATGCTTATATATATTTTATTATCTGAAATATACTTATTTTTTTGGGCCTCATAATGCGATTTTGTGCCTAGGGCCCCTAGGTAGAATAATTTTTGAGCTCCAAACATTTTGTCATGTTTGTTAATGAATTCCATAAAACAATTTCTAAATGATTACTACTTGATATAGTCGCCGTTAAAGGATGGAATATCGACTCTTAGTGACTTTATTTTCGTTTATTTTGACTCGTTGACGCTTATCGTACTTTTTGCTTGAGGATTTAATTTATTCTAGTTGAATTGTAGTAGTTTTATAGGTATCCTCCGTGCTTGTGGATATTAACTTCTCCATGATGTATTCGTGTTTTATTCTACCCAGAGATAAAAGCTCTCCTTGGTTTTAGATAAGATGCTCCCAATAGTCTTTACTAATGTGATATTTTGCATACAGTTAGCTGCAGATCCGTCAATTTTTTTTCTACCATATTCTTCATACAAATTTTTCCGCGGGATCATAAAAATTATCTTTGAAGTATGGCTGGTCTGAATTAGTTTCACGGTATAGCTCCAGATCATTATTTCTTTTGTCAAAGCTTTCCCAGAGCTTACTGATTTTAACCAAACGGGTTTCAAAATAATGCCTTGTTTTACGTCCGTCAGGATCTTTGCTGTAGTTTGTGACTACTTTCTGAAGCTTTAAACCACAAGGCATATGCTTTAAAATTTTGTAAGGCTTTAAAGATACTGATTTTGACAAAACAAGCTCGAAGAACCAATGTCAATAATTAGCAATGATGGGTATGAAAATAAACTCTATCAATTACGATCAATTAAGAATTTTATTACTTTAATTCGGTTATATATACAAATTAATTACATACATATATGATGACAACTTAAAATCATTGTTGAGAATCTAAGCGTTTTTAGATTACTTTTGTGATAAATTTAATGAACGAAAAAATAAGGAACTTCATCGAATGTAAAATGCGTGTGGTTTCGTTGACAGTAAGTACAAGAAGAGATTATATTTAGTACAATTTCGTTTGTGTGCAATTTAGCGTAGCAGTGCTAACAAATGTTAAAATAAAAATGAAATTAGTACAATTTGAAACGAAAACTATATAGAAATTCTCAATGGAAACAATTCAAATTAATATGCAGTAAAATTATAGTAAGTATAAATTCATAACATACCCAACGCCCTGGTGGACTCTACCGCCAATTCACCTGTTTGCTCATTTATCTCGAATTGTAGGATACACATTCTTGTAGTAGCTTGTTTTAAGATGCCTTTCGAAGTTCTGATGCTCACGCCGTTAACTTTCCGATATGATCCAGGGTATACCTCAAATACCCGTCCTAGCGTCCATTCGACCGGGCTGTGTTGTCATCCTTCACGAGAACTAATAATACTATTTAGTCCGTAGAGACTGTAAGTAGTCATGACTCCATGTTTTCCAGAATGGCTGGTACATAACTCTAAGAGTTAAAATATTAATGTTTTTATCAGAAAAGTTTGGTTCTGGAATTGATACTAAAGGTGAGCCAATAAGGAAATGAGCTGGACTAAGGGCAGTGCGGTTAACAGGGTTGTCAGGCAGTTGGATTATTGGCCTGGAGTGGATGACAGCTTCAATCTGGCAAAGTAGTGTATTTAACTCTTCATATGTGAGTAATGATTGGCCAACAATGTGCCGAATATAGTGTTTGGTGGCCTTAACTCAGCTCTCCGACAGGTCTCCAAAACGGGATGATCAAAGTGGAATAAGCTTCCAAGATATCCATGTTCTTGACAAGACTTCTCCACAGAATTATGATGATGGTCAGATTGAAATAATAAATGCAATGCCTTTAGCTTATAGCGGTTCCAGTAAAATTTGTGGTATTGTTCGAAAAAATAGTTGAAATTTTGCTTCGGCGAGCTATGAAACGATTTAAGGCGATACGATGAAACTATAAAAAAGGCATCTGATGTAAAATTCGATACAACTTCATAATGTACCTTCGTAGTGAAACGATTAAATATGCAAACATATGTTTTTGTATATGGCCGACCTCTGACTAGGCTGGTGGTATAGAGTGGACCAAAAAGGTCAACTCCTGAATTCGATAATGGACGACTTGGCTGGACGCGATCAGCAGACAAAGTTCCCATTAGCAGTTGAATATTCTTCGGACGAGTGCGAAAACATCGAATGCAGTTGTGTTGTACTGACTTAGCTATGTACTATCCACCGATCGGCAAGAGCTTGGTTGGAATGATAGAGAGTGACGTTTGTTCTGTTATATACTAACAACCTGCAAATAGGGATTTAAAACAAGAAAACCTGAAAAAGGGTAATAGAATAATTATTTAAAATTAAAAATTTTCAATAAGTTAATCATGCTAAAAATCATGGTTAGCTTATCTATTCAATCAAAATTTGCCAGTAGAAATATTTTATTAAAAAAAATAAATAAAAGAAAAGACAAATCGTATCTTCAGTACGATTTGTCGTAAAAATTACAATATGAATGTACGAACGTACATACATATCACAAAAAAGCTTTCGCGATAAGAAGTGCGCGCCGCGAAAATACATTATATTATAAGAAGGATGGAGTCAGTAGGGAACTCCTTATTGTCTTAGCATATTTGCCGTATGACTCCGCTGCTCCCCCTCGTACTGAAGGAGTCAGGCGAGCGGTGGAGTTTGCGAGGTCTAATAGGCTTGGAGTCATGGTTGGTTGTGGTGCTAATGCTCATTACATTGTCTGGGGGAGCTCGGACACAAACAATCGGGTGTGAGCACCTGCTGGAGTTTATTACTTCAGCGGACCTGGTTCTGCTGAATCAGGGCAACGAACCAACCTTTGGTACCAGCCGAAGACAAGAAGTCATCGATGTGACATTAGCATCCTTTGAGGCTTTTGCCCTGTTTTCCGGCTGGAGGGTTTCGCGAGAGGAGTCTCTCTCTGATCACCGCTACAATGAGTGCTGTATGGGTGCCGACCCCATTGAGATGGAACCGTACAGAATCCGAAGCGGACTGATTGGGGGAGATACCACAGGGAGATATTTTCCATGCTAGACTCTCCGGCTGAGAGAATCAGAAGTGTTGCCGCCTTGCAAAAGGAGGTTGGAAGGCTGCAGTCCGCTGTAACTGCGGCTTTCGAGGCTTCCTGTCCCATTAGCACGGACATTAGAAGGAAACCTATGCCGTGGTGGAACGACAGTCTTAGTGTACTCCGTAAGGCTTCCAGAAGGCTCTTCAATAAGGCCAGGAGGTCTGGCTCGGAGGGAGACTGGCGGACCTACCGCGAGACTCAGAGACAGAGACAGAGACAGGCCTTTGTTGATTTCTGCGAGGAGCTTGACGGCTGTCGTGAACCGGTTAGGCTGCTCAGGGCTCGCAGGGGCGACCCGTCGGCTAGGCTGAGTGTTCTGAGAGGACCAGATGGCTCCTTTGCGGCATCGAAAGAGGAAGCCTGTAGACTTCTTCTCTCGCGCATTTTCCTGACTGCAGGCTTGAAGAAGACCTGCAGGCAGGTTCCGATTATCCGCTACCTCTATGCACTGGTGGAGATTGGTCCACTGTCGCGAAGTTAGTTGCTGTCGAGAAGGTGAAATGGTCAATTTCAACTTTCTCGGCCTTTAAAGCCCCGGGTCCAGACGGTATTTTGTCTGTTCTTCTTAAGGCTGAGAGCGTGGTGCTGGCGCCATACATCGACTCCATTTTCAGGGCATGTATCGCTTTTGGATATGTCCCTAAGATGTGGAGGAAGGTGAGGGTTGCCTTCGTTCCGAAGCCTGGTAAGGCTTCCTACATGGACCCAAAGAGTCTTCGAACCATAAACCTTTCCTCATTTCTTTTGAAATGCCTGGAGAGTCTGGTAGATGAATATTTTAAGGAAGTACCCTTAAAGGCTTCTCCCTTAAACACCTCACAGCACGCTTACCGGAGGGGCAGATCTACGGAGACGGCTCTCCACTCAATGGTAACTGTCATTGAACGGGGACTGGATCGTGGACTGTTTACCTTGGGAGCCTTTCTGGACATCGAGGGGGCTTTTGACAAGGCCACCCCGAGTCGCTATGTGAGGCAGCTCGTCGACATGGTGTTGACTGCACTGTTGTGCAATGGATTAACAAAATATTAAGACGACGATACTTAACTTTGGATGTAGGCGGCCGAACCTCTCTCAGTGTGTTGGTGGAGAGAGGCTGCGCGCAAGGGGGCGTGCTATCCCCAGTACTCTGGTGTATGTTGTTTGACTCACTCATCACGGTACTGAAAAACGAGGGATTCTCATGTGAAACGTATGCGGATGATATCCCTCTGCTCATTTCCAGGCATAGCATGGCTGCTGCCTGTGCCTTCATGCAACGAGGCCTTAATATTGTTAAGGACTGGTGCACCCGTCATGATATGACAGTGAACCCTACAAAGTGCAGCTTGGTGCTCTTCTCCAGAAGACGTAAGCTGGGGTACTTTGTTCTTCCAAAGCTTTTTGGACACACTCTGCAACTCTTTCCTCATGTCAAGCACCCTGGAGTCTTCCTTGACTCGAAGCTGACATGGGGAATGCACGTAGATGAAAAAGTTAATGCGGCTATGAGGGTCTTCGCTCAATGCAGGAGAACCTTTGGCTGCACATGGGGCATGAGACCGAGGATTGTGCATTGGATGTACACTTCGATCGTCAGACCCATGCTCACATATGCCTCCTGTGTATGGTGGCCGAGGACGCTTTTGTGGACTGCGTTCCGGAAGCTGGCGGGCCTGCAAAGGCTTGCCTGCTTGGGAATTACGAGCTCCATGCGATCTACGGCTACTGCGGCTCTTGAGGTCTTACTCAATCTGCCACCGCTGGATTTTGTCATTCAGGCAGAGGCCAAAAGGGCTGTGTGCAGATTGCGCTTATGGGGATGTTGGGAGGGCGGCTGGACTGGCTCTTCTCATTGCTCTATGGCATATCGGCTGGACTTGGAAAACCCTCTGGCCGGTATGCCATGGGATGCGATGGTGTCAGAGCTTCGTTTCGGGCGTCGCTTCTCTGTAAGCTTTCCTGCAAGGGAATCGTGGACTGAGGGAGGTGCCTTATCGTGCCTTCCCCGGTCTGCTCTAAAAATCTTCACCGACGGCTCCCTCACTAATGAGAGAGCTGGGGCAGGTGTCTACTTTCCTGAGCCTGATTATGGAATGGAGTACTCACTTGGAAAACACACCACTGTCTTCCAGGCTGAAGTCTTCGCCATATCAATGGCAGCGAAGTTAGCCCTTGATATGCAAATCAAGGGGAGAGATATCGCTATCCTTTCGGAAGTCAGGCAGCCTTGATGGCTCTGAATCGCCCTCGGATAACGTCTAAGTTACTGGGGGACTGCAGGTCGTCAGTGGATAAGTTGTGTTTTCACAACAATCTGTCCCTTCTGTGGTTTTCTGGTCACATGGGGATCAAGGGGAATGAAAGGGCTGACCTTTTAGCTAGGGCTGACCTTTTAGCTAGGGCTGGCTCTGATTCTCCGTTCCTCGGACCAGAGCCCGCCGTAGGCGTTTCCACCTTGAATATCGGGGCTCTCATCAAAGCGGATGTTCATAGGAAACATCATCAGAGATGGGAGAACCTGAGTGCTTGTAGGTGTACAAAACTGATGGGCCCAATGGGAATATCTCCTGGGGCTCGGAAGAAAACAATGTAGAACCGTGGTTGGCATCATCACCGACCACAGCTCACTTGACGCTCATCTTACAAGGATGGGAGTTGTTGACAGCGCTGAGTGTCTGTCCTGCATGGAGGGAGAGCCTGAGACAACCGAGCACTTTTTATGTGAGTGTCCGGCCTTCGCCCGTAGCAGACTGGATATTCTAGGGTTTCCCCTTCTATCTGTGGATGAGCTGAAAAACCTTTCTCACCAAGACTTGTTGCGCTTCATTAAGAGGACATAAAGGTTTTGGTGAATGGGATTCAGGATAGCACAATGGGCCGCTGTGGCCTCCGTGCTTAGGTTGGGTATCTCCTGTTCCCCCTGTTTTCGAAAAAAAAAATAATAAAAAATACGCGCACCGCAAGTGAAATCGACGGTACGGTGGCTGATGTTTATAAAAACTTAAAATATCAAGCCTCCGTCCAACGAAAAATATTCTGGACTGGTTTAATCAAGTTCAGAATAAATGAAAATTTTTTTAGGGTAGAAATGAAACTATGCAGTTTGTACCCTGACCGACGGCTCTTGATCGTGATGAAAATGGTCAAGAGCGCAGTCGATTTTTAACACGAAAACGCAGTCGAATTATAAAGCGAAACAGGTTGTATTTTAAAAGTTTCTACGCGCAGGTTGATTTTTCAAAACGAGAGTAAAGTTGGTTGGTTTTTACTTGGTCGCGGTGGTCTCGGTCGAATTAAAAAAAAAAAGAGAAAAGAATTACACAAAAGAAAAACAAATGTATAAAAGAATGGGTTTTTAACAGTTTAGAAAGTTTTTGAGAAAGGAAAAGAAATTAAAAGAAAAATTGTGAACTAAAGTTGGTGTACGTAGCATAAAAACAAAAACTGTAATTTCACCATCTAGGTTTGAGTTTAATAAAAGTGAAAAAAAAACAAAAAACAGTGTTTTGAATAACGTCACTAGTAGAAAGTCTCCCACATAAAGGTACATAATAATTGGCGCAGTCCGGTATGATAGAGGAAGCCTACTTTGCAACACAGACAAAGTATAAGCACTCGAAGACATTCTATCCTGCGAATCAAAAAGGAGTTGAAGACGGGATCGAATACTGGGCAAGACACCCTACCCTCCGCCTGAAGTTGAGTCCGGCTTCAGGAGTATTTCGATCTTGTCGTCTCCCAACGCTCGGGGTCGGACAGCTTTAACTGCCTCTGTTTGAAAAACACGCAGCCATCCCCTCATTAAAGCACAAAGTGCCAACGTGGGACAATAACGGGCTTCATCCCAGCCCAGGAAAAATAGAAGCAGCAAAACCAGCGATCCTGAATTGAGAGGGACCTCGAAGAGGGCAATAAGCCCCCCTCTCAATTTGAACCAAGGGAATTAAGACGACAGAAGCCCCCCTAGCTGCACATTTTACACACGGTGGTCCATGAGCGAAGAAAGCTCCCACCAGGAAACGCCGCCGGAAATCTTACCACTTCAACCAACTCCACAACAATCTTCCTCACCGGGCAACGCACAGGAAGATCCGTCCCGGGACGAAGGAGGCAACGCGGGAGCAACATCCGCAACAGAGGGTGCTCATCAAACACCCCCAACAAATTCACCAGCAACAGGAGTCACGTTAAGGAGCGGTACAATCCTAACAGGTCCCCACCAAGTAAGACCTTCTAATTTATATCTAGAAAAATATTTAAAGTATTTAGAGTGCGAGACTTCTCCGAACTTTCGGTTATACAGTGCGATTCTATTGACAAACAGATTGCCAAATCTCGGGAACGAAGGCTTGAGCAAATCGCAAAATTTAAAGAAAGCACTGAAAAGTTCAAAGAGAGCATGAAGGAGTTTGGAGAACTCTCGCACTCGCTCGAAGTCACAAATAAAAATAATAGTGTAGATTTAAGTGAAAGTGCCAACGACAGTGCCAGTGATTCCACCGTGAGTGAAATCCTCTTGAACTGGCTGGGCGGCTCCCTTCTGGAAACCAGCCTAGAATGAACTAGCTCCCCAAAAGTGTCAAACTCTAGTTTAAAAATCCTCAATTTAAACATGGCAGATTACGCGAAAATCGCCAAGCTGACTGCTCAGCTGGTTCCCCTATTCTGAGGAGAACAGCACCCAAAATTGAGCCTTCAGCTCCAAACATTGCTAGGATGCTGCAGGCAGGTAAGTCAGTGCATTTCACTACTATCAGCATTTTTACAAATCTTTCCCACCAGACTTCGAGGCGAAGCTTACCAGCCTTTTGCCTCAAATATTCCCACTACTTTCAAAGAAGTAGAAGAACGGTTAAATCTGCCTAGAGAAACTTACCAGGAACTGGCAAATAAATTAATCACTACAAGGCAGTATCCTTTGGAAAACCTCACAGCCTTCACGACACGAGTAAAACAAATGCTGGCACTATGTAATGAAGCAGCAGAGTCCAAATACGGAGCCACGGCAGCACCAGCTGTTAAAGCGCAGCTCGAGGACTTTGCAAAAAACGCACTGAAAACAGGCGTAAATAATCCCTATATGTGTCAGTACCTGTTGACAATGACCGAAGGCACTGTAGATGAATTAGTACAAAGAGCACTTTACATGGAACGTCTCCAGCAAAGTGCTCTATTCCTGCAACCTCCAGGGCTGTTTCAATCATGTGCAATGCAAAATACAATGCAAAATCCTGCTAGTACAGCTATACCACATTACGCACAAAATACACAGCCTAGTGCATCTGCAAGTCATAATGGATACAACCCAGGCATTATATTCCTTACACAGGGATCCTGGCAAAATAACGCGCACGAAAATACAATCAGTCACATACAGCCAGCACAGTTCTCACAGGCAAATCCCACGCCGAATATCAAACAGGAGCCAAGATCTCCTAATAAAACTTATAATGTAAACAATAAAAATAATTATTTAAACAAAATCAGTTGTAGTTTTTGTAATTTAAGAAGCCACAAATACGCCGATTGTCTGAAACGTAAAAATACGCCGTACTGTGTGAACTGTAAAATGTATAATCATGACGTGCGTGACTGCAGAAGAAACAACAATAGTTTGCAGAGACCACACAACAATAGTGGACCACCAAATCAACGTCCTAGAGAGCCGCAAAATCCCAGTAACAACTCAAGAGTCTATAATGTGCGAAAAAAGTGTGAGTTCTGTGGCCGTTCTGGACATATATTAAGCGCATGTTAACAAAAACGTAAATGGGAAGCCCGGAGTCAGGGAAAGCTCCCCGGCTCGACTATAAATCTCCCATCTAATAAAATAGGGTCTCCTCAGCAGCCCGATTCCAGTGTCGCTACAGTAAAACTTTCTTTAGACATAGGCCTGAGCGGCCAAACTAAACTATTAGTAGGCATAGGCGCTGAGGTTAGTATAATAATGAAAAGGTCATTAAAAGATCTTAACACAATTAACCACAATGAGGCATGTACACTTCAGACCGCATTTGGTACCGGAAAGACGCTGGGAAATTGCCAGGGAAACTTCGTTTTCAAAAATAAAATTCCCTGCAAGTTTCAAGTCGTAAAGAACTTGCCTGGCCTTTCCGATGATAGACTTCTAGGAAATGATTTCCTAGCAAAAAACTGTAACGTTGAGGGTCCTAATAAGGCACTAAGGTTTTCTCGCATGGAGACTAATCCCGATGAATTTGCTTTGCCATTGATGTTTGAAACGGACAAGCTAAATTCTGAAAAAGCAGTCGAACTAAGAACATTTGCAAAAGAGGTAGAGTCTCAACAGGCTGAACTATCCACCTGCATTGTCTTCAAGGCTTCTCAAACGAGAAATGCTGGCTACCAATCTCCAAAAGAGCTCAAGGAATGTGAAAAAAGGTGTCTGGGCGAACAAGAGACCGACGAAATGAGGCAGCAATTGGTTACCTTTAAGAAACCAATCTACAAACCTGCGCGCTCTCAAATTATTGCCCCAGTCCCGTTATAAACTCAAGAAGAAATGCTCTGTTTATCACAAGAGATAAGCGATGGAGTCTTCTTGGCAAACAGTTCACTGTCGTCTGGAGAAGAATTAGTGCTGGTTAGTATTCTCAACGCTAACAGTCATCAAGCAGTCATACATAGCTTAAAGTTGCAGCTATTTCCAATAAACTACTACACAATAGTCCCATTAACACACACAAAAGATCACAACCATACGCGCATTCCCGTACCAAATATAAAGGCAATATCAAACAATACAAGAGACGGAACTGAGTACCTAAAGCCTGCCAAAAAGGTGCACATAGCTCTTCCGTCCAAAATCCCGAGGCATAAATCATTATTAAGCAAACAACGGCGATATAAGAACGGTAGCGAGTCGCTAAATCCTATATTAAAGGTGCATATTACTCCACCGTCACACAACACAAAAAATTCTACATGGTCAAAAAACAATAGCATTGACGTGAATGAGTATATCACACAACCTAAGGCAAAGACCACACAGGTATACCAAACTCAGCCGTCAACAAAACAGGACGCAGATACCCTGCAACATGCTAAGAACAACTAAATAAAGCCTCAAAAGGAATGAAATAAGCCTGACCTACTTACAGGTCAAAAACTTAAAGGGAAGAGTAAGTCAAACCAAGGTTCATCCGACAAAACGGCAATATTACAGGATGTACGGTACCTATACCCGGATTATGAGACTCCGGACGACCCAAAGCAATACCTGCGCATATCTAGGCTAGAGCACGAACTCAGCCTAGACCCTAATTTGACCGCGGAAGAAAAAATTTCGATATCAGAACTCTGCGAAGAGTATAACGATATCTTCTTCCTCAAAGGTGACAAACTCACCTATACAAATGCGATAATGCATAATATTCCATTGGTGCAAGATCAAGCACCAATCAATCAAAAAATGTACCGCTTACCTGAAACACAGCGGAAAGTAATTAACGAGCAGCTAAAAGAAATGCTAGACAGCGGGATAGTCCAGTCTAGTAAAAGCCCTTGAAATTCACCTCTACTAGTTGTCTCCAAGAAAGCGGGCCCTGACGGTGAAAAAAGGTGGCGCGTCGTTGTCGACTTTCGTAAATTAAACGAAAAGATAATTGGAGACGCATTCCCGCTACCCCGAATCGAGGATATTCTCGACCAACTAGGTCATGCAAAGTATTTCACCACACTCGATTTGGCCAACGGCTATCACCAAGTTCTCGTCGACAAAAAAGATCGACATAAAACTGCTTTTAGCATGGGCACTACCAGTTCAAGCGTATGCCATTCGGGCTCAAAGGAGCCGCCACTCAACCAACTCAGCCGCCATTTCAACGCCTATTGAATTTCGTCTTAACAGGCCTACAAGGCCTCGAATGTTTTGTCTACCTAGATGACATTGTCATCTATGGAAAAAATTTAAATTACCACAAGAAAGTCTTCGACAAGTTGAGAGAGAACAACTTGAAACTGCAGCCAGAGAAGTGCCAGTTTCTACGAAGGGAAGTTGTTTACCTAGGTCATAAATGTTCTAGCAAAGGAGCCCTACCACACCCAAGTAAGACGGCCTGCGTCCACACATTTCGTGTTCCAAGAACAGTAAGGCAAGCCCAGTCATTTATAGGACTTGCCAATTACTACAGGAAATTCATTCCAGACTTCTCCAAAATTGTACGTCCAATCACGAATTTACTCCGAAAGGATGTAAAATTCACTTGGACAGAGAAATGCTAAGAAGCATTTCAGAACATAAAAAATGCTTTAATTTCCCCACCACTTTTGATTTATCCCGATTTCACAAAATCTTTTAATCTTACTACGGACGCAAGTAACGAGGCTCTAGGAGCTGTTCTTTCTCAAGGAGAAGTCGGAAAGGACCAGCCCATTGCCTATGCAAGCCGCACATTAAACAAAGCCGAAAGAAATTACTCTACTATAGAGAAAGAGTTATTTGCTATTGTCTGGGCTACGAAGAATTTCAGGTGCTATCTTCAAGGCCGGAAATTCACGGTCTATACTGACCATAAACCTCTCAAAGGAGTCTTCAATGTAAAAGACCCAACTTCCCGTTTGGTGAGATTTCACCACAAATTATCTAAGTTCGATTACAACATCGAATATAAACCAGGGAAGTACAACACTAATGCCGATGCACTAAGCCGCATCCCTCAAGCATTAAAGGAAGACAGTCTAGGCAATACCTTAACGGTAAAAGCCCTAGTTCACCACACGATGGACTCAGATGTGGAGGAAGACAATTCCACAAATAATAAGAAAAAGAAGAAATCCGCTCATTGTTTCGTCGTGACTCGAGCTCAGAAGCAAAAGGCTCAAGAGACAATAAATAGCTCCAGTTTGGAGACAGAAGAGCACACGAAAGCGGACCAACACGAAATTCAACTCACGGAGTCGGAAACACTAAACCCAGCATCGCTTGAGCAAAAAGTATGTACTGGCAAGACACCCGAAGTTATTACGAGCCCCACGGAGATCCAAATAATCTTAAAAGATTATCACGATTCTCCATTTGATGGCCATCAAGGTGTCATAAAAACTTACAAACGCATAAGACGCAAGTATTGGTGGAGACACATGCTTAGCGACATCAAGAAATACATTAAAAATTGCCCAAAGTGCCAGAAGAAGAAAGCATCTCCACAATATAAAATGCCAATGGTTATCATGGACATCGCAGAAGAACCGTTCGACAAAGTTTACCTCGATATTGTAGGTCCATTAAAAGAAACCACATCAGGTAACAAATATATCTTGACCTTCCAAGATAATTTAACAAAATTTGTCGACTGGTATGCAATACCTAATGCAGAAGCAGTCACATTAGCGCAGGTTTTCTTTGATGAAATCGTTACGCGCTATCGCATACACAAAAGAATACTCACCGATCAGGGAACAAATTTCCTGAGTGAATTATTCAAAAGAGTATGTAGGCTTCTAAAGGTAAAGAAGTTACAGACTTCAGCATACCACCCACAGTCTAATGGAGCAGTAGAGCGTTCACATAGACCCCTGATAGAATACCTGCGAACAATCGTAGATGAAGATCCCAAAACATGGGACCAATACCTACGAACCGCTGCATTCGTGTATAACAACAGTGTACACGAGGGTGCAAAACTTACCCCAATGGACCGCCTATACGGCTTCACAGCGGATGTCCCATCGGGATCCCGAACCCGTTTACAATCATGAAAGCTACTATCACATATTGAAGTATAAGCTCCATAAGTCATATGCCACGGCACGAAAGAACTTATTGGCAAGTAAACAGCGCTCAAAGGGGTACTACGATAAAACAGTATGGCCCCTAACTTTCCATGTAGGAGACTAGGTCCTCATCAAGAATGAAAGCAGAAAACATAAGCTTTCTCAAATCTGGGTAGGACCTTATCAGGTAATCGCAATACCAAGCGATGTGAATACCGCAATCAAAATTGGTAAGCGAATAGTAACGGTACACAAAAACCGTTTGAAACCATATTTCGAATAAAAATATATCGAACAAAAACGAGCCAGGTTGGCTTGAAATTCCTACTTCAGTGTCCATTAAACCTCATTTCAATACCTCCCCATAAACATTTGCGGTGGAGTCGCTCTACTGCCCAGTTTAAAACGGCACAATAAAACTACAAATATACTTAAAGGATTGTTTTCTTCTTCTGAATTGTCCACAGAAATGGCGCTAAAATTCATCATAGTTGCCCTCTTCATCCAGGACACAACTGGAGCATTCGCTGACAAACCTTATGTAATGACCCAGCTAATTGACTCGGGTATACTTTTCGAGGACCTGGGGAATCTCATGGTATATCATGACACCTGGAATGTCCTCACCTAGATAGATTTGGATGAGTTAGATGCCCAAATAAAGCTAGCAGAATATGCAGAGAACTTGGTGCATAACCTCTGCATAAATATAACAAACCCGGAAGACTTGTGTAACGTGCAACAACTTAACATATACGCTATAATAGACAGCATACGAAAGCGCACGGAAACTTTAAAGGAAGTTGTATCAGGAAAACGCACGGCCAGATCGCTATTTGATGGAATAGGCAGTGCCATGCACTATTTGTTTGGCACTATGAACAGCAATAACGAGAAAGAAATTTACAGCGGGTTAGAAGAACTTGAATCGAATACACAAGCCCTAGCCGAGCTAGAGAAACAACAAATTAGTGTTGTAAAAACTACCTTGGAAAAGATTCAAAAACCGCTGGCTATGTTAATAGACATACAACAAAAAAAAAGCACACCAGATAAACGATCTCCACCATGTGGCCGATAATTTAACTAGGAGGCAACTAAGACAAGAGATTATATCAAGCTTATTGCTCCAAATCATCGAAGTCGAATATCGACAACAAGCCCTCCTGGATATAATAATGGCTAGTAGAACCAATCATATTCATCCACTCCTGATGTCTCCCAAAAGAGATATACCGCAAAACAACCTCGAATTGCCCGAATGATCAAAATTGCCTGTCTGTCCTATATCAGACAGCAGGAGCTCTGTCACTCCTTATGCAAAACAAATTGGTGGTGAGAATTACTCTCCCAATTTTTAATCTGCTAAAAATGAGGCTGCAACAGATTCAATGCTATCCTGTACCCAAGTCAGCAAATTATTCATTAATTCCTGACCCTGGTTATTCGGATATAGCCAGTAGCGCAAAAACTCAGGAATTTCTCATATTAAGAGGCGATGGCATAAAAATATTCAAGAAAATAACAAGTAATTTGGAAGAAAACACGTATGTAGGCCGGCTGACCACGCGTATAATCGGAGCGGCAACATCCAACGAATGTGCCATTAAATTACTATATAAGCCTTTAAATGAAGTGCCCAAATGCAGGACCAGAGTATAAGTTCCCAAAAGTACATGTTGATTAAATTAAACAAGCCAAATGCGTGGCTATTTTCATTTCTCACCTCCACGGTGCTACACATCACATGTCCAGATCACTTCGTGATCTCGAAACTGGAAGGACAAGGGATATATGAAACATCCAAGCCATGTCAAGTTCAAATAGGTGACAAAATGCTTAAATACGAAGGTCAGAGTAAATATCCACTAAAAATTGTTCAGCCGAACCAGTTTCCTGAGCTAAACCATTCTCTACTCAAAGTAAGCCTGACTGAAATTTTACAGGAAACTCAAAACCACAGTCTGGGGAAAATCGAGATTTTAACGGGAGACGATATTCACAAAACAATATATAAGGGCACTCATTCACTGGAAGAAATCCAAAGCAAAATCCAAAAATACCAAGATAAAGTATCAAGTAGAAACTCCCATATCCTGTCCACAACTTCTCTATCATTTACGAGCCTACTAGTTCTGGCCATAATGATCGTTGTGGCAGTAAAATATCTACACCCTGTGGTCATCAAGATGAGACAACAGAGAAATCAACCACAAGGTAACCCCGAAATTTCATCAGAGGGAATTCCTCTAGAAGAGCGAACTCACGCTCCCCAACCCAGTTTAAGGCGAACTAGAATCCTCGCTAAAACCAAATCGGTTCAAATAGTTTAAAAATGTGACACTGACACTGTCAACATGGCTCACCAAATCAAAGTAGAATTTATAGAAAAGGTAGACCTGCTAAAATCCTCAAGGGAAAACTATATAGTCATATATATTGTTACGAGCGTGGCCTTAGTTCGTTATTTAAAACGCAATATTTCAGATATAATTCAAAAGTTCTTTCTTTATTTAACTTTACTGTTTACTCTCACAAATTCACAAATAATTATCAAATCAACTCTTTATTTATCGCTAGTACTGTACTTCTAATTATCGCAATCTAAATAGTTTACTTCGTTCACTTCGCTGTCTGAAATAATACTCGCCTCATGGATGTGAGCAGCGCCGTATTTATACTCTACGAATTATCCTAGAACCTTCCTGAATATTCCATTCTCCAAACCCAGTTTACTAGGATGTCACTAACCTAAAGTTGTTTCCATTTCCAATAGATGTTGCTTGTATCACTTTGTGGCGCGTAACACTGCCCCCTTCTTAAAATTGTTCGTCCCGAACAACAGGTGATCCACGGTCTTGATGCTCGCAGTATTGACATAAACGATCTAGATGAACGATTTTCCGTTTGCCTCTTGTACCTCGCTGAATCCTATATACTACGTCATTTATTCTAGTCACTACTGAATACGGTCGTTCCCAGTGTTGTTGTAATTTAGGATAATGTCCCTTACGTCGTTTCGGGTTGTACAGCCAAACAAGGTCACCTTCATTATATCCTGCTGAGTTAGCACTTAAGTCATAGCGGGTCTTCATCCGATCGGTATTTATTACTAATTTTGCTCTCGTGACTTCGTGTACATCAGCTAATCGTTGTCTAAGCTCCGATACATAATCGTCTGGTAACTTTTGTTCACCTCTTGGTGTACCAAACTTGAGATCGCTAGGTAAACGCATCTCCTTTTCGAATATCACTTTTGCTGGAGTTTGTCCGGTCGTGTTGTGTACAGCTGATCGATAGGCCATTAAGAACATGGGAATATGTCGATCCCAATCGCGTTGGTGATAGTCGACTACTTTCTTTAGATGCTCGACCAATGTTCTGTTGAAGCGCTCTACCATGCCATCAGATTGTGGATGCAGAGGAGTTGTTCTGGTTTTTCTTATTCCCAGAATTTTACACATCTCTTGGAAAGTCCGTGATGAAGTTCCGTCCTTGGTCCGAATGAAGTTCATGAGGAACACCAAATCTACTGACCCAATTCATTACTACTTTATCCGCTACTGTGGTAGACTCCTGATTAGGGATTGCATAAGCTTCAGGCCATTTACTGAAATAGTCAATAGCAACTAATATATAACGGTTACCGTTATCTGTTTCTGGAAAAGGTCCAGCGATGTCTACGGCTATCCTTTCAAATGGGGCTCCTACATTATACTTATACATTTCTTCTCTACTTCTGTGTGGTGGTCCTTTGCAAGAAGCACAGATAATGCATCTGCGGCACCATTCCTCAACATCCTCTCGCATATGTAACCAATAAAACCTTTCACGTATTTTGGAAATTGTTTTATTCACCCCCAAATGTCCTCCAGATGCTTCACTGTGCATTTCTTCTAGAACATCTTTGACCTGGGATGCTGGCACGACTATTTGCATTCGGAATGACTCGCCGTTAGTTGATTCCCACTTGCGCTTTAATATACCACATTCAACGTGAAGAGAGTTTCATTGAGCCCAGTAGCTCTTCAGTTTCTCACTCTTCTGCGAGATATCTTGCCATTGTGGTCTTTCTATGTCTTCTTTCCAAGCAAGAATAGGTGCTATGTCTGGGTCTTCCCGTTGAGCTGTTCGCAAGCTCTCGTTATTCCAACCTGTCGATGGTTCCACCGTCATCAGCTGTATAGTTGCCTCCGTTTCTTTTTCTTCCAGCCGAACGAAATGTTTGCATTCTAGCTTGCATGGACGTCGTGGAAGGGCGTCTGCATTTCTATGGATACGTCCTCTTCGGGGTTGGATTTCAAAGTCATACGCTTGGAGTCGCTCTTTCCATCTCGCCACTTGCCCCTCAGGGTTCTTAAACTGCAAAAGCCATTTAAGCGCTGCATGGTCAGTGCGGAGGATAAATTTCTGCCCGTAGAGATATTTATGGAAATGCTTGGTTGAGTTTACAATGGCAAGTAGCTCTTTCCTTGTAGCACAATAATTTCTCTCTAATTTGGAGAGTGTTTTGCTAAAATAAGCTACTGGCACCTCTTGACCATCCTCCTCCTGTGAAAGCACTGCACCAATACCTACATTGCTGGCATCCGTGTCCAATATAAAAGTTTTTCCCAGCTTTGGATAGTGAAGCACTGGAGTTCCACAGAGCTGTTGCTTCAAATGTGCAAAGCTCTCGTTACATTTCTCTGACCATATGAACGGCTTTCCTTTTTCTGTAAGTTGATGTAGGCTCCTTGCTATATCTGCAAAACCTTTTACGAATCGCCTGTAGTTGGTAGCTAATCCAAGAAAACTCCTTAACTGATGTTTGTCCTTTGGAACAGGCCAATTTTTCACAGCTCTTATCTTCTCTGGATCAGTTCTTACTCCTTGTGATGAAACTATATGCCCCAAATATTTTACTTCATTCTTGAATAGAGCACATTTATTCGTACTGAGCTTCAGTTTCGCATCTCTGAGTCTTTGAAGTACGTCCCGTAAGTTGTTTTTATGTTCCTCGAATGTCCTTCCGATCACAATTATGTCATCTAAGTAGACAAGACATGTTTTCCAGGTTAGTCCTCGTAAAACACATTCCATGAGTCGTTCGAATGTGGCTGGAGCATTACATAATCCAAATGGCATATTTTTGAATTGCCATAATCCACTTCCAACTGAGAAAGCAGTTTTGTCTCGGTCCTCGGGATGTATTTCCACTTGCCAGTAACCACTCTTCAAGTCCAGTGTGGAAAACCATTGCGCTCCGAAAAGGGTGTCCAATGTATCATCAATCCTTGGTAACGGATAGCTATCCTTTCTTGTTACATTATTTAGTTGGCGGTAGTCCACACAGAATCGGGTGCTGCCATCCTTTTTCGTGACCAAAACAACTGGCGATGTCCAAGGGCTGTTAGATTCCTCAATTATGCCTTGTTCTTTCATGGATTTTATCATATCTGCAACTTCTGGTTGTTTGGCTAATGGTAGTCTTCGTGGTGGTTGCCGAATGGGCCTAGAATCTCCTGTTGTGATCCGATGCTGGACAAGATTTGTTTTGCCGAAATTATCATCATTCATTCCAAATAATTCCGAAAATTCATCGATCATCTCTTTGGCATCGTTGTATTGATGTTCACTTAAGGCACTAGATAAAAGAAGCTTCTGAACCTGTTGAGTAGTAGCTGGTATACGTATTGCCTCCTTAATATTACTACCATTTTCCAAATTAACAATCTGATAAACAGGCTCACAATTTCCAATTATAGCACCTTCTTTTAGTTGTACCTCTTTTTCGTCATTTTCGGATGTGTTGAGCACTCTGACTGGAATTAATGTTGCGCCTTCTGTCTTCACTAAAGTCTTACCAACGATGATGTTCGATGTTACTTTTGTAGGGTTAGGCTCCACCAGATAGAATCGGGAGGTCCCGATGTCATCAGTAAGCTTTGTCCATACTAGCGTCTCCGAGAATGCAGAGAAAGTCATATTCTTACAGACCATCGTCCTTATTTTTGCAGGATAATCTGTTCCTCCTCCTAGTCTCATAGGAATTTCTATGTTGCCATATTTGAGTATTCGTTCTCCGACATCTAAATTTATTTTATATGTGGTCATAAAGTCTACTCCAAGGATGCATTCATCCATTATGTCTGAAACTAGGTAATTGTGAGGAAATAGTAGTTCACCTAGTTGAATATCCAAAGTTATTTCTCCAAAAACTTGTACTGCGGCTCCAGTTGCTGTTCTTAGTAAATATTTGGTGGTATTGTGAAGCCATTTGTTCTTGACAAGATCTGCTCTAATAATTCGAAGCTCCAGTGTCGATAGTGACAACGCAGTCATTTTTTCCTACACTTCCATATATAACAAGACTGCTATTATTTCTCTGCAACTGGGCTATCTGAATGATGACTTCGGAGCTGTCGACTCTACCAACCAACTTCTGCCCCCCGAAGTTGGTTTTTACATGTTTTCCGACTGCTGAACAGGGGAGCTGATGCGAATAGTCGCTGTTTGATTTCTAGGCTCTCCCCGAATAGCTTGCTCCCTGGCTCGACATCTTTGGCATTCTGTTCTGTCCTCGTCTTCTGGTGATTCTGTTCGACGGCGTTTTCTGCAGTCCCTTTGGAGGTGTCCTGGTCTATTACAATTCCAGCATCGCAGAATACCACGTGAAGAATTGCTCTGTGGTGGCTGCATTCTATTACAAGTACATTCCTCCGCCGAAATTTCTCTCACTCGTACTGCACTTCGGGAAGCTTGCCTGGTAGATTCATACGCTAATGCATAGGCTAGTGCTTCTGCTGTTGATTTCTTTCCTGCTAGCCTCAACGCTTGTTGTAAATTTTGATCTGCAATAGCGTTGCCACTTCATTAAGGAAATCCGCATTTACGCTAGAGTATGAGAGATTAGCTAATCTTTCCACATCAGCCTGCAGTTGTTGTAGTGATTCGCCATGCTTTTGAATCCTGTTGCGTAGCTGTAGGCGATATACTTGCTGCATGTGTTCATCTCCATAACGTAACTCTATCGCCTGTACTAATGAAGTATAATCACGTTGCCTTTCTATCGGTATAGTTTGTAAAAGCTCTGATGCAGAACCTCGAAGTGCTAATACCAGAGCTGTAGCTTTGTCTGCATCATTCCATCCATTTACTTCGGAAGCAGCCTCGAATTGTCTCTTGAAAATATGCCACGAATTTTGTCCATCAAATATTGGAGGTTTCATTCTGCCTGCATTGGATATTTCAATTCCTTCGTGCCGTGGTTGTCGATGCTTCATCTTCTCCAAATCTGATTTGAAGTTGTCAAGCTGTTCGGTCACTTTTTGTTGAACTTCCGCCACTTCTTGCTCGATTCCTTCAATTTTTAAATTTTGTTCGTCTAACGAGTTTTTCAGGAAATTCTTTTGCTCCTCTAAGCGATTTTCTAGACAATTCTCCAGAGAACTCTTTTGTTCATTCAAACGGGTTTCCATAGATTTCTTGTGGTCCTCGAGAGAATTCTTTTGTTCCTGGAGAGAATTATTTTGTTCGTCCAAACGGGTTTCCATAGATTTCTTGTGGTCCTCGAGAGAATTCTTTTGTTCATCAAAACGAGCTTCCATTTTGCTCATTAAAGTACTTAAAAGCTGTTCTATGTTCATTGCAGGCTCTTCCTCAATTTCTGGTTCTTCTTGGAAAACGAATGTCTCAGGATTCTTTTCTTCCTCTATCAAAGCTTGTCTAAGTCGCTCGACTAGAACATTCTTTAGGCCAGTCGTTTGTAATGACCGCTTCCCCAACTCCACTTTCAATTCCTGTATGCGAAGCTCCTCTAGCTTGCGTCCCATTCTTGCGTCTTTTGTAATTCACTCACAGTTTAATATAAAATTATCTTTCGGAATTTTTACACACGATTTCACAAAATTAATCACTCTTTGAACTTCAAATTCAAATGCCACCACTTTATTTCCCGATTTTATTTTACTTCTGACACCAGTTGTTACGAGCGTGGCCTTAGTTCGTTATGTAAAACACAATATTTCAGATATAATTCAAAAGTTCTTTCTTTATTTATCTTTACTGTTTACTCTGACAAATTCACAAATAATTATCAAATCAACTCTTTATTTATCGCTAGTACTGTACTTCTAATTATCGCAATCCAAATAGTTTACTTCGTTCACTTCGCTGTCTGAAATAATACTCGCCTCCTGGATGTGAGCAGCGCCGTATTTATACTCTACGAATTATCCTAGAACTTTCCTGAATATTCCATTCTCCAAACCCAGTTTACTAGGATGTCACTAACCTAAAGTTGTTTCCATCTCCAATAGATGTCGCTTGTATCACTTTGTGGCGCGTAACAATATAGTATAACTTTAACACAAAAAAAAAACTAAATTAAAAACATTAAGATGACTTAACAAAAAAAAAAGGTTAGAATGAAAAAAGTAAATATAAATAGGCAGGAGGTAAAAATGTGAGAATTAAAGAAAAAATGTATATAAAAACAAAAAATGCATAAAAATAACAAATTAACAAAAATCGCATTAGAATTAAATATAAACAGAAAATGGAATATGTATAAAAATTGTAAAAATAAAGGAAAAATACCTTAATCGTAGATACAAAGAAAATACAAACAAACAAAATGTAAGGATTAGATAAAACAATAAATAAGAATAAATAACATAAATAACTAGGTTAGACTCATTAAAAAAATGGAATAGAAATAAAATGATAAAGTAACGTAGAAATAAATAAATAAATAAATATAGATAGAGTAGTATAAAATTAAAATGTATTAGAATTTTAAACAAATTAGAACTAAAAATAAGTCAGAATTATGACTAAAAGATAAAGTATAACAGAATAACTAACGAAAAAACATGTCTTACAATTATAACCAAATAATTAGACAATAAAAGCCAAAGGAAGTTTACCAGGTTACTAATAATAATAAAAAAGAAAACAACTTTATATTAGAATTAAATGCAAATAAAATAAAGAAAAGAAAGTCGTAGAAATAAATAAATATACAAAATAGGTAGAGTAATAATAAAAGTAAAGATAAATGCCCTAAAATTACAATAAAATACAAAAAGTGTAATACAAGCAAAAATGAGGTAATTCAAAACCCAAGAAAAGTTTTACCAGGTTAGATTACCAAAAAATGAAATAATAATAATAGATCTAGGAAACTATTATATATTCATAGAGTAAACAAATGAGCCCAAAATTTTGTAAACTCAACCGAAACCGCGCCGACCGAACCCACCAAGCCAAGCCTATCACACACAAAAAAAAAAGGAAAAACCAACAAAAAAAAAACTAAGGTATTTGGTCTGTTTCTAGTCTTCCTTTAGTCCTCCTGTAAAAGCACAAAACAAAAAGAAAGAAAAAGGGCAAGAAAAATGAGAGCAGCTCAAATGGGGGAGTAAGTAATTTTCTTTATTTTCTTTTGTTGAAAAAGAAGGAAGATAGGAAAGTTACAAAGAAAAAAACAAATCAAGCAAAAGACAAAAATCAGATGCTGTCCCGGTTACATTCCCGGTCCCAGTCATCTTCGGAAACATCCTCGAATTCGAAGGGGGAGGGATGGCCATCAGCGGCTGGATGATGAAGGTGAGTACGGGATCAAAGACGGGGTGGCAGCATGCACATAATCCATGCCTACCCATGATATTTAGGGTACCTCCTGAAAGAAAAAAAGAGAGATAGAAATATGAACATATCACAAATGCTCTTAGATCAAGTACTCACCTTTGACAACCCACGCCTGCCCCTGGTGCTGGTATAAAGGTAAATCCACCTTAAAGGGGTGCCCGGCCACGGCATCCTCGCCCCACATGGTGAAGGGGCGCTAACCGCATCTTAGCAAGACCAACCGGATTGGGCCCCGCCACCCCGGAACCACGGGCAGCACGTAAATGGAGGAAGCCACAGAGGTAAGACCCGTTGGTGAGTGGTGGGGAATGTTGTTCAATCGCATTGTAAACAACATAGTGACAAAATCGACAAGAAAAGGGAACCAAAACTAGAATTCGACCACTATCAATCACAAGTACCAAAACTCAAGTGAGCCATGAACAAAAATCTTGCAAGCAATTATCGAAACGATGGTAATCCGACACCTATGATAAGGAATTCAGAGCCGTAGCTAAACAAAATAGTTTTGTTTATATCACCATTCAAGAAAAAAATTTCGGTTGTTTTCTTTTTCTCAAGAGTTATTCCTGTCTCAAGAATGACTCTCGTTCCGTTTGGAGGGGGAGGAGTGTTATATACTAACAACCTGCAAATAGGGATTTAAAACAAGAAAACCTGAAAAAGGGTAATAGAATAATTATTTAAAATTATAAATTTTCAATAAGCTAATCATGCTTAAAAACATGGTTAGCTTATCTATTCAATCATTCCAACATTCCATGAATTAAAACAAAATTATTCCCATGGCAAATTCTGCCGTCAGCAAAATTTGCCAGTAGAAATATTTAATTAAAAAAAAAAATAAAAGAAAAGACAAATTACAATATGTATGTACAAACGTACATACATATCACAAAAAAGCTTTCGCGATAAGAAGTGCGCGCCACGAAATACATTATATGTATACGCGCGCCGCAAGTTAAATCGACGGGACGGTGGCTGATGTTTATAAAAACATCAAATTTCAAGCCTCCGTCGAACGAAAAATATTCTGGACTTCTTTAATCAAGTCCAGAATAAATGAAAATTGTTCTCAGGGTAGAAATGCAACTATGCATTTTCTACCCTGACCGAAGGCTCTTGATCGTGATGAAAATGATCAAGAGCGCAGTCGATTTTTAACACGAAAACGCAGTCGGATTATAAAACGAAACAGGTTGTATTTTAAAAGTTTCTACGCGCTGGTTGATTTTGCAAAACGAGAATAAAGTTGGTTGGTTTTAACTTGGTCGCGGCGGTCTCGGTCGAATAAAACAAAAAGAGAAAAGAATTACACAAAAGAAAAAAAAATGTATAAAAGATTGGGTTTTTAACAGTTTAGAAAGTTTTTGAGAAAGGAAAAGAAATTAAAAGAAAAATTGTGAACTAAAGTTGGTGTACGTAGCATAAAAACAAAAACTGTAATTACACCATCTAGGTTTGAGTTTAATAAAACTGAAAATAAAAAAAAAACAAAAAACAGTGTTTTGGATAACGTCACTAGTAGAACGTCTCCCACAAAAAGGTACATAACAGTTCGAATGATAGAGAGTGATGTTTTTTTTTCTTTTTTTTATATATTATTAAGCCAAGCGCAGGAGATACCCTATGATGCAAAGCACCAGGATAGATAGCGAAAGGATTAGGGGATATGAGGAGAGTGGCGGTGGTGCCGACGTATGTCGCCCTTAAACTTCCGCAGATTGTATGACGGAGGAAAAACAGAAGATGGTAAGCTGTTCCACATTCGCACTGTTGGGGATTAAAAAGCATCGCGGAATTTTACTGTACGGCCGAAAGTAATTTGAAGGGTTGGAGGATGTGCACGGTTTGCAGCGCGAGTACTGCCTGCAGGAATCATTCTACAAGGGATTAGACTAGATATTTCATCAGAACATTGACCATGCATATAGCGATAAAGGAGCCAAACATCCAACATTGCGGCGGTGCTCGAGTGAGTCGATATGACAAGTTATTGCCAAATCGCCAATGAGCTTAAAGGCTCTCTTTTGGACAATATCCAATGAAGCTAAGGCTGTGCGACCAGCCCCGGCCCATATATGGGAGTTGTATTCCAGTTTAACTTACTGGAAATATCAATGCCAAGAATGCTTAGTGACGGTGAATCAGATATTAATGCTCCATCAAAAGAAACGGGTGTGGTTAAGTTATGATCTTGTTTTAATGATATGAGACAGCTTTGGATCTTAGATGCATTGAATTCTACGCGATTCGCTTTGCACCAAGCGAGGATGTTGTTAAGATCGTTATTCAATGATCTAATCTCGTTTAACACATGCGTTATTCTCCCTGGAGTCCGCAAGAGTGTCAAAGGAGTAAGCGAAATCAAGAGTACTGTCAGCTGCGAAACTATGGATGGGATTGAAAGTAAGGGAAAGCAGATCATTAATAAAAATTTAAAAGATAGTTGGAGAGATAACAGAGCCTTGAGGCACACCGGTATGAGGATTTGCATGTGAGTTTTTTATGCGATAGTGTGTCATGAGCGATTTTGTGAATACATTCGTTATCGTCAGTAAGATAGGATGGTTGTTATCAAATTCAAGGGTTGAATTTTGCAGTCTTCCGCCGACACGTATTAGATCATCATTGCCTATGAAGGGATTGAGGCTTCTGAGATGTATACTTTTATTTAGTGGCTTATTATTTTCCTTAAATGCTGCACTCTGAATTCCGCGTAATATCCATATCAATCCATGCTGAAGCTCATCTTTAGTTAGAGAATCACATGACTTTGAATTTCTATTCCGGGAATTATTGTAAAACCTACATTCATAGGCAAAAGCCCACTGAAGTCTGGCATAAGAATTTTCAGGTACTGACTAGATATAAATCGTCAATCACGAGAAATGCTGATTTTATCCTTTTCTCTCTGGAGGCCTTTGGACGTCTAGAGATGCCAGTTTTAATTAAAACTGAAGAAGATATGCTGGTCCGTTGAACCAAATGGTTGACTGCATGGCATGAGTACCTGTGGTGTACACCCTCTACTAATAAGATCAACAGAAGTTGTAAGAGTGGGCATGTGTCTACAATGATACGAAGAGGTTAAGTTTTGTATTTTCGAAATCCTATTAGCAACCAAAGTGTGCCAGTTAGAAGAAGATGAGGAGATCCAGGATAGAACTATAGATGATCCGACCAACAAAGAACATTTTCTATTTTTAGGTTGATAGAATGATGTATTCGATGAAGGAGCTCTGCAAGTAGTAAATGAGCACATTATTCCAAACGGGGAATTGAAACAAATTTAACCGGAGCCACTCGTAATTTTGCGCATATTAAAGCATTAGAGACAATTTGATGATCCTTGAAAGATATCAAATATACGCAAGAGCCATATCCAGCTGAGCTTGCGTCAGTAAATCCATGAAGATCAGAATGCTCCTAGATATTTACGGAACGTCTGGTTATATAAATGCAAAAATCGACCCACTTGCTCTAAAGCTCCATTGGAAGTGATTCGTCTCAGTTCAACTTCAGAGTTGTTGCATAAAAATCTTAGCCTTTCTATGATTGGATTAATTAATTCCCATTGATCAAATAAACTGACAATAATACAATACAATTTGATATCGTGTAGCGAATTTTGTCGCATTCGGGATCCCAAATCATTCCAAGTGCCCTGATTACATTGTTTCCAGAAACTTAGATCAACTTTTCTCGGTCGTAATCTGATATGGTTTCTAGTAAGTTCTTAGAATTAGAGGCGTCTTCAATGGTATGAGCACCGGTAAGCATGTAGTTGAGTTTCTTAAAACCCATGCGCCTATTGGGAGACTCGAGGTTTCATCCAAAGGAAGTTGGGTTAGGTACCGTGTTGCTAGAAAAGAGGCGAATGGAGTACCATAAGTGAAACAAAATCAACTGAAGACTGTTGTCTGGGTGCTGGACCTCAACTTGGCGATGCATTTTTGAGATGTCAGCAGTATAGCGGTGCGATAATTTTGAAAACGGAGTAATATTGTAAATAAAACATTCTGGATTACCTACCATTAATATATCGTTAAGTGAACGACTAGTTGTGGTTTTTCACGATCCATCGAAAACTGCACGAAGTTTTGTTGTACTAGTGTTCGGTTTGATTACGCAATGATGACGTTTGAGTTCACGTAGACGAACAAGTTTGTGCTCTAATCGAAGAAATCATTTTTCAGCGATTTCGATTGAGTCGCCTAACATCAGTGGATTATCGCGCAAAGGCAGTCTTGCCTGGTGTTTTATTTCCCAGAATTTACGCAATTGAGCATCTAGTGAAGAATCGCGTTCGAACTGCGGTTTACGGAGACTGTGGCTGTCAGCTCAAATCTTAAGTACAAGATGAAACTGATCAAGACTCTGATTTTACCCCACTTCTATCATGGCAGTTTAATCTGTATCAGATTCATTTTTGGGCTTTGAAGGTTCGACCATGTTTCCCAGTTTAAGTGTATGCTACTTGATTGCCCTCTGGAGACTTATCTTACACGTAAATCTCTATTATTCCTCCATAAGCTCATACGTCGTGGTAAACCTACCTATCTAACTGACCAGATTCAGTTTCTGCAGTCATCGCGGCATCATAATATTTCACTTCCCCGATATAACAGGCGAGTTCAAGAGGGCTCTTACTTTGTGCAAATAGCGCGAGTTTGGAACAATTTGCTATACAATGTACAGAGTGTGGGCACTATGAGTGCCTTTGGTAGTTTTAAGAATTTAATTACCTCTGTTATTTATTAGCTATTAGCTTACGTGGGATTTCTTCTACTTTTTAGTTTTCTATATATTCTTTCTCTTTTTTTTCATGTATACATATTGTATCATTTAAGATTAATGTAGTTGCTTATTGAACTGATTTTTCCAATTTTTTATTATATTCTTTTTTATATGGACTCAAAGTATTTTTTTTTGTAACCTTATAATTTAACATGAACATTTATAAGATTGTAATACTGCGTACATTACCAGCTTGTAAATAAATTGAATTGGATTGAATTGAAATAGAACTGGTTGGCAATTGGAGCTAATGAATGGCATTTTAGCTGATTTGAAGTAGTTTTAAATGGCCCAGAGACAGTCCACCCTAGTAGAGTCTTCTGAAGAGTAGGAAGACTTTCTCCCAACTTTATTTGACTCACACATAATAAATCGAAAAATAATCCAGCTCCTAATAGCATGTCGATCCTTTGAGAACAGATGAATGATCGATCTGCTAGGTTTAAATTCGAAGGAAATTTCCAATTGTTAATATCAACAAACTTTTCAGGCTGATTAGTCGTAATAGATGGTAATACAAGTGCATCTATGTTTGTAGAAAATTCATTAAATCGAAATTTTTAAATTAGGCTTGATTTATATTTGACTGAGATGTTTGCTGCACCGATTCCAAATATCGCACGAACTACTCTAACACTGCCGCAATCGCTCAGTTATGGAGTTAAGTTGGGAAGCGGAGTCAAGACGCGCTCTACAAGTTATGAAGAAGCGACTAGAATTGCGAACAATAATCACCGCCGTGGCCAAGAACGCCTGATTGCATTCATTCGATTTTCTGCGCATTCCACAGGCATTAAATGAGTATTAAACATGAGGCTGCTGCTTTGAGGAATCTCCAATCGCAGATATATGTAATAAAGAAAGATGTCTCGAATGGCAGTGACGCCATCGGCCTTATTTACATGCTTTGACGTTATGTCCTGATCGAAGGCAATTAATATATAAATTTAACCGTTTGGCCTCATGGAAACGATCCACTGGATTTATTCCGGTAAAAGCTTGCCCGCCTGCAGCAGAGGCGCCAATTTTGTTACGTGTATCGGGGCGATTGTTTGAACGGAGCCACTCTTATCTTTAACACTACCCAATTACGTAGTACAATGCTGTGGACCTCAGCCTTTTCAACTCACTACGGGGGATTTGTCAAAGCAAAACACACCTTTCTCTCTAGATTTTCATGTAAGCAGAACTATTTTTGTAAATAATTCACTTAATTTAGGTTAACCAAATCAATCCAGTGTGTCGAATCACAATTAGTTATTTACAGTTAAATAATTCATTAGGAGTACAGCGGGGCCAAAGTTTTCACCTGAGTCAGCACCAGCCTATCTATCTCTTTACCACTAATTCGATTTTCGCTATTACTTTTCTTATTTTTTTAGAACTTTTCCCCAATCCGATTGTTCCCTAACCTATCAACTAACTTTGGTTAGAGTCGACGCGCAACGATCGATACGTTATTTTTTCGATAGACCAATTATTCGGCAACCGATAAGCTATACTTTAAGAGGCGACAAGTTTCGACACTGCAAAACTAATATCAGGCGACGACGACTAAAACTAAAAACTAATCACTTAGTAACCGACATTTTTTGTTTGGTAAACCGATAAGTTATACTATCTAAATAATTCTTCTTAAACTGATTAGACCGTAGATTTCACGAACCGACACCTCCAAGTTTCTAAGACATTCTTTCCGTTCATTTTAATTTTGATTTTTCTATTTAAAATCAATTCGCTGATAATCAGAGTTGAAGAAATGGTTAATTCGCATTTCTATCCCGAGAAAACATTTTATCGTGGGCATGTTTAATCATACCCACAAGAATTTCTCGCCGGACGGAGGTTAAACCCGATATTTTCACCGTTCCGTCGTTTTATTGCTATGATATTTTGTTGCGCACTTAAATTCTCCCGTCGTTTTATCATTTAATTACTTTATTGCGCACTTGAATTTATGTTTTATGCTGATAAATCTTCTGAGGGTAAGATTTGTCATTGAATTGGACTGTTTTTTGTCAACTATCGTTCGCGCCATCCAAAGAAGTTGATGATGTAGTTTATTGGAATTCGTATTACAACTTCGAAATTGAAGTTTTAAATGCTTATGAATTTTGCCCTTTTATTTAATTTCTTATTATTTTTGACGATTTAATTTTTTTCTGATTTTAGATACCTTTAGGTGCTGTGTACAGTATACAACAATTTATTACTAATTGTAATAAATTCCCACATATATGCTAATCATGCTTAAAACATGAAGAGCACGATGAAATTACATCCGCAATTTCTTCAAATTCTCGACAGTGAAAATAAAATAATTCCCACAGAATGGGGAAAACAAAAGTTTTGACTTAGGTACCCAAAAATGTAATCTATTTGCCTGTGAACACCAAACGTATAAGTTCTCTAACATTGAAGCTCCTTGACCAAGACAGTGACTTAATCAACTTCAGAGGAGAGACTATAACCATCAGGTTACATTTGAAGCCACAGCATGTTGATATACAATAATGATAAATACGAGTTCGGAGCAGCCAAGATCATTAGTCAGCGGACAACCTTGAAGCGCTCAAGACCTACATTAACACCTGCAAATACAGCATATTTACAATCGATAGGCTTAACGCTGAAACAATGAATAAAGGAATACTAGATATTGCACCAGACGCTCGCTTTGATAACAGTGTTACTAAATTTGAACATCACTCCTATTCACCATTTCTAACATCATTTAAAAACAGCGATGAAATCCGTATCTCTGTACAACATCAGGACTTGAATCTTCTACCCAGCAGGAGTTTTCTTTACATTGAGGGATCTCTAACAAAGCTGGATGGAACCGTTTCAGCAACTGCTAAATTAGCCAACAACGCTCTACCATTTCTTTTTGAGGAAATACGCTATGAATTAAATGCAGTGGAAAATGCAAATGTAAGCAGGATATTACTCAACGGCAGCTGGTCACCAGATTCATCCGTTATACCAGCCAATGGACTGTTTAACTATTGTGTACCTCTGAAATATTTATTGGGGTTCGCTGAAGATTACAAGAAAATTCTGATAAATTCCAAACATGAACTCATATTGATCCGGAGCAGGACAGACGATAATGCCATTATATCACCAACTGATGTGGTGAAAATTGAAATTACCAAACTTCAATGGAGCATTCCGCATATTACAGTATCCGATGATGAAAAGCTGACACTATTTAAAATTATCGGGAAAGGTCGCCCGATACAAATACCATTCCGCAGCTGGGACATATATGAGCATCCAGTACTACCGGAATCCACGCATCAAACCTGGTCAGTTAAGATTTCCACTCAACTGGAGAAACCTCGATTTATCATCTAAGCATTACAAACGGATCGAAGGAACTATAAAACCAAAGATGCAAGCAAGTTTGATCACTGTCAACTCACCGATGTTACAGTTCATTTGAACTCAGAATCATATCCCTATGATGATTTGAATTTGAAATTTGATTTGAATAGATACGCATTGCTGTATGAGATGTATATAAAGTTTACACAATCATACTATGGTTATCAGTATCAGCCGTTCCTCACATGGGAGAAGTTCAAAACCGATGCTCCGATAGCTGTCATTGATTGCTCACATCAAAATGAAACAATAAAAACTGGACCTGTTGACATAAGGCTAGAATTAAGACATCTGAAAATATACCGGCTAATACAACAGCATATTGCCTGCTTCTACACGATCGAATAGTGGAATACAGTCCGCTGACAAGTGAAGTTAGAAAGTTAAATTAAGAAGATGGCTGTCATCGTAGACGTCCAAGGATTCAAAACAAATCTCAATGAATTCATCACTAAAGAACTGGCAATTTTAAACAATGAAAACCAGATGCAGCACTTTATATTTCAACCACCGTTCAGATACAAAGATTTGACTTCAGCAAAAAAGAGACAAGTAAAATGGCTTCAACACAATTTTCATGGATTCCGCTGGGATGATGGCTACATACCGTATCACAAGCTGTACACTATAGTTGAACCACTGCTTCGAAACAGAACCGTATATGTAAAGGGAGCTGAAAAAGTTCATTGGGTGCAGAAGATAGTTGGAGAGGGTGCAATCATTATTAACGTTGAAGATGAATACAACTGTGGAAAACTAATAGAGATTAACACAAATCCGCCATCTAGCCAAGTTCATATTGGACAATGTGCTATAAGAAATACTTTTATAATAAGAAATTTTATTGGAAATAAAAACAAGTGTTTATAAAACATAAGACTTTTCAATACACACATACCCCACAACCCTCACTAACATCGTCTAGAATCTGTTTATGGTGATGTCATATTGTGAAATTCGAATAATGCTGATATCTACAACTTCCCTGCTAAGAAAACTTATTTAGGTGCAGCAAAACCATGATGACGTCATGCCGATATCTAGAACTCTCCCGCTAATAAAAGAAAACAGCAAAATCAAGGCATGCTGGTAGTTCCGGCTAAGACCGCTAGGGTACCTTACTCAAGCAATGGCGCGTAGAGGATTTTTGATGAAAATTTCGTCCCCCCTAATACCCCCACCCCAACCATCTAGAATCCATTGGCATGAACAAAAATTTCCTAGCGTCAACTTTAATTATTACTAATATTAGTTCAAAACCAAAAGCCTACATTTAGGCGCACCACATATCTATTTAAGGAAACCGTAGTACGGGAGCATGCTGGTAGTACCTGCTAATGCCGCTAGCGCACAGTCAAGACCAAATGACACATCCCGGTAGTACCGATTAATCCCGCTAGGGCGCAGTAGAGACTCAATGAAACCAAAAGCCTACATTTAGGCGCAACACATATCTATTTAAGAAAACCGCAGTACGGGAGCATGCTGTTAGTACCGGCTAATGCCGCTAGGGTGCAGTCAAGATCAAATGACACATCCCGGTAGTACCGATTAATCCCGCTAGGGCGCAGTCGAGACTCAATGAAACCAAAAGCCTACATTTAGGCGCAACACATATATATTTAAGAAAACCGTAGTACGGGAGCATGCTGTTAGTACCGGCTAATGCCGCTAGGGTGCAGTCAAGATCAAATGACACATCCCGGTAGTACCGATTAATCCCGCTAGAGCGCAGTCGAGACTCAATGAAACCAAAAGCCTACATTTTGGCGCAACACATGGTGCATCCAAGGCGCAATGGTGTATCCAAGGCACAAACCAATACAACCAAGACGCTAACCTACATTTAGCACGGGCTCAAACCACCTAGAGACGGTGGCGCCATCTGTGGCGAAATCCTGGAGGCATAGAAAAGTGGTCTGGTACCCGCATAGCTTATCTACTACCAAAAGAATTTCGTAGACATCGGCGAGGAAATAAACCCTGTAAGTAGATTTAGAATGTTTTTCAGTTCTCATACTGATCTATTTTTAATTAGTAGAATTATTTTCATCTACCCCCACCTAAAAAAAGGTATTTCGACATTTCGGGGTTAATTGCAATGTTTTGGCGCTTCCTTATATCTTCATATAAATGAACATAAGCCAACGTGGAATTGTCCTGTCGGTGATAAGCCTGCCACATATGATACTCTAGTTATCGATGGATATTTTCAAGAATTTTTTGCTTCATCATTGTTGTCCCTTGATGGCAATGAAATTCAATTGCACCATGATTGATCTTGGAGCACACATATCATGAGGAATGACACGCAGATGATCTAGAGGTTATAACGACAGAACCAGAAGTCAAAATAACTACAAAACCGACTGCCGTAACTCCTCTTTCTAATACTCCAATTCCAGCAGCAACAGCAAATAATGAACGTACGTCAACCACAAACAATGAAACGGTTGATCATACAGTAAGCAATTCAGATGATGATCTACCGCTCAAGCGAACAACAAAGTCAAATATCACAAATGTAAATGGTCAAAAATATTGCCAACAATAGCAAAAATGGAGCCAAACGGTACGTTGGATTTAAATTTATTATCCATGTACGATTAGTTTTATACTTTCACTAAATTTTTTTGCTATATGCAGGCTAAAATAGGTTTAAAATTTCATTATTGGTCTTGTTATTGTTGTTGTACCACCGTACATGAAAAGTAAAAGAAACTGAAGAAAAAACTATTTGTAAGCATTAGGATATACCGTGAAGCTCGCAACTGAAGGTTGTTTTCTTTTACATATTACATCACTTTAATTAGTAGAGCTATACTTGGTGTAAACCGAGTATATATATTCTGGATAGATTTCATTTCATGCACCTAACCTTGGGGCACGGAAAAGTTTCTACTTTAAGAAAGGAAATATTTAGCTCTGTATTAGTGGCGTTTTTGACTCGGATTTCCTGAACTGATTCCAATTCGAGTGAAAGAGGAATTAAATTCTATCACGAAGAATGAAATATTCCAATAAATTTCATAGTTTCCAATGAAAAGTTAAATGCGTCGATAGAATAATGCAATTTAACTCATTCGTCGGGATTCGAGCATTCCCCTACTATGCTCGAGGCATTCTGCTAACAATAGAGATTAATCAGTGAAAAGTCAACTGTAATGTGCGGTAGTTCGTAATCCATCTAGTACTAGTAGTAGTAGTAATAGTAAAATAGAAAAAGTGGGATTTACAAAACAAGTTTATATGCAAATAATTAGTAGCCTAGTCTATCTGACATTTGAAATTTTTTGTTTAATCTTTTGACATGTACAATTGAATTTATATCACAGTTCGTTTTTTTTTTGTAATAACTAACTTAATAAAGAAGAAGTGCTCTTTTCCCTTTTCTTTTCTCCTTCACTCACTTCAATTCACTTTTCAAGTCTTCTAGTTAGTTAGGTGGCTTATTATTAAGAAAAAAAAGAAAAACTTTCTAAACGTGAAAATATTATTGTTATTACACTATCTATTAACTACCTTTAAGCGTTTTAGTTAAGTTTATCTTATAATCAACTAGATAGCCGATAGTAAATAGTTTTTATAGCTTAAACATTAGATTATTATGCGTCGTTCATCATATAGTTTATAGTATAATAAATCGTCTAACAGAATTTCATCTGGCATTCAGGAATTATAACGTAAAAATGAATTGCTGAATACTTTTTATTTCTCCTTTCACTTTCCTGGAGCCCTCTCGCATGAAGGTCGTTTAGGTCCACTAGTCTCTCTTTACAGGTCTACAAGGGACTCTGAAAATGTCTGCCCTCAGAGTCAGATGGGTGGTTGGGGCATCTGCGTCTTCAATATTGGATGTAGGTAAGTGTAGGTGTGCCGGCGTTTTGGTTAAAGGCACGAATTTTTTTGATTATGGCAGACGGCAGGGGCAGGTTTTTCGTGGAACCTCCCCACACTCTCCGCCAATAGCCGAGGCGAGCTAGCATGCAGCCCTGCAGTCAACGCTGTCCGTCGAGTGATCTGTCAGCTCATGCTGGCAGTCTGGACTTCACGTCCAAGCCAATCATTCTACATACTACCATAACAAAAATGGCGCCCAACGTGGGCAGTCTGGACTTCACGTCCAAGCCAATCACTCAACATACTTCCATAACAGTATGTTGTTGATTTGAAACGCAGGTTCAGAACCAATGCCTTTGTTGATGATAATGTGCCTAGGTACAATACCTATGCACAATGCTAGAGAACGGAAATTAAAAACTTTCACCTTTCGAATTGAAAATAATGACTGAGACTATATTGCCAAGCGCTTACACATTGCATAATCAAATTGATAAAAATCGATTTACAATTCTCGAACATAATGAAGAGCTTAAACCAAAATTGCTATGTCATTTAATTTAATTTGAATTTTATTTATGAAAGAAATTTTACATTTTGCCTTGGATTGCAATTTGATAGTTAGGAAATTTTTTTTATTAAAGTTTTGGATAATTTACGGGAAATTGTAAAATTTTGTTATGATGTTCTTGAACTCTAATTTGGTTGATTATGCCCTGGGTTTTAACATCCTCCGCCGCGTTGAATTGCATTCAACTCATCATAAATGTGGATGCTTAATTGTGGTGCCGTTGTCCTAGGTGCAGGGATTGGCGGCCTCTTGTTTAAATTGTTGGGTTTCTTCCATTTCTTGTATACTAGAAAACCTATGATTAATACTCCTAACGCAATTGCTGCATATCATAATGTGAATTCATGGATGTCTATTGAAATGGTCTTGTTTGGTGGAAACGTATTCCTTTAAGCTCATGAATTTGTTGTTTTATTGTCTTTACCTCTTCCTGATGATCTGGATATTTGAGAGATAAGTGCAGGATTTGAGCTATCTGCTCAGTTTTAATGAGATCTGTAAGATTTTCAGTTGGTGTGAATGATGTTCTAGCCACCTTTGGATAAACTTTATGTGAGCGAAGAGTCAAAAGTTGTTGCTTTATTTCGCAGTTTTCCTTCATTTTCAGAATTCCAGCACCTCTTGTACCATAGTGGTGCCACAGACAACGTTTATGATGGTCGGCTATCTACTGAGTATATCCACTCGTTGGGATGAAATAATTGAATCCATTTAGGAAGTTTATCTGCCTCTGTGAATTTGCAGCTTGGCGAAAGTGGTAACTGAGTCATGACGTTAAAATTGCAAGAGCTGATGTTTGTTCCTTTTCTGTAGAGCGGATGTGTCTGCTTGCACATGTATTTTGCTTCCTCAATGACTAGGCACGATTCAAATTCTTGATTGCTAGGTGGATAGTACTGATCTCTATGGAGATTTAACACCATAAAGTCGGCTGATGGTTGAATTACTACGAATGTGTTGTTGATAGCAACGGGTACTGGAACAATGCGATATAATTCAAATTGTTCCAAGGCAAAGACAGGTAGCCTTATTTTAAATATGACGTACTTCCTGGTCGCCGTACCTTCAACCTTCATTAAGCTGTAAAGTTGCAGCAGATTATTGGGTCCTGTAGGTAGTCGTAGTGCTGATGGTAAGATATCCTTGATTATACTTGTTTCGGAGTTTTGGTGGGATGGCTGCGGATAGCGCGTCGGACCAGGGTTACTTAAAAATGAAACTCCTTCAGTTACAATACAAATAAAAATAATTCTTTATTTAACAAAATAGCCTACCAGTTACACAACTATCTTAACCTAGTTCTATTTATCGCCTATACTAGAGACTATGTAGTGGTAAGGGGAACTTCACACGGCTTACCACTATGAGAATAATTCTGGACTTAACACTATAATAATCTGAGAGGGAGGTGACGTATCAAGAGAACACTTGCGGAGGCGGGATATTTTACACACACCTCGCCATTTTTAGAAGCGGTACGGGGATTTCTCACACAGCGTACCAGGCAAATGTTAAGGCGGGATAGTTCACGTTACCTTAAGACAACGGATTAGGACGGATGGTACGGGGAATAATCACACGACGTACCAGGGGAATGTTAAGACGGGATAGTTCACGCTACCTTAACACAACGGATTACGACGGATGGTATGGGGAAGAATCACTTGACGTACCTGGGAAACGTTAAGGCGGGATAGTTCACGCTAACCTTAACACAACGGATTTGGACGGATTGTACGGGGAATAATCACACGACGTACCAAGTAATTATTGAGAAAATGCACGGGGATTACTCACACGGCGTGCTAGATTTTCACTAGTGCGGGAATTTCACGCTTCACTATTAACCCAGTAAAATGGTCTGATCATCTAACTCGTCGAGCTCGTTGACCAGACTAATTTCTGTGGGCGAATGGCGTGCTTTATATAGCCGGGGATTAGAGCTTTTCAGTGGATGAGTGCCTGATGCCTCTACTGGCGTAAGTATGAAGGAGCTTCCAAGCTCATTTGAAAAGCTTTTCTTGTATTTAACTCTCTTTCGTTAATCGAAGGAACTGCTTTGTCAGGATGGTGCAGTAGGTCCTCTCTGTGAGCAAATTTCATATGTGGATTAGTTGAGCTATGCTCTTGTTTATTGTTGCGAGCTCACTCCAAGGTCACTCCAGGTCATAGTATACAATCAGGTGCCAGTCATTCAAATGGGCAGATCCCATGTTCTCGAAATGTATGCCAGGTTTGACATCAAATGGTGTTACTTGGATAAGAGGGTTTCCAAGTATGAATGGAATGGTTTGCTTTGGTGTTATCTAGACAATGTTCGTGAGCTGACGGCTTCTGGCTTACACCATTATGTTCAACTGACGCTTCATCATTGCCATTTGTCGGCAACGGTGCTAGTTTGTGTATTGGTCTGGTCAGAGTACCTGATGTGGTTTTAATGTCTGCAACGCGTACCAAACCATCATTACTCTTTGTGACATTTATGATTCTCCCCCAAATGGCAATTTATTGGAGGAATATTATCTTCTTTTACCAAGAGCATCATGCCTGGTTTGGCGTTTTTTCAATGTTGTTTCCATTTGTGTCTGTGTTGCAGTTCACAAAGGTATTCATTGCTCCATCTGCGCCAAAATTCCGCCTTTATGTGTGAAACCAGCTCCCATCTTGTGATTAAATTGATTGGTTGTGGAACTGCTTGTGGGTCCACGATTGCTGTGAGTGGCTCTCCAATCAAGAAATATCTTGGAGTCAGAGCTGTGAGATTGTTTGGATCGGACGATAATGAAGTGATTGGTCTTGAGTTCAGGATAGTTTCAATTTATTCTGCAAGTGTTGAAATCTCCTCATATGTCAACGAAGAGAGGCCACCGATCGTTGCACCAATGACTTCGTTAATATCACCGGTGCTTCCCACAAACCGCCGAAGTAAGGAGCTCGTGGAGGTACGAAATTGAAGTTGATTCCCTTGGCCTGCCACAGTGAAGTTATTTTTTGTTGTGACCTTTTATCGTATATAGATTCTTGCAACTCCTTCAGCTGATTTTTTGCTCCTACAAGATTTGTTGCGTTGACACAATTGAAGTTCTGACAATGTCCTCGTCTGGCTATAAATCGCTTAAATGTCCCCAGGAAATTTTCGGTGATGAGGTCACTACCGACTTCAAGATGTATTGCCTTGGTGCAAAACATTAGAAGACAGCTAGATACGATTTTTGCGGCTGTTTTCCTCTTATTTTGAAGTGCGTTTATATTGGCCCACAGAAGTCTACTCCAGACTTTATAAAAGCTCTGGGAAGCTGGACTCTGCTGCAAGGAAGATTCTCTATGAGTTGCGTCATCAGTGTTTGCCTTACTTTGTTACAGCGGACGCACTGTTGCACAATGGACTTTGTAATGATTTTACCTTTAATTGGTCAAAATCGTTGCCTCGTTATTGCTAATAGTGCCTGTGGCCCGACATGCATATTGCTAATATGAATATCAGCCATCAATAATTTAGTTAATGTATGAGTGTACTGGATGTTTTGCATTGTATTCCAGACTTGCACTTTCTAGCCGTCCTCCTACTCTGATAGTTCCCTTTTCGTCTAGAAAAGGAGCGAGGCTGCTTAGTGAGCTGATGCTGCTAACCGACCTATATTTCTGAAGCTGTAATAGGTCTTCATGGAATCTTTCTAGTTGAACTTGACGTGTAATTAGAGAAAGTGCTTGATCTAACTGTTGTTGTTAGGACATTTGTTTCGATTCGTTCAGCTTGTCTTGTGAGTTTTTTGGAACGGAATACGTATGCAATAATTCTTTGTAACTTTTGAAATGAGTTACCGTGGTTGATGTTTGAAATACATGGTAGCCTTGATGAAAATACTGTGAAGGATGCCCATGGTTTTCGTTTTTCCAGGTCAGTTTTTGCCTTGCCCAACGCTGCTGGCCAGATTGACTCCGAACCCTGTAAGAACATAAGTCGTTGGAACGAAAGGTTGCAAGTGGCTAGTTTGTCAGGTGTTACCCCTCTTGAAACGATGTTCGCCGGATTTTCCTTTGATGAGACATGTCTCCATTGTTTTGCTGTTGATAGCCGCTGGATGGACGCAAGCCGGTTGGCTCCAAAGATGTGATTTGATGAGCAGTCAGAGCTTATCCAGACTAAAACAATTTCCGAGTCTGTCCAGAAGTAGCTCTTTACATGAAGTAGATTTATGGCCGTTGATATTCGGTGGCCTAGTTGTGCTGCCAACTTTGCTGCGCACAGATCCAAACGGGGAAGCGTAGTGGTCTTGGTTGAACCTACCTTTGATATTGAGCATAATAGGCGATGATGATACCATATTAATCTGTTGCTCCACTGCTCCATATGCTGTTTCCGAGGCGTCAGAGAAAGTGTGAAGTTCAAGTGATCTGACATTTCTCTATCAAGCTATATGTCTGGGTATTGTTATATCATTGACTTTTTCTAGCCCTTCGCGATATTTTGGTCAGCTGGCGTGCATTTCCATTGTTAGTGGTGCCTCTCAGTCGTGTTTTAAAGCCCATAGGTTCTTAATGAATAGTTTTGCGACTGCCGTCACTGGGCTCATAAAGCATAACGGGTCGAAAATGCGTGCTTTATCAGACGGCATCGTTCTTTTATTCACTCTTTTTGGTTCCTGCCACGTAGTTTTGACGCGAAACTAATCGCAGTTGGCAAGCCAAGTTAGTCCCAATGTTTTTATGCTAGCTTCTGAAGATTCATCGAAGGTTACTTTGAGCTCAATATCGTCCGTTAGAATAACTTTGAGCAACTGTGGATGGTAGGCGCACCACATTCGCAAATTGAATCCAGCTGATTGGAGAATGTTGTTCAGCAGTTGTTGCACTCTATTGCTTCTGTCAGGCTATCTGAGCCAGTCGTAATGTCGTCCACATAAAAGTCTTTCCTTAAAGCCCGTGAGCCCAAGGGATGTGTTGAAGTGTGTTTATCAGGCAGAAGTTGAAAACATTTCGTTGCTAAAAATGGTGCTGATGCTAATCCGTAAGTGACCGTGCAAAGCTTATAATATTTGAGGGATTAATTAGGACTTTCTCTCCATAACACTAATTGGTAAGGTTGGTCACCTTCTGTTAGGCGGATTTGACGATACATATTCTCGATGTCGGCGGTAAATACGAATCTTGGGAGCCTGATCGGATGAATATGGATAATAGCTCGCCTTGAACTGCTGGCCCCTTGCATAACACATTATTGAGGGATATGTTAGATGTTGTTTTTGCAGATCCATCAAATACGACGCGGAGCATAGTGGTACCACTGTCGGGCTTGATGATACAGTGGTGTGATAGGAAGTAATGTGGTTTATTGATAATACTAAGACTTTTCTCTCATGTGATTCAACGATTCGTATTCACGAATGAATCTTATATACTGCTCTTTAACTTCAGGACAGCGAAGAAATATCTTCTCTAGTGAGAAAAATCTTCTGATTGCAGTTTTTTCCGACTCTCTAAGTGCAGAGGGGTGACGCAGAAAATGCAGTGTGACTATGAATCTGCCCTCGCTGCATCTTGTAACATATTGGTTGAAGTAATTTACGCACCTTTGCTCTACAGCGGTTAAGCCTCCTCCTTCATCTCAAAAGTCGATTTCTTCTAGTTTCCGGAAACGATCCAATTTATTTTCTATCTGTTCATGTTCCGTGCATATACCACATGATGCACAAGATGACTTATCATTCAGGATGTGACCAGCGATGGCCCAACCGAAAACGGTATTTTGCAATATTCGCATGTTTTCGCCAAGCTGTAATTGTCCAACTGAGAGCGTTTTGTAATAAAGTTCTGCCCCAATGAGTAGATCAATTGTACCAGGATAATTGAATATTGGGTCCAATAGGTTGATGTTTTCCGGAATGGGCCAAGATCTGATGTCAATTGAGTGTTCTGGTTGACGCGAAAAGATATTGCATAGAATAAATGCTTTTAAGTCTGTGGAGAAGTTAGTTACCCTTGAGTGAATTTGCAAGTTCACCCTGTGCTGAGTTCGTTGCCGACCTTCACGTATGCCTTGAATGTACATTTGTTCAGAGGCTCGGCGGAGTCGGAGTTGTTTTACAAGATTCTTAGTAATGAAGCTTATTTGCGAACCAGAATCGAGAATAGCTCTACATGGAATTAATTCTCCTTTTTCGATGTTTGAGCAGCTGCTAGTACTATTGGACTCTGGTTGACATTGGTATCTTTGGTGCTAGCTGATGAGGTCGTTTGCTTTACTGCTGCCCTGAGTTCCGTGTGTGTGTCACCTGAAGAGTTGTCGCTACCTCTAACTGGCTTTGAATAGTTTTTGCTGCCATGGCTTGAACTATCTTTAATATGTACCGTTGCGTTGTGTTTCTTTCCACATTTGAAACAATTTCTTCATGTGCATTTGTCAACTGAATGAGCGCTCTTCAAATAATTGATGCACAGTTTGTTCTTCTTTAGAATCTGGATACGATTGGTGGGCGAAAGCGATAGAAACTCTCTGCACGAATATAGTGGATGGTTTCTCTTACACATAGCACAACCCTTCGCCCATGCTGTTGAGGTGAGAGCTGATCTAGGATGTTTATGATTAAACTCATAACCCGAATGCTCATGAGAAGAGGTAGACTTTTCTCTCCCCAGTGTCTCTAGAGCTTGAGATCTTTTCTCCAAGAAACTTAGCAGACCTTGCATGGTGGGAAGCTCTCGTGATGACTCAAGGGCGGCTTCATAAAGTGCTTGCGTCCATTGTTTTGATGATTATATCAACCAGAAGTGGATCCCAAGTGCTTGTTGACATCCCTATGTTTTTCAAGCCTAGAATGCACTTTTTTGCTGTGTCATGTAGACCTTTAATTGTACTTGTTGAGTAACTCTGTGTAATGGGTTGATCTAGAAGCTGGTTGAAGAAAGCGTTCGGTTTGCTGCAGGCAAAATATGTCATGGCAATATTTTTTTTTTAAATTTATGGTGTGTGAAGAAAATTGCAGATGCATTTTTCTTTACTCGTTTGGTAGATAAGCTAATCATATTTTAGGCATAATTAGCTTATGTGAAATTTTTTTGAATTATTGAAACAATTTATGAAATATTATTTATTTCATTTTAAGTAAGTAAAAACTAAACCAAAAATTCTTTTTTTTTTTAATTTTATTTCGTTTTGGGAAGGGGAAGGCGAAGGAGTTACTTAGTGTGGTAAAACTTCGAGACATGGAAAGCTTACTGTTATCAGTTTTTATAGTTACAGTTTGTATGTGTTCCTTCTGTCCACTTCGAATTTCGAAAAACAATAGCGCCATGTGGTCTACCTCGAAAGTGCACCGTCCAAGGCCATTTACACATGTGCGGCATAGTGCTAACCTCACCATGTCACCAATACACTCCGCCCGAGCATACTACATATCCTTTATACTCTTGCTCTGACTATGCCGTAAATTATATTGCAACCAAATGACTATGCTACATAATAGTGATTTCTATACTTAAACATAAGAATTCCTAAACTTGACAATTTTTTAGACTGACCTGATTTACTCCTTAGCTGCCTTACTTACGCACGACAACTGTTTCTCAGTGCACATGTTATGGTCGTAGCACTACAGGCAGCAGTATGCTACCCGAAGGCTAGCAGCAGCACACAGCGTGGGCCACACGGAGAATGTGCTGCTGACGAGACTCGACCAGACGTTTGAAGTCTGACTGGAACAAGTACCCGAGAGACGAGTGGAAACTGGGGGAAGAAAAAGACTGTGGTGCCTTGTAGATTTTGTAATTGAGAGTACTTTTTATCCGTCGAAAATATTTATATCGTAATTAAATCTATAAGAAATATTGTAGTTGGAGGATTATTTTAATCATTTTAGTTGGTTGGCAAGTAAATTGTTTATAAGCCATTGTTGAGTTCAAGTCACCAAGTAGATCTTGAGAAAGTAAGGTTACAATATCTGAGGAGATAAAAACGATAATGTTAAACAGGGAATTTGGTCAAATTCCATAACATTAAACCAACGCAAGCGAAACATAATAAAAAGTACCATTGGCGGAAATTATATGTGTCACTTAGGAAGGCATACACGTTACGGTCAATATCTGGTCGATTGGAAATTATATGTACGTGTCACTTAAGAAGGCTGTCCACGTTACGGTCTATATCTGTTGGGGTCAACAAAATCCGGATTTGGAGCTGATACGTCTGATGTCGATATGCGTCGTGTATGGGGAAATCCATTTAGATTGATCCAAGAATTGAAGCTGGCTAACGTTACTCTACTGAAGAGGATCACTCGCAATCTGACGTTTTTTATTAGCAGTTCGGCCTGGTAGACACAAAGTCATTATATTGAGATTTACAGATGCTAAGCATAGGTTAGAGGTAGACTTAAATCTTAAGTACTGTGTGAGCAAACGGATCACGCATTTACTTCATTGTTAACCTTAAACAAGCTGCTTTTAAAATAGAATCCAGTGGTATAGTGGAACTTCTCGGAGGCGCCTTGGTGAGGTATCCTCTTCAACAAAACTCATGTAAGTTGTTGCCAATTGCTGTTAATATTGATTAAATTCTTTTCCTAATACATACGTATATATATATGTATGTATGTATGTATGTATTGAGGATATGGCCCAGCTTTAAACCGATTCTTGTTTAGCGGCCAGGCCCAGCCATACCCCCGACTACTCTAAACACTTAAGGATGAAGGTATTTGGAATAAGCTGGGCGTATAACCGCATCAGCAGCTCATATCTAACTACTATATCACACAAGACACCACAGAAAAATAAAATAAAATCATAAATTAATTCAGGAAGGAATAATTGGAAGGGAAGGATTTTAATTCATGCATGTTTTTTTTTGTTGTTTTTTTTTTTTGTTAGATATATGAATATATTACGGAATAATTAATATAATAGAAAGATTACAAACTATAAAAGAAATATAGTGATACTCCCTTGCTGTGGGTCCACTTATCCACTTGTTCCTGTCCATCCCCTTCCTTCGGCGTTCTTACCTCATCCACTCCTGTCCAATTCACTCAACGAGTTTGTGCTGCATGCACTCATGGTGCATGTGCACGAATTACCTATGATTATCTGTTTGTATTTTCCTGCTCTGATGTGGGAGAACAAGTCGTCAGAAACAGTTTTTTTCGTACATCATGGTGTTGGTGGAAGACAAGTCGTAGGATCGGTTTTCTTGCAATCAACAAAACTGTGTGGTCATTCTGCTTGCACTTTCGTGCCTTCAGGTACCAAATATATTTGTGGCGAGTAAAACTAAGCCTTAAAAAATATATGTTTCTTGATAGTTGAGTTGCACTTTTTTTTTCACAGATCAGGTTTTAGAAACACAGCACAGGTCCTTTTTCCTTGCGGTATAGAGACTTTTGATCACTTAAGAATTAATTTCTATTAATTATCTATTTTCTATGAGAAATTTTTAATAAATTCTCTTGCACTTCACATGCACTGAACACATTATATATGCGAATTTTTCGCGAATAAAGTCGCACTTTTTGACATTTAAATCGGACTTTTCAACGGAGCTCACTCGAGCACATGTACACACTTTCAACTTCACCGTCAGACCCCCATACGTATATATATATATATATATCTAAAATATTAATTACCATATCATTAGAACAAATGTAGTGAACTAACTCAGTTGGTCTTTATCAAATTCCTTTTCACTACATATATACAGCTCATGCTGACAGTCTGGACTTCACGTCCAAGTCAATCACTCGTCATACTTCCATAACACATATTAGTTCAATATAATCCACGTCGACATCGGCCATGTCTGTTGTTTGTTCAACATTTCTTGTCCTACAATTATTTACACTAACTTTGGAAAAGCACGTGTATATCTCATTTTTAATTCAAAGTTAATACTAGTAAGTGCTTTATTGAAAGTTGAAAGTGAAGCAAACCGCGTGGTATTAATATTTTAAAATTCTTACTTGCTATACCTTGAAGTTTGTTGATGATATTCTTTCAAAACTTAACCTTCGACGCGTGAGAAGTTTTCTATGTCTCAACATTTCATTATATTTTCTATTAATTATTTTAACTATTTCATTTTCCTGTCATGTTTGCATACGTACAATTTCAAGATTTATTTGAACTTATTTTCTGAGTTATTTGAACTTGCTTTCTGGCCTTCTATTTAAGCAAATGCCTATGTAAACATGGGGATCGCTTGGAGTGCTCAATCACTCAATCTATACTAGTGAACTAATCTCCTTTTGTTTTTATGAAATGTGACTACATAGATACATGGAACGCCACCGCCCGTTGCATGGTTAGAAGTACTTCGTCCACTCTGGCCTTGGTTTTGTTAAATATTTGAGTTGTTGCTTCGGGAGATCGCTGTTTGGCCTTTCATAAGCGAAAGGAGCGAGTTTTCGTTTGACGTAAGGTTATGTATTGCCCGGTTTCGGCTAACATCAGACAGAGCCATCTTCTCTATGAGTAATGGATCGTACTATTCTGCCAGCCCAGAGGTGCGTGAGGTGAAGGTGTTAACTTTGGGTTCAGCTCATTGAATAAATAACTAATAAGGAAACGACATATCGGGTGAAAATCTAAGCACTCGGCGAAATGTATTTCTGCGTTTCTGTGTTGTGCTACAGTGCACTTCAACACCATAATTGGAAGACTCCGGAGTCTCCATTATATAAAATCCCGTTCATAAAACAATGCTCACTGCTATTAAGTCAAAAGCACTTTTAATTAGCTATTTATCAAAAAATCTCTAAATTAAAACCAAACTTTCTTTTCATGAAATTTGAAATGTCAGAAATCAAGCAAAATTTTTAAAGAAGTGACCAGCCCGCTTGTCATTTCTCCCGCCCCCCGCTCCATGGGTTTGACTGTCACGTACACTGTATTCATGGGCGTAGCTAGGGTTTTGTTGTGGGGTCGGCCTAGTAGGAGCCAGCTTGGCACAAAAATTAAAAAAGAATAGTCTTCAGTCAAGTATTGTTTTTGAAAAATGTGTAAAAGTTTCTAAAATGTTAATCACTGTTAACGCCAAGTTCCCTTACATCAGCAAACTATTGCATTGATTACCGTTGTTTGATTTAGAGCAAGGGTTCATTCTTAAATAAGTATCGCCTATTCATTTGACTGGATTTCATTTAGATATAATACAAAATACATATGATTTTTTTTTAAATCTACTGGCATTACGATTTCTACTGAAGTGAGAAAACTTTTACAGAAAGAAGAAAGCTCCTTTGAGCGGCAATAAAACCGAAGATCTGATAGAAGCCACATTTAATTAATATATGCAGAAACACTTCTGGTATTGAGAAAAATTCTTCTTATGATATGAAAGTTATCGCATAATGAAACTGATTTGCTACAAAGAAGAACATTTTAAAAGAAGTCAACATTCATAATATATATACCTATTAAAAATTGTCCAATTTGGAACATTTGAAATCAAACTTTTTCTAGAATAACGAAAAGTAAACTATACATTTAAGCAATTCTATTCTTAGGATGATATACCTATAACCTTTTCTCATTTTCTGTATAAAAATTTAGGTACTGCTATTATCATAATCGGAGATAATTTAGAAAATATATTTACTACTATTTATCTAATTTTTCAGTATTCAGTTTGAATAAGACGAAACAATTTGTTTTTTGACGTGCAAGAAATGTCTGCAAGCTCAAAATCGCACATATCTTTTTTGCAAATTGGCTCAATACCTTTTCAGCTGTAATTTTTTTTAGCAATGTTGAGCATTGACATCTGAGAGAATCGTTCTTGAAGCATTGTACTTCTAATTACCTAGACACACAGCACTCTTAATGAAGAAATAACTAACGACTCATTAGTCTATATAAACTGCCGACACACAGCCATTTCTTTAATTAAGTTGTTCTGTCAAACTGGTTTTGATAAACTTATCACATTAAAGAAGCAATATGGTTCGAATTAATGCGATAAACTTTGTTTTCATTTATTTTATTTTCGACTTAACAATTTGCAAATGACAAAACATTATATTAAAAAAAGTATTGATAATATAATTTGTGATTTGCATTTCTTTACATTTCTTCTTCTTGTTTTCAAATCGGCAGATGCACAACGGAGCTCCAGATTTACATTATATCCCAAATCTAGCACATTTTTCCTCCTTATAGCTATAATTAAGGTGGAAAACACTTCATTAGTGTACTTCATTATCATCTGATTTTCGAGCTATAATGACGTATACTATGTGACACACGGCATTTTAATGAATAGTTAGTACAATTGATTCATTAGTTCGTACTGTGTGCCTAGGGTATAAGCCACGTTTTTATCCGCCTTATAGCATAAAACCTTACTTTTCTCACAGTTGGCGGAGTTCACTGGGAGTAATATTGCCGCTTTAAAAAGTTATTTATATGTTTTCTCAAATTTCCAGCATTCATCTCGTAATTTTTGAATTTATGTATGTTTTTCATGACCATCGCTTCAGATTCCAAGGGTGATGTATCAATTTTTAAGATTTTTTTTAATTACTGATGAATTTAAGAAATTTGTCATCATATTTACAAGAAAATGGAGGAATTTTCAAGAATTTTCCTCCTGGAGCGTTCTTAATGGCAAGACCTGACGAACAAGTGTTATTATATCAATAAGTTTGGCCAAGTATTCTATGTGTTAAACAATTTTTTCCTATTGCTGTTTCGTAAGTTGTTAATGAATATCTCCAAATATTAGAGATTGACGATAGGGCGCATACATTTGGCTGGATTCCCAGTAACGCGATTAGTCTGAGTGTCTTTTTTAAGGCCTCCGCTATTTTTTTTCCAGTTGTTAAAGCTGCTGTGAGGTTACGTTTTCCACTTACAGCACGGACTGGGAGTACTTTTATGCAAGAAGTTCACCAGCCCCGATTGAAGATCTCTTTCTTGACATTGGGACTTTTTAAACTCAGAACCCAAGTTTTTCTCATTACGCTTTTTATTTTTTGACTTATTGACTTAACATTTGTTTAGTTACTTCTAAATTTTGCTTTTTGTTCTTTATTAGGCGAACAGAAGACCTTACCGTAGATCAGGGGTCTCTTGGCTCGTTTTTGACTTAGTTTTAAAAACTGCTGCCTAAAATATAGCGACGCACCGGCTTTTTACTTAGGATCATCGATCGATTTTCTTCGATAATTGGTGATCCAGCAAGATTTAGTAAAGGGGCGAAAATTTATAAACTAACATCAGTGTATAATTTTGGGTACCTACGCCTTTTGATTTAGGTATATATTGACTGAATATTAGAAATAGTCTATTTCGCTTATGCAAATAAAATTCAACAGGCTAACATGACCAATAACTAGTATGTGGGTCAAACATCATACATATTGCGCATAGTATTTTCTATATATGAGTAAAGCGAGCGAAAATAGAAAAGAACGAAGAACAATATACAGAGCCCAATTTGCAGGTCAATTATGCCTGGTGCGCATATTTCTTCACATATGGTTAAAACAAGCATACACTGGCTGTATGGTAGGTCAGGGAAGCCCGCCAGTTCATGGTCAGAATCGTTGTCGTGCTGAGGGGTTTGTTTCTACGTAAACAGAGTAGTGCGTAGTAGCATTATACTAAGAATGGAAAAATGTTGAGTTAACAATAATTCTGATGGATTTATTATCAGTCGGTCGAAATGGAGAATGTCAAGTCATTTTTAAGGTGCGTTTACACTTAGATACAAGTATGTGGACTTGTATCTGCACTTATTAGCACTTTTATCGGCACATGTATCGCCACGTTTTCGACTTGTATATATTGAGAACTTTTTTGACTTCTGTTTACATTAGACGAACACTTGTCGATATACTTTAATTACTTGTCCGCAAGAGTCTCAATTGTTTGAATGCATACCATGATGAGGTAAATACTTCATCAGTTCCGTAGCCGGAATTTTTGCTAACATTAATTTTTCCGAGTTCTCTGACTTTTTATATTATATCACTTATCATAAATTTCTTTTTTCGTACACTTTGACTCCTGAGCGATTCTTTCTAACTTATCATTTTTTTCATTTAAGTCTTTATATGCTTTTGACCTGACATCCCAAATATTACATTGTCTTATTTTTCTATTAGAAGTAGGTAAGGTCTTTTCTTTTGACCACGATATGACATGATTTTTAATTTAATTCAACCGCCCGCACTACAGAACTAAGCACACGATAAACTGCACTCCAAAACTAAACGCAAAAGTATAGCGAAAAGTCAAACCACAAACAAAATCAACATATACCAAATGTATGAGCAAATATGTCAGGCACAACCTAATGAATGAGCACTTGTATGCGAAGTTGTATCGCGATTTGTCGAATATATTTTGCCTCAAAAAAATCCCGATACAAGTGACTAAGTGTAAACTAAGCTTAAGGCCCTCCGCACACGGAGCAACTCAGTTGTGACAAACTGGTTGGTGATCCAAGTCGCAAACTGGTTAGTAACTGATGATTCGCTCACGGAGCTACATAAATGATGGAACTCGAATCACTTTGCTTCAGTCGCAAGCCAAGTCTCAAGTTTTTGAAGTGTTCATTTCCTCATTTCCAAAATATTGCGAAAGGAAAAACGAAACAGCTTTGCAACTGATAGCCTGGAGATCAGCACGACGTGTCGAAAGAGACTAATCACAAACGCGTTGCAAATTGATTACCAACTAGTAGCGCCGTGAGCGAACTTGCATTGAAATGCATAGGCGGCGACGCACAAGTTACTAGTTGGAAACTTAAAATAAATTTTCATCAATTTACAGTATTTTTTGAGTTGGAAATTTGTCTCGAAAAGAAAATGTTTTGTAATTTGAGAATTCTTAAAAGAATGAATGACTTGGGAAATGTAAGGGATACTCGAATGAGAATAGCCATATCTGTACCTACAGCATAGATGCGTTTTATTAATTTGATGGCGCTTTAATAGATGTTTGCTTAGGGTTTATTCTGAGTAATGAATGCCGCTTATTGAGAGTGTCTTCTTCACAAAATCACTTTTCACAAATTTGGAACCAACTATACAGATGTAGGCACAGCTCACTATTATATAATTTCGTTATGCTTTCAATGTTATTTCCTCATGCTTGCTTGGTTGAAACTTAAATATAATTGACGGATTAATTAGAATTTAATAATTTTGGATCGTAATTTTCGAGAGGGGGGCACCGGTGCCATCTTGGGCTCCGTGGGGTGGGCCGTGCCTATCCGTGCCCCTACCTAGATACGCGCATGACTGTATTCGCACGAAACCCCGCTTCCTTATTAGTTATTTATTCAATGGTTAAGCTACTTCCACGTTCTGCGAAGTAGTAACCACTTTTCGGTTGAATAGTGGGCTAAAAGTTGCTCCCATCCCAATCCAAAGTGGAATAGCATACGGCGAGGCCTGCGTGGCTAGGGGTGCTCAGTCGCTAGTGTACGCGAAATCTGGATACCAGGTGACCTCCAGTTATAATAAGTCTTCCTGTAGTAATGTGCTGCAGGTGAATGTTTTTCTCGCGCAACTCGTGGGATCAAAATGCCGCATTTCCAAAGTCTTGCATTTTTAGATCACGCAAGTTACATATTAATTTCCATGATTTACCGGAAACCTAAGCCAATGGTTTGGTAAGGTATAAACACTCAAAAATAACAAGTTCCCACATTTTACGCTGCACCGACAGCATGTCATAACAATAAAAATATCAAATTAATTTCACACAGCTTGTAAAAACGCTGATGTTTGTAGAAAGTTGAAAGAACAGAAAATGAGCTTTTAACAAAAGAAGTCAGTCTGTAAAAGCTTTTACTGAATGTCGGGACTCTTATAATCAGCACGGCGGTAAAATAAAAAACGAATGTAGGAATATTTTTTGAATAAAGTTTAGAATAAAGTGCAAGTTTTTGTTGTGATTTCAAAGTCGATATCTTTTTCCATTTTTTTCTCTCTCTGGAAGAATACGAAAATAATTAACTGGCGCAGTCGGTAGGATCCTTTTAACAAGGATCCAGTGATTCGAGCTTATCGAAAGTTTATAGTGAATGTAAATGAAAATTTATAATATTATTTTGTTTTCATTGTATGTATGTATCGAGGATATGGCCCACCGTTACACCGATCCTGGTTTAACGGCCAGGCCCAGCCATACCCCCCGACTACTCTAAACACTTAAGGATGAAGGTATTTGGAATAAGCTGGGTGTATAAAAGCATCAGCAGCTCATATCTAACTACTATATCACACAAGACACCACAGAAAAATAAAATAAAATCATAAATTAATTCAGGAAGGAATAATTGGAAGGGAAGGATTTTAATTCATGCATGTTTTTTTTTTGTTAGATATATGAATATATTACGGAATAATTAATATAATAGAAAGATTACAACCTGTAAAAGAAATATAGTGATACTCCCTTGCTGTGGGTCCACTTATCCACTTGTTCCTGTGCATCCCCTTCCTTCGGCGTCCTTACCTCATCCACTCCTGTCCAATTCACTCAACGAGTTTGTGCTGCATGCACTCATGGTGCATGTGCAAGAATTACCTACGATTACCTGTTTGTCTTTTCCTGCTCTGATGTGGGAGAACAAGTCGTCAGAAACAGGTTTTTTTTTCGTACATCATGGTGTTGGTGGAAGACAAGTCGTAAGATCGGTTTTCTTGCAATCAACGAAATTGTGTGGTTATTCTGCTTGAACTTTCGTGCCTTCAGGTACCAAATATATTTGTGGCGAGTAAAACTAAGCCTTAAAAAATATATGTTTCTTGATAGTTGGGTTGCACTTTTTTTTCACAGAACAGGTTTTAGAAACACAGCACAGGTCCTTTTTCCTTGCGGTATAGAGACTTTTGTTCACTTAAGAATTAATTTCTATTAATTATCTATTTTCTATGAGAAATTTTTAATAAATTCTCTTGCACTTCACATGCACTGAATACATTATATATGCAAGGAAATTTTCGCGAATAAAGTCGCACTTTTTGACATTTAAATCGGACTTTTCAACGGAGCTCACTCGAGCACATGTACACACTTCCAACTTCACCGTCAGACCCCAATATTATTTTGTTTTGATTGTGTTAAAATAATAAAGTGTGAAACGCAGTAACCTTAAGCAAAATTTACTAAATCACCAAGAAACGACCACTAAATTAACACAATACTGGAGAGAAGAAATCATAGAAATCTAGCGATTGACCGCAACAGACGAATGGCACAACCGGCCCAACCAAATATAATGGAGCAATGTTTAGTTACATTGACAGAGATCCTAGGCACGCAGGCTCAACAACCATCCTTTAGAAGCAGAATTGAGAAAGAACTCCGCTATTTACCTTCTTTTGAAAGGAAACCAGGGACTTTACCATCATTTATAACAGCTGTTGATAGAGCATTATTGGAATATCTACAACAAGTATACCAAGTGTACACAGTCATCTATAATGAGAAGATATTGGGTTCAGCAAGGAATTACTTGGAAACTTCACCACCAGATTCATGGGAAGAATGTAAGAGGAAACTGAAATTACATTAAAAATCATCAAAAGGACAAGGTCAAATAATGCAAGACATAAGTATGTTAAAAGTAAGTACGATTTTAGATTTATTAGATAAAATTTTACCATTTGTTAACGATATATCAGAATGTGCAATTTTTAGTGATTACCAAAGTGAAATAGTTAATCAATTAAGCAGTGTATTGGTGTTGAAAATAAAAGAGATAACACCTGCAGAATTAAATAATTTATTTAGATTAGAAGAAATTAGAACAGTTCTGAATAAATATATTGGTCAAGATGAATTTAATTTAAAGTTTTGTAAACCGCACCAAATACCAAAAGAAAGATATAACCATAGGCATAATTATAGTAACGTTCAACAAAATTTTAATAATCACAGACAAGTAAGAAATTTTAATTTCAGTAATGGTTCCGATCGATTTCATAATCGGAATGCTTATAATTCTGGTCAGTTTCGAAATAACAATTCTGGTTATCCTAGATGAAACTTCTTTCCCAATAATAGTGCTCACTGGAGAAACTCACATCAAAATAATCATAATAATAATAACCATAATAATGCTAATATCCAACCGACGGAAGTCGATGAAATTAGTGCTAGACAAAATATTAATCAGACCGAGCAAAACGAGTTTTTTATAAACTAGCCTCGGACATGAAAAACATATTTATTACCCTAACAATCAATGATCGAGATTTTATCCCTTTCTTAGATACTGGCTCTACTATAAGTTTATTAAATTCGAAAAATGTCCCGAATGTAATTTATGAAGTGATGTTAGGTGAAAAGATAAGTATTAGTACTATAGAAGGACAAATACAGAAAGACACAGAGTATGTGAAAACCAAATGTCCTATTGAACTCCAGCAACCATATAAGTCTGCGCCTAAAATGGGTCTTTGAATGTCTGCTACTATAAATTGCCAGGTGAATGATCGTCGAAGCCCCACATCTAGATTTAAAAGTTTCGTACCATATGTTTTAATTGGTGACGCATTTGCTGCCGCCAGACATAAATCTGATTTTGTTTGCCGATCTGCTAATACTGCTGGAATTACAGAGACATCAGCTCCTGCTTCCTAGAAGACTTGCCGTAAATGTAGAGACGACTGTTTGTAATGCCCTTACCGGATGTCGTCAAAGGCGGAGGCCGGTTTAGTTTGACGAATTTTCGGAAATATTTAACACATTTTCAGACTGCTTATTTTGAAGTTCAAATGAGCAGGGCTGAATGCATCTTCTGGCTCTAAACTGAAACTTTCGGTGGTACCAACAATGCTCTTGGCTTTGGTTAATGGGCGAATTCCTTGTAGCGGACCGATGTCTAGAACTACTTCTATTTGTCCTACCCCTTGAATTGTCGTGCCGAGGAGGTAATGGCTTTTCAACCAGCCTCGTGAGCTGACACACCGTGCTTGTTAGCAGTTCCATAGCTTGATCATGTTCACACTTGTGAGAATTGACCGAGAAAACTTCGGGCCGTGTATTCACTTCTGAAATTTTATCCGCACATGCAGCCAGGTTATACAGAGTTCCAGGATTGCAGGCCAATATAGTTTGCATTTGTTTCGGGAGACGTTGTAGCCAAAGGGACTTAAGCGCTGTATCGGATAGCTTGTTTTTGTTAAAGGTTCTCATTTCTCGGAGCAGCAGCGGCGAGGGCTGTGCGTCTCCTAAAGAAAGATCCGTTAGAAGCTGTTTTAATTTCTGGTTTTCACTTCCCGAGAGCCTATCTATAAGTGACTCTTTAAGCTTTTTATATTTCCCGTTGCTAGGTGGTTCGAGAACAATGTCGCTAATGACACGAATTACACCTTCGTCCAGTGCACTGATTACGTGGAAAAACTTCGTTTTATCCTTGCTAATACCTGCAAGCTCGAATTGTGCTTCAATCTGGAGGAACCACAGATCCGGGCAATGTTTCCAGAAAGGAACTGTCTTAACTGACACTGCATTCAGCACCGCTGAGCGAACAGCGTCAGGGGATACAAAATAAGTTGATGTGGATTGAGGAGTAACAGGCAAACGGCCATCACTCACACTCTGTCGGGCGTCTGATGGCACACTATCTCGAGCAACCACACTATCATCCGTCAGAACACTTTCCTCAGTCAGTGACATTTTCCTTTAACATTGTAAATTGACGTTTGATTTACAATATTGTGAAAAGGTTTGGCTTACTATGATGCGAAATAGGTATTTATTATGAAATTTGCGAGAAATATGGTAATGTAAATAAACTATAATATGGTAATATAATTAACTAATAACTAATTAAGTTAAAGGAGGAATGTAAATAAATTAAAATGCAAATTTAAATAAAGCAATGGTTTAGGAATAATCTCGTCCTTTAACACTATTACTAAAACTTAATTATACTTCAAACCTTGACTGCCTTTTGGTATGCATTACTTGAGACAAGTTGAATTGTGGGTGCCTTCAGCTGAAGCTTTAGTAATTGTTGCCGTTCTTGCTTGTTTGGTGATGCCGTTTTGATGTCGTTAGCTGCCGAGCTTGACTAACGGGTGTTGTTCAGCACGTTGGCAACTGCTGCTTATCACATCGGTAGGTTCTATCACGTCGGTAGGTGCTGCTGTCCTATCACGTCGGTAGGTGCTGCTGTCCTATCACGTCGGTAGGTGCTGCTGTCCTATCACGTCGGTAGGTGCAGCTGTCCTATCACGTCGGGGTCACCAGTTTCAGTGGGGTGGTAGTTGTGATAGTCTCCGTATCCGAGTCCACCCAGAAAAGAAAGAACAGGTTAATATTAGTTTACTAAAATAATTTCTTTTATTAAACACATGACCATCGTTTAAAATTTATTATGGGCCAGCCTTTTATTTTTTACAAAATTTCCTTTTTATTTTATTTTCTCACAATTACAGAACTCAACTGCATACTTATCGTTCTCAAAAACAAGTGAAGTCCTAATTTTTTATACATTCTTATTTTAATTTTCTGGCACGCAGTGCCAGCCTACTATGATATATCCAACTTCAATTTGCAAGGTGTTATTTGTTTAACGTAATAAAACTATACAAATGTCTAACTTGTTCGTCCCGTATGCCGCCGCCACAGTGGCAATGTCTCTAATGTTTACTACCCAAAAATTTTCACGAAACGCGACTACTAGAGCTTGGGCACCAGCAAGATAAAGTTTTAAGTGTAAATAGTTTATATAAGAAAGGATGAAAGGATGATCTTTGGGAGGAGAATAGGGTAATTAGCTTCACAAGGAAGGTTAGCATTTTGAAGGCGTCCTCCTACTCTCAATAATGGCATATGATCCTTAGATTCGATGAAAGGGTTCAGAATTTTTATTTGGCTGTGGGCCGGCATGTACTTTCCTCGCTCTATTGCTCGGATTTCGACATTGAACTTTACCCTTTGTACTACATAAATTATAGCGTTAAGGCCCCTTTCTAGTTCTTCGGGTGATATGATTGTACAGCTGGGTGACACTGGAACATCAAGGACTTGATGTGTCTTCATATTGTCCACAAATTTCATCAGATAAGCAAATACTCGACGAAGGGTTCTGAAATTGTTAATGTATTTGCAGGATGCGACGATATCCCGTATTGGAGTACAGGTCAGAACTGTTTTCAATTCCTGTCGCTCTATAGTGTCTTCTAAATTTGTGTTTATTGTTAAATGTGGCCATGACTCCGAATTCTCCTGAAGGAAATTTGGCCCTGTGAGCCAATTTGATGCCAGCAAATTGTCTACGATAGATCCTCGAGAAATGGTATCCGCAGGGTTTAATTTTGTGCTAATATGCGCCCATGTTGAATTGCGAAACCGACGAGTTGTTTCTTGTATAAATGCAAACGATTTGCAACGAAGGTTTGATAGTTAGTTGGGTGATGCGATATCCAGTTGAGAAAAATTTCGGAATCTGTCTAGAGGTAAGTATGACTCAACTTTTCTTCGAAAACTGCATTTATTCCCTTCACTAATATCGATAATAACTGCGCTGCACATAACTCTAGTCTGGGGATCGTTACAACTGGATTAATTATTCCCAAAGGGTCAAAAAGCTGTGCCAAATCTGCTAAAACAGTTCGCTTTGTTACTTTGTGCCCTATTTTCTTTGGAGCATAAACGCAATGAGCTGATCTTGCTTCAGTTCCCAAATGATTCCCAACGTTTTGATCACACAAACGTCATTTATTCGTAGCGTAGATTCTCTATCAGTTTCGAGTATGCTCTTCAAAATTTCTGGATTATTCGAATACCATTTCCTTAATAGAAGCTTGCCGGAACTTAATATTTGTTCTACTTCTGACTGAATTTGGTTTAACTCTGCTTTAGTTTGACCTCCCGTAATTAGATCGTCCATGTAGAAATCATCCTTTATTACTTTTGACCCTACTCTCAAATGTGAATGCTCATCAGCTAAGTAACTTAGGCGTCTAGTAGCGATGAATGGAGCGCACGATATTCCATAGGTAATGGTCTTCAAGCGATAAACCTTCAAATTTTCTTCTGGTTCTTTCCGCCATAAAATACCTTGAAAATATGTATCACTCTCATCGACAAGAAATTGTCGATACATCTTGGAGATGTCCGCTGTTAATGCATATCTGTGACGACGAAATCTTAAGATAATAGAGAAAAGGTCATTCTGGACTGCTGGACCGACCATTAGAGTTTAGTGATACATTGCTACTAGTTCGAGACAAGGCGTCGAAAAGGACTCTAAGTTTGGTAGAGGTGCTATCAGGCCTTAAAACGAATTGATGGGGCATGTAGAATTTTACTAACGAGATTTCCTGCTGTGGTACTAATACCATATGCCCTAAGTCCTCGTATTCTGTCATGAATGCTGTGTATTGTTTTTTCAGGTCCGGATCCTTGCCAAGTCTGCGCTATACAGATAGTAATCTCTTTAACGCTGTTGTGTATGAGTTGCCTAGTAAAGAGCTACTGTTTACTGTCGTTTAATAGTTAAACTTCCATTTAATAGTTAAACTTCCATTTAAGCCAAACAGTAGCTCATTACTAGGCAACTCATACACAACAGCGTTAAAGAAGCTTTGTTCACACTCTAATTGCTCTGAGTTCAAATGCATCTTAGGATTTTCTACCTCTTCTAGTTCCCAAAATCTCTCTAACGTTAGATTTAGCGAATATTCGTTTCCACATGACTCACAATTTGTCGCCAAATTATACCTAAGCTGTTGATATTTTGCTGACGTTTTACAATTTCCAGATATGACCCACCCTAAAGTGGTGTTTTGCAGTACAGGCAAATTTGTTCTAAGACGAATTTGACCTTGGTCTAATAAATTGAAGAATGTCCAAGCTCCCAGGAGAATATCAATTCTACTTGGGATGTTGAAATGTGGATCGGCTAGAGACACGTTCGATGGTGTATCCCATTCATCTACATCTACTTCCCTCTCTGGCTGAATGGCGGTTATTTTTGGTAGAATCCAGGCCTTTATTTCCATTGTGCTTTGATCGAATCTCCATCTCACCTTTATTATAGTGCTATGACGAACCTTGGAACTGATGTTTCCAATTCGACTTATCTCCTCTTCTATTTTACTGCGCTTAAGGTTTAATGTCTGTGCTAGCTTTTCAGTTATAAAAATGAACTGCGAAGCAGAGTCTAGTAATGCCCTCGCTGGTAAATATATATTGTCACAATTCCGAACTTCTACAATTGCAGTGGATAAAATGACTTGAGAATCAAATGAGTCTACCGTTTGAGACTTCGACGAATGAAGGGAAGTAGAAGCCGAGGCTGCAGCTTTTTCCGAACTTTGTCGTATTATGGCTGACGACGACGATGTTTAAGCATTGCTCAATGATAAATTGTCATGAAACTGCTGCACCGAATTATTGTACCGATGAAGCAATGAATGGTGCGGTTCTGAACAAACTTTGCATTTTGATGAAGTACATTTTTTTACCGAATGACCCTTCGAAAGACAATTAATACACAGGCCCAAATTTTTGTTTTCCAGAAAACGATTCATTACACTGAGCTCGATAAACTTCTTACATTGCAATATGTTGTGATCAGATTGACGACAATACGCACATTGACCTTTAGTGACGGCTAATGCAGTTGAATTGACCCTTGGGTTAAAAATGTTGGATTGAACTTTACCTTGAAACGGTTTCGAGTTTAATTCCATATTCTCTAAAACCTGCGATCTTGTTGTTAAAAATTTAGAGTATTTTCCCAAGTTGGCAATTCACTCATATCTAGTGAGTTTTCCCATTTGTTTCTGCTATCGTAATCTATTTTCTCTGATGCTATATAGATCAACATTGAGTCCAAAATCTCCTCGTCTCTGCCCAGAGAATTGAGTGACTGAAGGTGTGAATTTAATTTGTCTAGTAAGGATCTTACAGAGTATGCACTAGCCTTATTTACTTTAGAAGCATTAAAAATCTCTTTCATAGGCGCTAGGAAGAGTATACATTTATTATTATAGCGATCTTCAAGTAGCGTTTTTGCTTTCACATAATTTTCATTGGTAATATTAAGGTTTTTTATTACATTGAATGCTTGCCCACTTAAGCAGTTCCTGAGGTGTTGCAATTTTTCTACCGGACTCAAATCTGTATCTAAATCGACTAAGGTTTTAAAAGTGCTCGCGAAATTTGAATATTCGGTATATTTTCCTGAGAACTGTGGGAGTTTTAATTTTGGAAAATTACTGGATTTCGCGACAGCTGTTGATAAATTAAATGATAAATCGCTTCTGTTTTCCTTCTGTTTGATTTCTGATAGCAAATTTAAAATAATAGACTTTGTCGAACAGTACAACTCTTCTATTTCACATTGTACCGAATAGCCCTTATCACCTGTATCTACAAGTTTATCGATAGCCGATTGCACTGTAAATGCCTGTTTAAAATAAGCTTCCTGTAAACCCAGCCTACATTCTAAATCATGGCTTTGAATCTTGTCTTTATTAGCATCTACATATTTTTTGATCCTAGTCATACACCCCTTAGTATTGCTACGTTGTGACTTGAGTACTTTAATTTCCTCTTCATTTGACATTTTGACGTTCTTGAGTTATGTGGATTTTACCTGACCAAGGGATGAGGAAGGGAGGGGAACTATTTATTACGAGTTAACTTAGAGCTTCAATAATTAAGTTTGCTAATTAGACTGTTCACTATTATGCGTTCTGGTAACCCGGAATTCGACTAAAGCTTACAACTACAAATAAAATATTGGTTCAATCTCACCCAATTTATAATTTCCAAGTACACTATCGTTTTTATGTACACATACATATGAATCTTATATTATTTTAAGCTGGTTTCACCTTCTTATATACTCTCTGTTCCGACCACAATCGTTAATTTACCAATTTATTACAACTTATATTAATATGCCACAAGATCTTCACGCTCACAGTCACATTGAGTTAAGCCCATTACGCGCAAGATAGAATACGAGCACGGTCGCTACGAAAGAAATATATAGAACCCGTTGTTTGCACTTGACTTTTTGTATGTCGTACGCCAGCCAAACTCACTATTTTATTCCACGCTGATTGCGCTTATAATTTTCACTTTGTGCGGTATGCAGTGCGGAAATGATGTAAGCAGTGCTGAATTGAAGTAAGCAGTGCTGAAATGATGTAAGCAGCGCTGAAATGATGAAAGCAGTCCTGAAATAATGGAACCGCTTCTCTTGCGCTATAATTTCTATAGCTGAGTTTTACGACGACGAATTTGCAAATTCCCACATATAAAAAATTATTCTTACACTGCGTTCACCGCACGATTCGACTATCCGATACCTTGCGAATGCGAACAGATATAATAATAAGCCGATCAAATCGCAACTTAATGAAGCCGTTTATAAATGTCTACGAACACTTCTTGCCGATATGCTATCACGGTTCGAATGGACCAAAATGTTAAATAGCGGACTGTAATTTTAATATGGTTGTAAAAAGAACAAAGCTTTGACTGAATTTCTGACTTATTTATTTTATTTTAAATTCACGACTTCTCAGGCTCGAGGTTACACAAGAACTGAACTAATATTCAAGAATGCTTCAGCTCGTTCTACATCGGTTTAGTACTAAATACATGTATAGTGTACAACTGTTTCTATTTACTACGATCTACAACTGAGTTCCTTACTTTATTTTACAGGGTGTATATTAAATTAGATTAAATGAATAAATGCAATGAAATATGAATTGAATAGTCCTGATTTTCCAGTGGTATCAACGAAACTTATCAAACCCTAAAGACAAAATCTATTATCCTAAGAGCATATACAACTCATTATAAATAATTGTGATAAGTGTCAAGAGATCAAATACGATAGGAACCCAATTATACCAAAATTAGGTATTACAGAAACACCTACAAACAAAAACGACGTTATTCATCTACACACATTTCATTATAAAAAAACAAGCATTCATAACTATTATAGACAAACTAACAAAATTCGCAGCAGTTAATCCAATAACGGATAGGAATTGGGTAAAGAAGATCGCAATTTTAGATTGATATTTGGCTGCATTTGCTACACCTAGAACTATTATTATGGATAGTTTAAATCTAAACAGCTAAAAAGGTTCCTACAGGAACAAGGTATAGGAGTCCATTGGACGAAACCGAACAATCACACCGGCAGCGCTGATGTAGAAAGATTACACTCAACAATAATTGAGAATGTACAGGCCATTGAAGGAGATATATCAGTTGAACAGAAAATTCAAAAAGCTATAGATAATTATAATGATATGTATACCATACTACAATTGAAATGGCCCTAGAGAAGCCAGTAACCTAACAGACACAACTCCATTAATAGAAGTAATTAATAACAAGTAAAAAAGCTAGAATTGGTCTAAGACCAATTCTTATGATACCCTAGATGAATGCCCTTATGAAATTTCGTATTGTCACCCGTCTGTGCAAGTTTAATTTTTGAAGTGGTTTTTCGCATATATTTTTTGAACGGTTTGTCGGACAGAAAAAATTATTATCACCAATTTTATAGGATTTCATATTCTAAAGAAGTTGTTAGTGCAATAAAAATGTCTTGGACTGATAGTTTTCATACGTAAAAAACCTAAATTTTTATATGGCAATACCAAGAATGGATTGCCCGATTTAGTCCATTTTTGAAATTTTATTTGCTAGTACAATAAAAACACTATGTACCAAATTTCAGCTATCTACGTCAACGCGTTCTCAGGCAGTGTGCAAATATATAGCGGAAAACGAAATTTTTGTATGGCAACCCCACGAAGGAGTTGCCCGATTTGTCTCATTTTCGAAATCAATTTTACTTTTTTTTTTTGAAAGTGTGTGTACAAAATTTCAGCTCTGTAAGTATACGCGTTTTCGAGTTATCGTGCGCACGGACGGACGGACGGACATGCACAACTCAAAATAACTTTTAATATTATGAATGGGTGTCCAATCCATTTTGCTCTGCTATCATTATTTCGAGGTGTTACAAACGGAATGACAAACTTAGTATACCCCTATAGATTTCATCTAGGGTATAAAAAGAAAAGAGGAAGGCTACATTAAGAACTAAAAAAGACTTAGGCATAAAGATCAACCTTATCTTAGAAAATATCCTTTAGAAAATGTGCATCCGTCTAACATTAAAAGACCAAAAAGTTTTCAGGTAATCATAATATGTCTAATGATGACAACATCAGTGCAAGGGCTATTGCAGGTTCATCCTATTAACGAAGAAAATGGGTACGTAAAAATCAGAATAAGGGCAGTAGAAATAGCCAACGAGACCGACACAATTTTGCATATAATAGATCCAACTGAAATGCTAGTGATTTTAAATAAATTAGAACGAAATGCAGAATATCTTAGAGTCGAAGATAGAGAAACACTTTGTACAGAAATAAATCTTATTAAGAGTAAACTCAAAACAATTCAAAATCCTACTAGACAAAAGATAGGTTTAATAAATGCTGTAGGTAATGCACAAAGATGGTTATTTGGCACTATGCATGATGATGATAGAACAGAAATTACTGAACACCTTAAAGTTGTTGAGACAAATAATCATAATGCCATTCATAATTTAAACAAACAGATTAAAATAATTGAACATTATAACAAAACATTAACAGATTTGAAAATGCTAATCGAAAACGACCGATCAAACATTTTAGATTCTTTCAATACAACTAACCACAATATGCAAGAGTTAAATTACAAAGTTTTATTTTTAGGTCAAGAGACCAAGCTTCGATTTTTCGAAAATAAAGTAAATCAAATATTAGATAATATAATGGCAACAAAGAATAAATAACATAATACATCCTAGTATGTTAACTTTAGAGGAGTAGATACATATAAATTTGATTTTCATAAGTTGAAACTTTTAAAGGCAGGTGTTATAAGATATAATGATCAGCTTCTGGTATTTGCAATTAAAATTCCTAACAGTTATATACTTCAAGAGCTTCAGTTAATTAAGCCAATTCTAAATTTTGAATATTTAGAAATCGATGAAGCTGATGAACGGATTGTGGAAATAAATAATAAAATATACACAAAAACAAAAATTATTGAATGATTTAAAAATGAGCAAGAATTGTATTGTGCAAAATAACTGTAAATTGAGATATAGTAATATGACTAGTATAGAAGAAATAGCTGATGAAAAGTGTTTTAGTTAAGAATATGTTTAATGAAACCTTATTGCACAATTGTGATAAGGAAAAAAGGCACTTCAGGAAATATTTTAATCAATTTTAATAATTGTTCTTTAGGCATTACTATTATCCGTCGAAAGAAATAAAGAAAATGTCTGTAAAGCCCATAAATTTCGACAAAATTATGTTAGAAAATGTACAAAACCTGGAAGAAATACAGAAATTAAAATACCATAAAAATATTATGTATGGAACAAGTGTAAGTTTGACCGTCGTGATGATTATAAGTTTACTGAGTCTAGCTTTGTTTATAACACTGAAGATTAAGAGAAATAATATAACTATTACAACTCCGAAGTCGGAGACTTCTGACTTAAAGTGGGGAGGAGTTACATATATTAATTTTCATGATTTACCGGAAACTTATAAAATTCCAAAGAAACCTAAGCCAATGGTTTGGTAAGGTATAAACACTCAAAAATAACAAGTTCCCACATTTTACGCTGCACCGACAGCATATCATAACAATAAAAAAATCAAATTAATTTCACGAACAGAAAATGAGAGCTTTTACCAAAAGAAGTCAGTCTGTTAAAGCTTTAACTGAATGTCGGGACTCTTATAATCAGCACGGCGGTAAAATAAAAAACGAATGTTGGAATAATTTTTTGAATAAAGTTTAGAATAAAGTGCAAGTTTTTGTTGTGATTTAAAAATTGACTTCTTTTCTCTTTTTTTTCTCTCTGGAAGAATACGAAAATATTTAACTCGTATGAACAGGAATTTCGCATTACAAAATATAGCTATGACAGATAAAAATCTCGCAATTAGAGAAAATCTATTTTTCAAATTTAAAAGAAACAAATCCCTTTACAACAAATTAGCATAAATAAAAAAAAATATTTCTCTAAAGTTCATTTATTGATACAAACAATAATTTCTTTACAATTTTTATCTGAGAAAAAATAAAGTTCACTTCATATATTTCTAAATCTTAACAAAGGGAGATGTTCTGCAAAAAAATTATTATTGACATTCTAAGTCTTCTACTTAAAATAATTTTTACGGATTGTTACGTAAAACAATTTTGTTTCGTTTTTGGCGGGTCAATTGGATCTTGAATGCTGCAGTTTAATTTTTCGCATAATTGGTAATATATTTAACCAAAATATAAAAGCCAATGCGTTTTTTATTCAATGGCATTTAAACGTCTGCGCCAGGGGCTTCCACATTATTTTGTGTACTCGGAAAATTTGTTGAAAACGTGTCAACAATATTAGCATTACAAATACGTAATAATCTGCTCGAATCTGTTTAACTCGTTATAATAATAACTGCAAGTTTAATCTTACAATGCTTGACATTTTTAAGTTGGAAATTCTAATCTCGCATTGAAATAATAATATTCGCGCGTGTCAATTAAAAAATATTTTATTTCAATGCGAAATAATGCGAGATTATAGATACAAGATTTTATATGCGAGATTTTGAAAATGAGAGATTTAGAAATTGCGAGATTTTAAAATGAGAGATTTTAATGTGCGGGATTATAATTTGCGGCCAATCGTATCTAAACCCAAATTTCCCGAGGCAAAAATCTCTGTGATCCAGAGAAAATGCGAAGGAGAAATGCGCAAGTTGCTCTTACTGGGACTTCTCCCTCTTCCTTCGAAAGTGGTCGGTGGTCCGGCTTGTAAGGTAGTAGAAAGTGGTAAAAATCCTCCTGTCGTTGGAAACTGAGTACTGCGGGGAAGGCTGGTGTAGGAATTAATCCATGGCGGAACTTTTCTTCACCCAGATTAATCTGCAGCTCAGAAAGACGACGTCTGCCTTGTTGACTTGAGTATAAAATCTCAACAGCAAAAAGTGGTGCTTGTGCAGGAGCCTAAGTCTGGAGAGACCGTATCCGTGATGTATCACAGGTGCAAAGAGCTAAAATTCTGTATGATACCCCGTGCTATACCTCTAGGCCATGTGTTGTTGCGACAAAAAACGTTGTCGGGACTTGGTTACCTCATCTGTGTAACAGGGACACTACATCGGTCAAGCTTTCTTTCAATAAAAATCAAGTCAATAGGGAACGTATATTTGTAACAACGTACCGTTACAAGTGTAGACCATAGCTGAATTACTATTAAGTTTCCAGCAAGTCGCTGTTTTTTGTTGTGCGATGAACATGATATTGCTGAATTCGCATTTGAAATTCTTCAGGTCGTAGAATGTCACTATCTTCTGCCAATTTCTTCAAAATGATTGCCTGTACTGGCGTTTAGCTGGGTCTGGGGACGTCTTAATTTTGATACTTTGGCGAACATGCTGCTTATGGGGTTGGAACCCTAATCTGTCAGGATACATTCTGGAATACCATGTCGACAAACTGCTGTCGTGAAGGCTTCCGCTAATGTTTTAGACTCAGTGTCGACTATGGGAATAGCCCCAAAGAATTTTGAGAGGTCGTCTTGGAATATAAGTAGGTATTTATATCCAGAATGAGGAATTGAGAGAGATCCTACAACTTCTAAGTACACTTCTTTGAAAGGTTTGGAGCGAATGCTCGGGAGAAGTTTTCATAGGAATTTTGGGACCCTGCCCTTTCAAAATGGACTGAAAGATTTACTAAAACCAACCATCCTAGCAGCACAACCAAAAACGCTAAACGACGCGATAAGTCTCGCAAATCAGATTGAACAACCTCTAACAGATGAAACAACAATTTTTAGTTTCAATAGAAATCTCCGTAACCCGCAAAATGAAAGTAATATCCGAATGAGAGACTACCGAAACTACAGCAATAGAAATTACTATACCAGCAAGAACAGAGATTATCCAAGCAATAACACTCGACATAACAGAAGATAGCATAGTCTGCGGTGAAGAATTGTTAGAAGGAGTATTTTTGAGTAATACAATTATACCAAGAAAAGGAGTCCAACATGTAAAACTGTTGAACACCAATAACTACATGGTGAAATTAAAACCATTTGAAGCGAAGATACAGCTGTTGAAAGATTATAAGATAATAAAATCACCAAAGGGAGAGATAAACCAAGGAAAAGATAAAACTGATGAACGATTTAACAAATTGTTGAAAGAACTAAGGTTGGAAGGATTGGACGAAAATGCCAAAAATTCGATCAAAGGAATTTGCAAAAAATATCAAGAAGTATTTCACTTAGAAGACGAGAAGTTAACGACGAATAATTTTTATACACAAAATATAAGCACAATAGACAATAACCCCGTCTACATAAAAAATTATAGACTACCGCACTCACAAATCGACGAGATAAACAAAGAAGTCAATAATCTAATACGAAATGATATAGTTGAATCTTCAGTGAGCCCATACAACTCGCCACTCCTGATAGTACCAAAAAAATCAGGTGAAGAAAAGAAATGGAGGCTAGTTGTAGACTTCAGGCAACTGAACAAGAAAGTGATCAACGACAAATACCCACTGACAAGATTAGAAGACATCCTAGACAGACTAGGACGAGCAAAATACTTCTCAACGCTTGATATGACGAATTCGTTTCACCAAATAAAACTAGAAGAAAACTCAAGGAAATTAACAGCATTTTCAACCAACCAAGGACATTACCAATTTAAAAGATTACCTTTTGGACTGAAAATATCCACGAACAGTTTTCAGCGAATGCTCTCAATTGCATTAAGTGGACTGGATGACGGCGCATTCATATATGTCGATGACATAATAATACATGGATGCAGCCTCAACAATCATAATCAAAACCTAGAGAGAGTGTTACAAAGACTTCAGCAGTATAACCTGAAGCTCAATCCAAACAAGTGCAACTTCCTAAAACCAGAAGTATTATATTTGGGTCATCTAATAACAAAGAATGGAGTCAAAACGGACTCCAGCAAGCATGAAGTAATAAAGACGTACCCTATACCAAAAAATGTAGATGACGTACGACGATTCGTAGCCTTCTGCAACTACTACAGACGGTTCATACAAAACTTTGCAGAAATAGCCCGACCACTCAATGCACTTTTAAAGAAAAATACACTGTTCCTTTGGTCAGAAGAGTGCAAGAAATCCTTCGAAACACTCAAAACGAAGCTAATAACTTCACCAGTCTTGCAATATCCTGATTTCAGCAAACCATTCATCCTAACGACGGATGCTTCGAATTTTGCACTTGGAGCAGTGCTCTCGCAAGGTGAAATAGGACGAGATTTGCCAATAGCCTATGCAAGTAAAACACTAAATAAGCACGAGCTGAATAAATCAATAATTGAAAAAGAATTGCTTGGTATACACTGGGGAATCAATTTTTTTAGACCCTATCTCTATGGGAACAAATTCACAGTTGTAACAGATCATCGCCCGCTCGTCAGCCTCTTCACACATAAAAATCCTTCTTCGAAACTAACAAGAATTCGTTTAGACCTAATGGACTATGACTTTGAAATTATGTATAAACAGGGAAAGATGAATACAAACGCAGATGCCCTGTCAAGAATAAAAATAGACTCTGAAAAATTAAAATCAATGATACCGAAACAAATAAACATTATCACACGTAATATGGCAAAAAAGCAGCAGAACGGAATGGAGAGAAGTGATAGCGTAGAATCAGACCAACTCTATATATGGGAATGCACATCCATCTCCGACATAAGAAATATAAAAAAAAATACAATTTGATACAGCGTACGCAGAAGAGAATGCGATAAATGAAAGTTTGCCAGAAATAAACATAACTAAGAAAGGGGTAACCGTTCAGTACAGCGACAATCCTATATTTAACTCTGGTTACATAATGGAGAAGCTGATACAAAAAATGAACGAGAATAATATTAAAGAATTAGCACTCGCAAAAGACGATGCTATATTTCATCATATTAAAGTAGATGAATTTAAAGAGAAATTCAATAAGCTGCAGCAAAATAATAAACGTGGTAAGGCAACACCATTGAAGATATTACTTTATGAACCCCCAATAAGGATAAAAGATCCAAAGAAAAAACTAGAATTAATAAAAGAATACCATGACAGCATGCATGGTGGACACGCTGGAATTAAACGCTGCATAAACAAATTAAAACAAAGGTATACATGGAAAAACCTTAACAAAATGGTAAAGGAGTACATAAATAAGTGTGATAAATGTGCGAAGAACAAATTCAAAAAATACACAAAAGAACCTCTGGTAATAACAGACACACCAAACAGTAGTTTTGAAACGATCTCAGTTGACACAGTAGGACCTCTAAGAATGTCAAACGGTTTCAGATACATCCTGACGCTGCAATGCGAATTGACAAAATTCGTTGAGGCATATCCAATGGAGACAAAAGAAGCCTCCTCGGTAGCAAAGACAATAGTTGAAAGATTCATTCTAAAGTATGGATGCTTCAAAACATTGAAAACAGACAGAGGTACAGAATTTGTAAATGAACTACTTAAAAATATTTGCAAATTTCTGAACATAAAACATGTTACGTCCACACCGTTCCATCACGAAACTCTAGGAGCAATTGAAAGAAACCATAGAGTATTAAACGAATACTTGAGAACATTCTCAGAAGAAGACAATTGGGATGAACTAATTCCATACTATGTATTCTGTTATAATACAACACCACACACAGATACAAGTTATACACCATTCGAATTAGTATTTGGAAAAATAGCAACACTACCAGCAGAGATTCTGAAAAGTAGGGAACAAATAAATAGCATACACAATTATGCAGAAGAACTTGCAATAAGGCTAAAAAGAGCTCATGAAAAAAGCAAGGAACTATTAGAAGAAGCTAAAAAAGAGCGAAAGAGAATGAAAGATAAAAACTCTAACCCCTCGAAGTTCAACGTCAACGACTACGTATACTTGAGAATGAATTCCAGGAAGAAATATGAAAGTCCTTACGATGGACCATTTAAAATCATTGAACGAAAAGGAGTAAACTCCACAATCTTAATAAAAGAAAAACCCAAAGACGTACACAATAACAGGTTGATAAAATGTAAATTTAAGTAAGGTATTATATCTAGATAATCAATAAAAATAAGGCATTAAGTTCATAAAAATAATTAATAGCATACAAAAATAATATAAATAGTTTAGAACATGTTTAATTATATAATATTCATAAATTTATGTAACAAAAAAAAAAAAATTTTTTTTTATATACAAAAAAAATTTTTTTTTTTCTTTTATGGGTAAGGATGTAAAGCCATGACCACGGTAAATAATTACAAACAAAAAACAAACCGAAAAATAATTAAAATAAACAAAGTTTGTACGACCCCAAGAAGAATTTTGCAAAGCAAGCAAATTCCACTATGCAAGCATAATTCTTGATTGGTAAAATATTCATACCCAAGGTCATCGCTTTACACGAAAATTCAAATGGCTTGTGATCAGGTAAGCTGACACAACAAAATATGTTCAATTCAATTATTGCAATTCTGCAATAATCCCCACCTTTGTATAAGCACTGTATAGGGAAGTCACCTGTATAAATAACCTGTGACAATTGATTAAAATTCAGAAGTAAATCATTCATCAAGGTGTTTCTTTATTTCTCACCCTAAGATCGGCATACTCTGCCAGTAAACATATATAGCGGCATACTCTGCCCAAAGGATTACCAAACAGCGGCATACTCTGCCATAATAAATACATATAGGCATACCCTGCCAATAATAATAAAACAGCGGCACCCTCTGCCATACTATTAAAAAAATCGGCAAGTACCTGCCATCATACATTAATAAAGGTCACAGCGGCTCATAGCCATATAAACCGTAAGTTTGGCAGTTCTCTGCCCGGTATAAATTAATTATATAAAAATCTATAATAAAAGAAATCTCAATCATGAATAGCGTCCAGGCCAATAGTGAAGTAAACATATTACACTGGATACTTTGTTCACATGACATGGTTTACATTTCTTTATGTATTTGACGACGTCATCTGACATACCAGGCCAGTAAAATAGCTTTTTAATTGGCTTGATGGTGCGGGAAACGCATTGATTACCTCCTGTCGGTAATGAATGAAAATCTTTTAAAACATATTCAATATCCTTGTTGTCGGATAAATATTTTATCGAATCTTGATGGAGTTTGATGTTTATTCGTTTATTAGGGAAAACCTTGGTAAGAATGCTTTTAATGATTATTAGATTTTGTGGATCTAATATAGGGAAAGATATACATATTTATTTGATTTAACTGATTTGCTTCTGTCTATGAGCAGATTTCAGTTATAATTTTTTCGAGGTCCCATCTATGTATCTCTTAGGGATCGGCAAGGTAAATTAATTCTGGTAATAATTGTTGTGGTCTTTTTTGTGAAAAAGTTCAGTACATTTGGTAAAGATGAGGATTTTTCAAAAATTGTTAGTTTGAAATCCAACACTCTTTCAAGTTCTGTATCCTGCATTAGCAAGATGAAAAATTTAAGATTCGCATTTTTAGGCCGTAGAAGAGGAAGGTTAGTCCCAGTTGTGAGCCGTGTGTTGTGATCCTTAAGGTTGTATCCGGAGAGTACGATATCGCCCAAGTATACGAAGCAGTATACATATACCTGGTAGGTCAGATAAAACATTATTCATGGCTCGTTGAAAGATTGCACGGGCGCCTTTTAAAACAAAAAGCATACGATTGTATTCCTAATGGAGAAAGATATTGTGATCCAGGTACCCAAAGCCCCGAATCACAACCGTTAGGTCCATGCACCAATATATTGCCCTATGCAATGTATCGATGCATTGCAAAGTTGACGCTGAAAATTAATTTTAATTTAATTCATTCAAAATTCAATTTAAAATGTCAAAGGCATTCAAATTCATTCTCCCTTATTATAACAAAATGCAATTTAGCATAAATTGCATTTTGTTATCAGACACACATTCCACTCACACGGTATGCATACTTACCTACATACAGTGTCTTCTAACTTTTTTTTCGTATGTACTTCCTCCAATCTAATTGTATGTACATACATAAGTACAATTATCAAAATTATTCGCGTCCTCTTGAAAATATTATTTCAATACGGGCGCACAAGTGCATATCGGATTACAGTTTGAATAGATGCATATGGCTTGCAGCCAAACTTTTCTACATTTTCTCACGTACGATTTTTAAACGTGCGTCGTGAGAAAATAACAAAAAAAATAAAAAGCTTTTTGAAGTTTTCACGGGTACCTGAGTGCAATATTGCTGATCCTCGGGGAGCTCGTTCTTTAAACCCCGTCGAGGAAAGTCGGATTGCCTGTTTATTTTTTTAATTGTGGAAACAAGGTTCAAAAAAGATATCCCAAAACTATGAGATAAGCTAATGTGTTAAATAAAAACTGCCGAAAAACTGTAAAACTTAATTATATAAATTGTTGTGATAAAGCTGTGAAATAAAGAAAAAACTGCTTAAAATTAGTGAAATTAATGAAGCATAGATTGATATTCTCTTTTTACCCCCAATCGCTTCTTTTTTCGAAGTGTCAAGAAGCGCGAGCGATTGGCAATATATCAAGGTATGCTAAAGACAGTTTTCGCCCTATTCTTCAAGTCTATCTTTATCTAGTGGAATCCGCTGGCTAAGTCGAGTGTGGTGACATATTTCGTCTTCTCCAGCTGGTCTAACATATCTGTAATATGAAGTAGAGTGTATTCGTCGCCAAAACCTGGTTTGTTTTTGAACTAGGAAAAGTAGAGAATTCCAAGGACTATGTGTTCTTGAAACAGACCGATTCATTTTGACGAAGGGCCGTTGGAATTTCAATAATAGATTCTAATCGAGCCGGAATTTTAAATGTATTTATCTGTTCCGATTTTTTTCGGATTCTCTACTGGAAGGAGATATGATTCCAACTTCTGAAAATGGATAACACTCTTAATAAGAAGAGACAAATAGTTAGTCGTTTGTTATTAAATAAGTCCGTTTTTTAAAACAAAATTGAAAATTAAATTCTGTAAACACATAAATGTAGAGAGCAATTCAGGAATGGGAATGGGAATTATATCAATATCTTTCTCCTGATTGATAAGCTCACGAAGTCTTACCGCAGAGATCGCTTCGTGGAATATATAATGAATAGAGTATCGGGAAATTTCGCACTATTTCTTTAATAGTAATTAATAATAATAAAAAATCATTTTTATAGATGAAAAGATAAGGGAAATTTTGCACTTTTTATTTAGCGGTAATTAATAATGAAAAATTCACTTGTACATATTGGTGAAAAATAGGTTTTGTATCTATGTGTTCTTATAGCATAAATTACTTCATAATGAAAACAAAACACGTACAATATATGAGGGTAGTAAAACAAAATTTTGTAAGAATAAAAAACAGCTGTTTACGCTTCCTTTAACTTTATTCACAAGCGGTGTTATTGTGGTTGGTATTTCGGCTTTTTGTCGCGATAATGTTGATTTTCTGGAGCTGTGGGAACTTATGAAGGCTGTATATTAATGGGGTTGGTGTTGCTGTTACTGTTTGTATATTTAGTCAAACGGTTTGTTCGATGTCTTTCAGTAGTCTTCCTTCCTGGGATCGTGTTTGTGAGGCAGGGATGAAGCCTCCTTGGGTCCGACGGTGGAGCACTATGGCACTCAAACAAAAGTTAATTATATTTTGTTTATTTATTTCTTACTTCCTCTAAGTAAAATGTACCCGAGCCATTATTATTTTTTCTCTTCAGTTTATTTTATTTTTAATCAGTTCATTTCAGTCTTTTGTTTATTTCAATTTAATTTTTTTTAATTTTTAATTAAATCTTTTTATATACTTACTTTTATTGAATTTTATCAAGTTATTTTATAATAGAATCCTTATAGAATTTTATTTTGTCTTATCACTTTATTTTATTATAAAAATATTTATTGAAGTATATTTACTTTAACTCGTACACAAATTTGTCTAGATATTTCTTTTTTACTATTTTCGACACTCTCGTAGACCCACTTTTCGTCATCATAGCGAGCTGAAATTTGGCACACATATTCATGTCGCGTGACAATTGAATCTATCAAAATTTGAACCGGAAATTTCCATAGAAAACCCGGAAAATCGGGAAAAATCATTTGAAATTTGGGTACAAATTTGATTAGTGATAAATTCGTCTCAGGAAAATTGCAGAGTTTTCCGATTTTTCCGAAAAAAATTTCTGGAATTTTCCGACTTTTCCGGAAAATTTTCCGGTAAAAAAGTTTTCTAAATTATGCAGGATCAAGTTCCCTATCAACTGGCATCATTACTTTCTCTCCGACAATGGTGAAAACTTGCAGAAAAAAGCGAGGAAAATTCATGTAAAACGCCGGAGTTTTTCAGACCATGGAAGCGTTTGAGCGTTTTGCAACCTAAGACAAAGTTGTAGAGCGAAATGAGTTGCATAAAGTTGCTTTTGTGGAAAACTCCGTGGAAAACCCGGAAAAGTGGGAAAATCATCGGACAAATTTTCTGTTTCAGGAAAAATGCAGAATTTTCCAATTTTTCTGGAAAATTTTCCGACTTTTCCGGAAAACTTTCCAACGAAAAAGTTTTAATAGCTATGCGGAATAATTTTTTTCCGTCCTACTGGCATCAATACTTTCTCTTAAACAATCATGAAAACTTGCATAAAAAATCGAGAAAATTCATGTAAATTTTTAAAAAAAATCCATAGTAATAGAAAAAGTCTGTGGAAAACAGTTGGAATACAGCTAAAAAGCGCTGTTTAAAACATAATTTGAATTTCAGAAAACCGTTCCAGTACTTCAACGATTTGATACTCGAAAAATGTTTGTTTTCGGATCGGCACCAAACATTACTTAAAAATTGATTTAAAATATCTTCATGCAGCACGTAATAACAATTTAGTTAACGTGAAAAAGGCAGATAATAAAATAAGTAAAAAATAAACTTTTTTTCACACACAGAGGTGGACTCAGATTTTATTCGCTGATAATCATCGATATATTTCTGTATGATCAATCAGAGGTAATAAGTGATTTGATTCATGAAGAGAAAAGAATATTCAAGAGAAATGTCCCAATCAAAAAATCTGAGTCCACCTCTGCGTGTGAAGAAAAATTTATTTTCTACTTTTTCATGCCGCTTGGCCTCAGTTTTGTTTGAAAAATCGTTTTTTACTTATTTTATATCCTATTCAATTGCTTTTAGTATAATTCTACATAATTATTTTATCCTATTTAATTGCTTTGAATGCTATTGTTACAAAATTACTAGAATTATTATTATTATTATTAATGTGCCGACGCTATAACTTTTAACTCCCGATTTTCGTTCTTTGTCGTTCGACGGTAGAAGAACCAACTCCGGAGGATCGCGATTATTGCGCCCAGGCACCCGGACTTTTTTGCTTTTCTCTTTTCTTTCTCACAACGTTAAAGAATCATACATGACTAAATGCAAATTCGCGTATGTGCATTATCATATAAACGAAAAAAAAAAAAATTAAATATGATTTGGACTCCATGTAGGTAAGTATACGGTATGAGTGTAGTATTAGTGTGATAATAAAATGCCATTTATGCTTAATTGCATTTTGTTATAACATAGATAAGCATTTTTAAATGCAAATTGTAAAATAAATGAAATTTTAAATTGAAATGATTTTTCGTTTTCAGGGTCAAATTAATGGTACATCAATTTATCGTATTAGACGATATATTGATGTATTGGTATTATGATTGTGATTCGGGCAAAGGAACCCGAGTCACCTTCAGTAAAATTTGTCATTAAAAATACAATATTTATGTGCATTGTATGCACATGCATATCGGGTATATAAATTTTACACGGTGAAGAATGAAAAGATCAAGTCTTCTCTGAAAAAAGCTTTTGTCAGCCGATTTTTCGCAGCACGTATATGCTAACTGCACACAAGACGCTTCCCGAGGGCTTGTGATAAAGAGTAGAAGATTGAATTGCATATTCCAGTCATCGTCCAACAAAAATCTTTCGGACGTGTATATACACGTCCAAACAAAAGTCCCTCAGGGTCAAAAGTGAATTATGAAGCTAACAAATACGTTCTGTGGTACCTAATTAAAAAAGCACGAGGAGTTGATTTCAAATCACGATCGGGGTTGTCACCTAAAAAGACGACTCCGGATTCGCGATATTTTAAATTAAAAATAACGTTATTTTTAAAATAGGAAAAATTTCACTAGTGTTAAATTAAAATTAGAGATTACTCTTCAAGATTTTTTACCGGGGCAAACTTATATTTGTTCAAGAAGGAATTTTTTGGATTCTCCGGTATATAGTAAAAGATAAAATATTTTTTATTTGTTATTTCATCACACAACCCATTTGATTTTGGGTGACAAGTTTCAAGTCTCGGTTTTGATTCATCAACAGGCCCAAATAGCGAAATTGAGTGACTTGAAAATAAATGAAAAAATATAACAAAGAAAAGAAATGAAAAAAACCAAAAAATTGAGAGAAATAGAAAAAAAAACGTTTTAGAAATATATGCGAAAAACAACTTCAACGATCAAATTTGCGCTGATTGGTGACCATACGAAATCATATATGGGTATTCATTTAGGGTATCATAATAATTGGTCTTAGACCAATTCTAGCTATTTTTCTTGTTATACCCTAGCTGAAATCTAAAGGGTATACTAAGTTTGTCATTCCGTTTCTAACACCTAGAAATAATTCTAGTAGACACAAATTAGTTGGACAGTCACGCATAATATTAAAAGTTATTTTGATCTTTGCATGTCCGTCTGTCCGCTCGTCCGTCCATCTGTCCATCCGTGCGTCTGTCCGTACATCCTCACTATAACTGGAGAACGCGTTCACTTCAGCCTAGTTGACCTTATGCTGATTGACCAGCACTGATGCATCGGGAGCTAGAAACAGCTCGCCATAAGCACAGTGTCAACACCAATGCTGATAGTATCAGCACTTCACACGTACTGATTTTACCAGCAAACGAGTTTAGCTTTTGCAGCAGCGTTGGACAAGCAGCATAATGTCAACTAGAAGGAAGCTGAAAATTTGCACACAAGCTTTCAAAGAAAGTTAAGTTTAAGTCCGAAAATAGGACAAATTGGGTAACTCCTTCGTAGGGTTGCCATACAAAAAATTTCGTTTTTCAATATATATTTGAACACTACCTGAGAACGCGTCGACGTAGAGAGCTGAAATTCTGTGTACTGTGTTATCATAGGAATAGTAAGTAAAACTTCAAAAATGGACTAAATCGGGCAACCTCTTCTTGGTGTTGCCACATAATTTTTTTTGTTTTTTAAGTACACTGTAAAAATGACTAATTCTAGATGTTTTTATTGTACTGAAAAGAATGAGGAATCCTATGAAGCTGGGTATATTTGTACTGTCTGCGAAACCCTTCTACGGTCATTCTTCTAGGGTAACATAATATCTGAGGATTTGTTGTGAAAAATGAATTCTGACTTATTCTGTGGAAAATTAAATTATCGTCATAAATTAAATATGATTCGTATACATGTGGCGGCACGTCTGTAACTGGTCACACATTTCTGTACGCTTGGCCAACCACCGTGTAAGTCGGGCAACATATTTCTCGGTCGTCTATGATAACACTGGTTAGTTTACTTTAAACGTCAATGATAGGTTGAAATTTTGATCTCCAGATCTTCGGTTTTTCGTTCGGTTTATTATGTAGGTTATTCAAATGGTGATGATGAGTATGATGGATATGTATATTGCATAACTTTCTTGGATTGGACGTTTGGTTGTAAGAGTTAAATCGATTCCAGATTTTCAAAGTAATGCGTTTTCAGCTTTTCCAAATTTAGGATTTCTACTGCTTCGGAAGCGTTTGTTTGACTGCATGTTGATGGGTGGATGTTGATGTCATCCCATTAGGTTTTACTGACTCCTTCGTATATGATTTTATTTATTTCCGCCTAGCAGTCTTCGAAGTAATTTAGTATGATTCCTTTGAATTGTCTTTTCCTTAACTCCGTATATTGAGTATACCATGGTTTGATTAGTAGGATGTAGTTGGGTTCTGGATGAAAATGTTATTTAGTTTCTGGGTTTCCATAAATTTACATGTTGCTGGTTTGTTGTTAATTAGTTTAGCGATGCAGGAATATACTTGTGTCCTCTCGTGGTTGTTCGAAGATTTGCAGTCATTTTAGTGTGCTAAGAGCTGTGTATTGGCTACAATTAATCCTAAATTTTAACGAGACCAGTACTAAGGTTAACATGGTAAATTTGGGTTGTTGTTCTTGATTAGAGGTAACACCAGCAGTAAGTTTCCAACCAATTTAGCTTCGATTTATCGTTCTTTAGCACGTTCAAAATATTTCTTGATAGAGTTCTAAGCAATGCCAAAACTGGAAAATGAACAAATATGTGAAAAACATCAACGTAATGGAAAAGAGTGTAAAATAATAGAGTTACTTATTCTTCTTCACTTTTTAGTATCTCTCATCTCTGAGTCTCCACTGTCATATTTTAGCTACTAAAATTATGGCCCGATAATAGGGTGGAGCGTAAATTTCCAAAAAAAAATTCTTTTCATTAATCCCTTGGCCTATGTATGGAATAGTTGCCTCTTTTATAAGTGAATTACTGTACACAAAATTGGTTTGTTGAGACTTCATCTTCGGCTGCCAATCTTTTAATCAGTTTCTTTATATTCAGTTGTCTTTAAAAACTTGGTGATACTGTCCTTTTGTCTTTAATTTTGGTAGGGATATTCTGGAGGCATTTCTCAACCTAAAAAATTCATCTCTTGCTTCATAGCCACATACTGTCGCTGATGCTTTTGTAACTAGTTCAGCAGGAACATCACAGATCATTTCCTGGAGATCCTGTTCAAAAATTTTACTGTCAGAGGCGACTCTGTAACTGTTATTGACTGCCAGTTAAATAGTTCAAAGTAGTCATCTGCATTAAAATTAAAATTGGGAATATCAAATTGACGAACATGGTTTTCATTATGTTTTGCTTGTCTGCATTTTAATGTCTTCCGAAAACCTAATTCTCTAATATGCTTCCTTTCGTCAGCTAACACTGACAGTAACAAATTTTGAGACTGAGCATATAACCATTTCTTTGCAGTACTGGATGTACTATCTTTTTAAGCTCTTCAGGCAAAAATCTATTTTTTTTTATAATGCCAACAAAATGATAACCAGGTTGCTGCGTAGGCTTTCATAATGTATTCTCTAATTATATTTAAATTGTATGAAGGATTTTCGGTAGAAATATACAATCTCAAGATTCTGTTGGCAGTTGTTAATAATTTTGAGTGTGATATTTTGCCTGGCTCTCGTTATGTTAGACTTGGTGAAATTATTTCCTTGGAAATTGCAATACGATCTCATAGAGATATTATTGATCTGTACTTAGTTCGGTAAGATCAATATCAGGAAAATTAAAATTTTTTTAACCTCACAACCGGGTGTTTTTAGCAGTTTTCTAATTTTTTTCCAATTTCTCCGGTCTTGGTCTAGTAGTTTTTCCATTTAAATGCTGCAATAGACGTCGCAATGGCAGTTAATTAGAGTGCATTAAACACACAAACCACTGCAGAGGACGCGCCGAGGAATTTTCAAGTTGCCGTATTATTCCATTTTTAAGACCTGTATTTACTGCTGTCCCGTCGCATCCAATTGCTTGCACCTCATAAATATCTATGTTTTTTTGGAAAAACAATAAACTTCTTTTAATATTTTGAGCACTTCCAGATAACGAAGTTATGTGACCGAGATAAACCGAATCCGGTTCTGAAAGTAATACTATATGTTCTTCTGTGATTGTCTTTCTTGAAAGAGTAACTCCTTCCATTACTTTAATCAAAGTTTATCCTTTCTCCCTTCAAAATATATTCCAAGGCTATTTCTTTTTCATGATTCTTTGTCAAAGTCTTGCGAGCCGTAACTCTTTCTCTCTTGATTTTACTGTAGTTTATTATTTTTGATGATTTTTCCGCTGTTATTATTCCCATGTCTTTTAGGGCAGCATTAACAAAAATTGCAGCTGATCTGTCTAACTCCTGTTCGATCACAAGCCTGTACCAAAGAAGGGAGTTTTGTTCTCTTCTGAGAAATAAAAGGCTGGTTTAAGATTTCAACATTTTTTTGGGACTTGAAGGTCGATACTGCCGTTGGAAGAAACCCTGTAGCTCCTGGGGCAATCTTTCCAAGTACTCGATGTTACTTGACAAATATCATCGTCCGCTTTGGATTTTTGCTTCATTCTCAGGTCAGCATTCTTTTTACGCTCTAATATTTTTTAAGGATTTTAGTTGTCTTTATATCAATTTGGTTGGTGGGGGGGGGGGGGGGGGGGGGGGGTTGCCCGTTTGCTAAATTTTGATCCTGTATTTGCAATTTTTATGAAAAAGCCGTGTGCAAAATATGAGCTCTTCACCACGACGACTTCTCAGGCAGCTTCTAAGTATATAGTGATAAACCAATGTTTTGTATGGCAACACCAAGAAGCGGTAACCTGATTTAGTCAATTTTAAAAATTTTATTTACCATTGCTATGGAAATATCACGTACCAAAGGTATGGTAACCATACGAAGGACTTATGAACTTCATTTACACTTTTTTTAAAAAAAGCCCGTGTAAAAAATTTCAGCTCTCTACTTCGATGCGTGAACCCTTGTCCAAATATATGTATAGTGTAAATCCCAAATTTTGTATGGCAGCACCAAGAAGGGGTCGCCCGAATTAGTCTGTCTTTAGATTTAATTTGCTATTGATATGAAAACACCGCGTACCAAATTGCAGCTCTCTACGTTCACTCGTTGTCAGACAGGGTCGAAATATATACTAAAAAACGAAATATATTTCAGTCCATTTTCGAACATGTATTTTCAATTTTTATGAAAACGCCGTGTACAAAATTACAGCTTTCCACATCTACGCATTGTCAGGCAGTTCTTACGTCTCGACAACAACGCTATCTATCGTCTCCAAAACTATTCTATCTCTCAAGCTGGAACCAATCAAACACATTCATAAAATTTCATCGAAATGGTTTCGGTTCGGAGGTAGCGTGTACAAACACAGTGACACTGGATTTTTATTTATTAAGATTGAGCCTAAACTACCTTTCCAAAGGCTACAATTATTATATACTTTACTTAACAAAATAATAAAATAGTTTTCAATAAAAAGTAACCTTACCATTTCACGCTCACTAACTCTCAGCTAATAATCGCATGTGGCTATGTGCAGCCGGAATCCGAATATGTAGGCAGCTACATTCGATTACATCAGACCACGGCACGCTACGATGGCACAGCGGCACAATGACTACTCAGCTGAGTTTTTGTTTGAGGAATCGTAGTTATTTGGTTCAGATAATTTTTTTAAAATAATTTTGTTAAGAAAGGTATAAAAGTCTTATTTCGGTTCGGAAGATAAGAAAGCAAGCTTAAGATTATCACAACTCCATTTTTCTGTATGAATAGTAGTTTTAGACGCAAGAGCTAGTCAAATCAAACTTTTGTCAATCTTCCATAAGAACACTGCAAATATTTTAAAATGTTAGGACTCCATTGGGGCTCTCATGTGGTAGTGAGGGAGTCTGTTTCATGGCTTGTGAAGTATTCTCGGGGGTTTTGCTTAGACGGAAATACCCTGTATACAACTTATAGACTTTTACCTTTTCAGCAAGATAAAAAATTAAAAAAATAAAATATTAGAAAGAAAAAACACAACTTTGATTTTAAACGTTTATTAGAAAAAATAAAGCTTTCTCGACTACGACCGACTTGTACGTAAATTAAAAAACAGACTGACTTTCTTGTTAACTTGAACTTTTCATTAAGTTCTTCATCGAGTAAGTAAAAATGTTATTTGATACTTTTGTTTTTCACAAAAGTATTTTCCGGTGGAGGAATAATTTAAAATGTTATTTAATGCTTTTGTTTTTCACAAAAGTATTTTCGGGTGGAGGAATAATTTAGCTGAGTCTGCGTGCTTTTGATTATGTGAAAAAAAGAGTGAATCTTGTGGGAACGTGACCCGCGCTTCCTTAAGATTCTTCCCCGAAGAATTGAATGATTTTAATTCGATTTTAACATTTGATCCCTTTTTACGATATTGTTTAATTAGGAAAATTACAATCATTATGATTGAAATTAATATTATTGCGGGAATCGTGCTGAACGTAATTCGGCCTCTGTGTTTTAAGATTTCGATTACTGTTCTATTATTCAAATGTTTAATGTGCAAATCTTCTAATGAAAAGTTCATTACAATATTTTTGATAGTTAAATTATTGAAATTTGGTATTATGAAATTTTCGTTAAATACATAATTTTCGTTAAACACATAATTTTCGTATGATACATTGTTAATTGGAAGTTCGCAGTTTTCGAATTTTATTAAATTGTTTTTTGATATGTTTATTTCAAATGTATTACAGTTATGAATTATCCTTGTATTTGGCATATTTTTTGTAACTATAATATTATTACTTATCTGTTTTATTTCGGTTTTGTTATTCATTTTGAAATTACATTTGGCATTATCCAAAAGGACCTGACATGAATTTTCTGCAATTTTTAGATTTTTCTTTAATATGACATTTTCTTCGTTTTCAAACAATTCCTTTTCATTCATTAAAAATACTTTGTTTTCAAAGTCTACTTTAAGATCATTTTTATTGGGTATTGGTTCCATGAAAACTCTATGAAACTTACTATCAGAATAAATTGGTAGCATTAATATGAAAACAATATGGTCGTTATACAAGATTACTGAAGTTTTTACGTACATCATATCTTTAATTGTAATGTTGTATTTCTCAATTTCCTGTGTACTCAAAATATCTCTACCTATAGATTTTCTTTGACTTTCCTGACTTGCTCTCTTAGCAATTGAATATCATATTGTATTTGAAATGCGTGTTGTATATTTTCTATTTCTATTGTTTCCTTATTTATTTTATTAACTAAGTATGATAATTGATGATTTATTTGCGTTTGCTGTATGTTAAAATGTTTCGTTATGTTTGTTATGGCTTCGTTAAAATTTTCGTTGATATGGACTTGATTATTTAAGTTTTGTATGAGTTCGTTGTTATGTTTGTCTATTGCATTTTATTTTTCTTTATTTCCTTTTCGTCGTCTGAATCCATTACTCCTGCTATGTATTTTAATCGTTTACCTACTATGTTTATTAAACCTCTTCTATTTTTATTATGTGGGACTAAATTCTCAATTTCTTGGGCTAAAGACATAAAATTATGCTTCATCGCTAAATATCCGCTTCCGTTTCTTAATTTTTCTATATTATTCTCAATAAGAACTAACGTTTTTGACCAAGAGTTTAGGTTAATGCTATGTAATATTTTCTTATAGCATGTTATAACCTGTACTTCTTGATCTTGAATCATCACGTATCTTTGCCCTTCGTTTAAGTTAAGTACTTCAATTTTTTGCGTCTGTACTCTTGTTGCCGTCACTATTATTATTATTGCCAACACTGTCACCTGTAATAATAATAGTTTTGTATTTGTATTTACGTTTAACTTGGTCTTTATAGTATTTAATTCCTTTCTTGTCCTTGTAATAGTCACCGCTTGTTGTTTTATCTTTTAACTTTTTGTACTTTGGCTGTAATTTAAATGCCTTTGATATTACATTTCTTAATTTTACATACTGATGATTATTATCAGTTAAAATTACATTTTGCCTATTCTTATTTATTTTATCAACGTACCTTTCTTTATTTTTCTGGACCTTATTAGCTATTTCCTCATACTCTTCTGCTTTAATTTTTCCGTTAATAAAATCTAAAGGTTTCTTTTTCGTGGTAGAATGAATGGTTTTATTATAAGTTTCTAATGCTTTTAAAACTAAGTTATCTAAACTTTTATTGTCTGTATTTTTGGTGCTAGTCTTTAATATTCTAATATGCTCATTTAAAGTCGAATGATATCGCTCGATGTCTGAATTACCTGTGTGTCTTTGCGCGGTTGTGGTGTGAACTTCATTTTATTTTCCGCGAAATATTGTTTTAATTTTTGTACTGTGAAACCAGGCTCTCCATCTATTACGATTTTTCTCGGTACTCCCATCATTGCTATTCTCGATTTCATTGCTTCTAATAAATCTACCCAAGACCTGCTTCCTAATTTATGCATTGTAACGTGTTTTGTAAATTGATTAATTCCTGTTAAGTACATTGTTTGCTTATTTGCAATCCAAACGTCAATATGTAAAATTTCGTTAGGTTTAGTTGGTGTCTCAGTTACTTTATACAAGGGTTTATACGGACTTTCTTTCAAACTCTACCTATCTTTTTTTAATTTGGGAATGTAGTAAGCATCCTTGATTTCTTCGTATGTTTCATTTATTCCCCTGTGATTAAATCCTTCATGCGTATTGGATATTATTTCAAATGCCCTTTCTTCGTCTTCAATATATTCTAAGAGTTTGCTACTCTTGACGAATTTTAGTAGTTTATTACTACTGAAATATTTCAAATAAGTTTCTTGAAATTGTGCAAATAAATGGTCATCGTTTGAGTATACTACGAAGATACCCTTGGATGGCAAGTATTTTTACTTTTTTCATTTAATATTTTTAATTCGATGAGAAGTTTTCTTTTACCGAATGGTTTACGTAATTTGTGACAGCTAATTCTGTCGGTTTTGTTTAATATAATTTGGGTTTCGAAGATATTCACCGGACTATAAACGATTGGGATATGATTTGAGCTATCTTCTCTCGCACTGTGAATTGTTGCTCCCGTCGAAGAATTACTATTACTTTCTATTTCGTTGCCTTCATTCTCGTCCTCGATTATTTCATTATTATGGATTTCTATTCTAGAAAGACCGCCTGCTACATTGTTATCCTTACCTTTCACATATTCAATATCGTAATTATATTCTCCTAATTTTATTTTCCACCTTTGTAACTTATTATTTGGTTCTTTGAGCGAACTTAACCATACCAAAGGTCTGTGGTCAGTCTGAATAGAAAACTTCCTGTCGTAAAGGTACGGTCTGAAATATATTTTACTGCCCATATGATCGTAAGTAATTCTTTTTCTATTGTCGAATAGTTGATTTCATGGTCATTAAGCGTCCTACTTGCGTAGATAATGGGATGCCCTTCTTGTGACAATACTGCTCCTAACGCGTAGTTTGACGCATCTGATGTTAAGCTGAATTTTTATTGAAATCCGGGAACCTGAGAATTGGCTCAGATGTAATTAGAGTTTTTAAAGTTTCGAAACCTCTAACATATTCCGGATCGTTGATATTAATTTTCTTACCCTTTTTTAAATAAATCGTCATGGGTTTTGCTATCTTGGAATAGTCTTTTATAAATTTCCGGTAATAGCCCGTAATTCCTAAAAATGATTTTATTTGCTTGGTGGTTTTTGGGATTTCGATTTTATTATTGTTTCTATCTTTTTGGGATTTGGCTTTATACCTTCAGTGGATATTACATGACCTAAGAATTCCGTTTCTTTTCTTAAAAATTCACTTTTATCTAGTTGTACTTTTAAATTGAGTTCTTTTAATTTTGAAAATATTTTCCTTATAGAATCAACATGTTCTTCTAGGCTAGTGGAAAATATGATAATGTTGTCTAAGTACACTAGACAGACTTTTCCTAAATATTCTGAAAGTACTGAATTCATCAGCCGTTGGAAGGTGGCCGGCGCATTTTTAAGGCCGAAAGGCATACGCGTAAATTCAAAATGCCCTTCATTAGTAGAAAAAGCAGTCTTCTTGATATCTTCTTCTTCGATCTCGACTTGGTGGAATCACTTTGCTAGATCGAGGGTCGTAAAATATTGTGCCCTCCCTAATTTGTCGAAAATATCATCTATGTTCGGTATCGGGAATTTGTCATCTATCGTTACTTCATTTAATTTTCTATAATCAATCACTATACGCCATGTTTGCTTGCCCGATGCATCCAGTTTTTTGGGTACCACCCATATTGGAGCAGAATATGGTGAATTACTAGGGCGTATTATGTTTTGTTTTTGCATTTCTTGTATTTGTTCCCGTACTTCTGTTTTATGTACCTCAGGGTACCTGTAACTTTTGTTATAGATTGGAACTTCGTTTCGTGTCTTAATAGAATGTTTTATCACATGCGTGAAAGACAAATCAGTTCCTTCTTGGAAAAATATGGATGTAAATTCCTTTGCTAGCTTTGTAATAGCTTGTTTCTCTTCGCTATTCAAATGCTCAATTCTAATCTGTTCAAGTGGGCAAATATTCTTCTGAAGATCAAAATTATAAATTATTTCTGTATCTAAAGAGTTTATCAAGGTTTCATAATCCTCTTCAGATTTACCAAAATATATTTTTTTTTTAGCATCTTCCGTTTCTAAGGTTATATTTTTATAACTTAAATTAATGTTCAAGGGTTTTAAAATATTGTTTCCTATTAAACCGTCGTATTCAGAGTGAAAATTAAATTCTAAAAATTCTGCCATTCCGCTAGTTCTATTGAACTCTTTGAATAATGGTATTTTAACTTTATTAAATATTTTTACATTTTGTTTTATCGTTTTTAGCTCAATGGGTTTTGCATGGGGATTTGCCATTTCGATTGTTATTATAGTTAGTTCGATTATTTTTATTATTTGTATTTTGATTGAAGTTACTATTTCCTACATTAACCCTAGTGAAAGCATAGCCAGTTTTGAATAACATTTGCATAGCGGCTTCTAAACTATCTGGTTGCCTGCAATATAACAGACCCCTCATTGGCTCTGCTAACTTTTTGAAAAATTCTTAGAGCTGTTTTGCAATTATTTTTTGTTTCAGTATCGGCACTATTTTCAATTTTTTTTTATTATTTAACCTGCGTAGCATAGCATTTAATTCATTATAAAAATCTACACAATTCGTTTTAAATGTTATGAATCTAAGTTCATCGAAAAGTTGATCGACGCTTAACTTATCACCGAAATGTTGAACAAAAAAAGTTTTCACCTCTTGCCACTTTGTAATACCATTTGTAAGGTCAGATTGAGAGAAACACGGAAAGCCCTCGTATAGCATTAAAAAACTGAGATCCACTTAATAGTGATCTGGCAGCCCGCCATCGTGACTAGGAGCTATTTGATGCGCTGTCCTGGTAACCCTGTATAAATGAAGAACAGTAGAATCGGATTGCGTATGTGTGAATGTGAAACGAATGAGCAGAAGTAGTAGAATAGAAATACAGAGGTTAGAAAAACAAAAAGCGAGCAAGAGCATTCGGTTATCGACAGCCTCAAGTATCAGATGGTGTCCTAGTACAGGGCGCGATGGCGGGTTCGCTGATTTAAATTTAATTGTTAGTGCTGATAGAAGTGAACTCTATCACATTATTTATTTCGATCACTTCGCGAGCTTTCCGGTTAACCTACCTTTAATTATATCAAAAAATATTTTTTGGCTCAGATCATTATACTTAGCTAATAAAGGAAAATCCATATCTACTAAACTTGTAAAATTATAAAGGTCATCTCTATCACCATTGAAAGTAGGCAATTGACTCAAATATTTTATTGGATCTAGGCTTACTTGTGTCATCGTGTTTATTGTGCTGATTCCTCCTTCGTGTACGTTGAGATTTAATTGACCGGTTTTTAGTAGGTTGCTGCTGATTTGGGAATTAATTCTTGGTTGTTGTTGATTATTGATGATGATATTGCAGCTGTCGTCTGATTGTACTTCTTTCTGTTTTACTTGGTCCTGCGAATTCTCTTCCACTGGCGGCACGGGCCTGTTGTTGTTCATTAGTCGATGTCGCTGGTCTTTTGTTTTATTTTTCCTGATTTTATTCTCCACTTTTGTAAATTTTTGACAATTTACTTCTGAGTTTCGCAATGAATTAATTTACTTTATTTATTTGTTTAATTGATTAATAGATTTATTTAATTGGTTTATTTTTTCTTTATTATAAAACGTTTTTCTTTCTTTTCTTTCAGGTTCGTGGAGTTGAATAATTAAAACTAACCGTGTTTTGTTATTGGAATTTTCACTTCCTACACGTACACCGAAAGGATGGCAAGTACTAACAAATTTTAATAACAATTTTCAGATGGTTCCCTTACTTCGGAAATGAAAAATGTTGTTTCACAAAAACTTGTTTCGCACAGAATTATTTTAATAGCATTTCCACTGAATAAAAAACTTGTTCCAATTATATTTGTTTTGCACTGGATGTCCTTTCACGAACATCCTACCGACTGCGCCACTTTTAGAATTTTACCTTTTCAGCAAGATAAAAAATAAAAAAATAAAATATTAGAAACAAAAAGCACAACTTTGATTTTAAACGTTTATTAGAAAAAATAAAGCTTTCTCGACTACGACCGACTTGTACGTAAATTAAAAAACAGACTGACTTTCTTGTTAACTTGACTTTTCATTAGGTTCTTCATCGAGTAAGTAAAAATGCTTGCTTATACAAAATTACAAAATGTGCGTGTGAGAAAATGATTTAAAATGTTATTTGATACTTTTGTTTTTCACAAAAGTATTTTCCGGTGGAAGAATAAGTTAAACTGTTATTTGATGCTTTTGTTTTTCACAAAAGTATTTTCCGGTGGAGGAATAATTTAGCTGAGTTTGCGTGCTTTTGATTATGTGAAAAAAGGGTGAATCTTGTGGGGGCGTGACCTACACATGTTAAGAAAGCAAGCTTAAGATTATCACAACTCCATTTTTCTGTATGAATAGTAGTTTTAGACGCAAGAGCTCTTCAAATAAAACTTTTGTCAATCTTCCATAAGAACACTGCAAATATTTTAAAATGTTAGGACTCCGTTTGGGCTC